>CAVNVL010000030.1:0-40785 GCA_963691935.1 Nephrotoma guestfalica | reverse complement strand
GGTATTTTTAAATGAGTTAAACAAACATTTATAACGTACGTACGTACATACATATAGGTATATAGAATGACAATTTTCGTGCTAATTTTAATATAATTTGAACAAAACTAAATGACATTCTAACTATAACGAACCAAACCACAATGAAAATATAAACTTTGCGTGTTAAAGGAATAATAAGTTGCCATTATTTTGGTTCTTTTCGTAAAAAAAACATGTACCACCAATTGAAGCTTTTCATTTTAATGTCGCATTTCGTAAACATGATCACTGTCCAAGTCACGTAATATACAATATTCAACATTAATATATCGTGAACCGCCACCGTGTTTAAATTGCAATACGAAAATTAAATAACAATTTTTCATTACAGTTGGTCGCCGGTAATATTTTCTAATTAGATGGCATATTACCATTGTAACTTTATAATGTTTACAATATAATTAGAACGATTATATAAAATTGATTATAAATGTGAAATGTGAAATAGGCCAGCGTTAATCGCAAATATGGCTTTATGTTTATATTATGTAAAGTTTACAAATCGGTGTGTTATGTCATGCCGGATTTTTCATGGCCGCACTAATAAATCATCCTGACTGTACAATTTCACCGCACTACATATTCATGGACTAATTAAATATTGTTTTTAAACTTTTGTATAGGAAGTCTATTGTTAACCCTTAAGTGCGTAAAATAATTAAAATCCCGAAGTAAAGAACAACATCCGGATAGATCAAAATCATCGGTCACTTTTTCAAACATTACGCTAGCATATTTTACATGACAATGCGCCTTAATTGTTTGAACATTTTTTTACTTTAAATACATAATTTAAATTAATTAATGATTAACCTTCATTTTGAAACATTTATAATTAGTAGACCAAACCATGAATTTTTTTATAAAAGATACAAAATTATCATCGAGTATTATTTACTGTTTGATACAAAATTTTCCACCGCGGATCGAATACGCTAATTCGTCTTCTGGAGTCATATACTTTTTTGGACTATGGAACCGAAGGGAATCATAAGTAAGTTCAATCTTCTGGTGAACGGATGTAAATAAAAGTCAAGGTTGTTTTGCTCAACGTTCCTTAAAATCTATAATTCTGTTATCAAGTGCAATAAATCTTCAAATATATATAAAAAACTTATAGGGAAACGCAGGATAAACTCTCTATACAGGGTGTTCCAGAATTGGACGACCAAACAAATCAGGGTGATAGGGGACTTAATTTCCAAGAAAAACAGCGAAGTCACACTTTTTCAAATTGTTGATGGTGTAAAAGTTATTTCACTTTTAGTGTTTTTTAGTGAAATGGCAAGCGCACTCACCAAAAAATTACCCTGTTAAAGTTAGCCGATAGTTTCCAGCCGAAAGATAAAATAATCGATAATGCAGATAGTGTCTTTGCTATCTCAGCCGAAAATATAATATGTTATGTCAAATATTAATATGCATCAGCCGACATTTCTCAGCCGACATTTCTCAGCCGACATTTCTCAGACGACATTTCTCAGCCGAAAGTGTTTTTTATACCACAAATATTTGTTTTCTACACCAAAAAAAAATTTAAACCTTTCAAAAAAAAACACTAATCAATAGTTTTAATAGCATTTATAGTTATTCGGAAAAAATAATTTTACTATTGGGAAATTGCAAATAAACATTAAAATAAAAAATTTGAAAATTTCTAAATATTGACCGTTTAAAGTGTCATGGTTGGAAATAGATTGAAATGAAAGGTCTTAATGATGCTCGCACCTGGAAGAAATTGCACAGGTCAATTTTCATGTGGTGAGTCCAGGAAAAGTCGATTGAATATATCGCACACACAAAATTTGAAAATTTCTAAATATTGACCGTTTAAAGTGTCATGGTTGGAAATAGATTCAAATGAAAGGTCTTAATGATGCTCGCACCTGGAAAAAAATGCAGGTCAATTTTCATGTGGTGAGTCCGGGAAAACTCGATTGAATATATCGCACACACAACATTTGAAAATTTCTAAATATTGACCGTTTAAAGAGTCATGGTTGGAAATAGATTGAAATGAAAGGTCTTACTAATGCTCGCACCTGGAAGAAATTGCAGGTCAATTTTCATGTGGGGAGTCCGGGAAAACTCGATTGAATATATCGCACACACAAAATTTGAAAATTTCTAAATATTGACCGTTTAAAGTGTCATGGTTGGAAATAGATTGAAATGAAAGGTCGTACTAATGCTCGCACCTGGAAGAAATTGCAGGTCAATTTTCATGTGGGGAGACCGGAAAAACTCGATTGATTATATCGCACACACAAAATTTGAAAATTTCTAAATATTGACCGTTTAAAGTGTCATGGTTGGAAATAGATTAAAATGAAAGGTCTTACTAATGCTCGCACCTGGAAGCAATTTCAGGTCAATTTTCTTGTGGGGAGTCCGGGAAAACTCGATTGAATATATCGCACACACAAAATTTGAAAATTTCTAAATATTGACCGTTTAAAGTGTCATAGTTGGAAATAGATTCAAATGAAAGGTCTTAATGATGCTCGCCCCTGGAAAAAATTGCAGCTCAATTTTCATGTGGGGAGTCCGGGAAAACTCGATTGAATATATCGCACACACAAAATTTGAAAATTTCTAAATATTGACCGTTTAAAGTGTCATGGTTGGAAATAGATTCAAATGAAAGGTCTTACTAATGCTTGCACCTGGAAAAAATTTCAGGTCAATTTTCTTGTGGGGAGTCCGGGAAAACTCGATTGAATATATCGCACACACAAAATTTGAAAATTTATAAATATTGACCGTTTAAAGTGTCATGGTTGGAAATAGATTGAAATGAAAGGTCTTAATGATGCTTGCATCTGGAAAAAAATGCAGGTCAATTTTCATGTGGGGAGTCCGGGAAAACTCGATTGAATATATCGCACACACAAAATTTGAAAATTTCTAAATATTGACCGTTTAAAGTGTCATGGTTGGAAATAGATTCAAATGAAAGGTCGTACTAATGCTCGCGCCTGAAAGAAATTGCAGGTCAATTTTCATGTGGGGAGTCCGGGAAAACTCGATTGATTATATCGCACACACAAAATTTGAAAATTTCTAAATATTGACCGTTTAAAGTGTCATGGTTGGAAATAGATTCAAATGAAAGGTCTTACTAATGCTCGCACCTGGAAAAAAATGCAGGTCAATTTTCATGTGGTGAGTCCGGGAAAACTCGATTGATTATATCGCACACACAAAATTTGTAAATTTCTAAATATTGACCGTTTAAAGTGTCATGGTTGGAAATAGATTGAAATGAAAGGTCTTACTAATGCTCGCACCTGAAAGAAATTGGAGGTCAATTTTCATGTGTGGAGTCCGGGAAAACTCGATTGAATATATCGCACACACAAAATTTGAAAATTTCTAAATATTGACCGTTTAAAGTGTCATGGTTGGAAATAGATTGAAATGAAAGGTCTCACTAATGCTCGCACCTGGAAGAAATTGCAGGTCAATTTTCATGTGGGGAGTCCGGGAAAACTCGATTGAATATATCGCACACACAAAATTTGAAAATTTATAAATATTGACCGTTTATTGTTACCGTTTATTTTGTATTTTTCTATTTCCAACCATGACACTTTAAACGTCAATATTTAGAAATTTTCAAATTTTTTATTTTAATGTTTATTTGCAATTTCCCAATAGTAAAATTAATTTTTCCGAATAACTATAAATGCTATTAAAACTATTGATTAGTGTTTTATTTTTAATGGTTTAAATTTTTTTCTGGTGTAGAAAACAAATATTTGTGGTATAAAAAACACTTTCGGCTGAGAAATGTCGGCTGAGAAATGTCGGCTGAGAAATGTCGGCTGAGAAATGTCGGCTGATGCATATTAATATTTGACATAACATATTATATTTTCGGGTGAGATAGCAAAGACACTATCTGCATTATCGATTTTTTTTAACTTTCGGCTGGAAACTATCGGCTAACTTTAATAGTATCAAAAAATTAATATAAAGAAACAAAGTTTTTTTGTTAAACTTTCTTTTTTAATGAGATCTGGAAGAGTGTGCCTTTCGAATAAAATCATTTTTATAACCTGAATTACCTTCTGCCAAATAAAAACAATGGTTATGAAAGGTTTTTTTGTTTCTCAAAATTTTTCGTTGACGTTTAAGTGACACCAGCGGGAAAACAATGTACTACAGAAAGTTGACGCAATATCAAAAACGTATGCGACGCTAATGCAGATTTTAAAATGGCACCACGCACCGGGCTTTTCGCAACAGAATGTTTTTTATAATTTTTTTCACATATAAAGTCGTGTTTATCCTTCTCTCTGTTCATTGGGGTAAAATTGACCCCAGTCACTTTTAAACTTAGAAAAATCATATATTTTGCAATTAAAGTCGTTCGACCGACAGAGATAGCCTCAACTAATGTCTTTTACAAGCAATAGAAAAAAAAACATATTGAAACTATTTGTGTGTGTAGTAGTTACGATAGATTGAAGGAAACTAAACGCATTTTGGTCTATTGGGGTCAGCCAAGATCAAGGCACTTGGTATTATTCTCAAAATACGCGATTTCCGAAACATAAGAGAACGTGAAGGTCTAACAGGACAAACAGCACAAGACTTAACAGTCAACTTCAGGCATTTCAAAAAATTATACCGAAAACACAAATGTTACATAAATGATGTAGTGGCGGGAATAAATCGAAAGCCCTGACAATTCTATAATATGCATAGCCAGTCACCAACAGTACGTCGTATTTGGTACCCTACCAATTCTGTAGGTATATGCATTAATTGGGGTTTTGATATACGCTGGCGTTCATAAAGACGTAGGATGAACGTTTGGATGAGTTATAATCCTTTCGTAAAGATGATCAGCCCCACTTCACGATGTATGGAATATGTTTTTGGCCAATCTAAAACAACCCTATAAACCATCAAGGTACTTATAGCTAGTGAGGAACAGCTTGTTCTAACACGTGGCAGGTGTTCATTCAGGCTGTACATACCTTCAAAGCCTAAATACGGTATTAACATATTTTGGCTTTGCGAAATTTTTGTAAAATGCTAAATGAACCCCAATGAACCCCGTTCGAGTGATTATGCTTTAAACTTAGCTCATCGATTATCTGCGCCGTATTTCAATAAGGGGCGCACAATTACTATGGACTGCTTTTCACCAGTTGCGTATTGGCAGAACAATTCAGGAATGTCTTTTTGTTATCAACGTTACACCAGGATGACAGCGTTGACAATGAATCGATTAAACCCAATATCATCCTAGACTACAACGTAACGAAAGGAGGGGCTGATACGCTAGACAAGCTGGTGAGGATGTACATTTGCAAGCGAAAAACCAAACGGTGGTCGATGGTTCTATTTTTTAATATGGTGGACTTACATACTCGAACGTTTATGATTGAAATGTCAATAAGCTATGTGGCTTATTACCACCGCAAATATGCACAAATTCATTTTCATTTGTAGCTCAGAGAATAGCAGCAAGAGAATACCAAAGACGATATCCAAATAATAAACGCTTTCCCGATTACAGAACATTTCAAAACGTTCATCAAATGTACAGTGAAGGCGAAATCCCTGGTCGTCCGAGAAGATATGAAACAGCCGGATGGTATAACAGACGACCCATCTATAAGTATGAAATATGTTTTAAAAGGGAGGGGATATTCAATATCCATAATTTTAATTATTGGGCTCGCGTAAATCAAAAAAAAGGGCAGCGTAGTCGGTTTCAACACCAATTTGGAGTGAACATATGGGCGGGAATAGTCGTCGGAAAATTGATTGGCTCATTTGAATTCCTACGTTGAATCAACGGGAAGTGTATCTAAGTTTTCTACAAAATGGCTCGGATGAATTACTCAATGACGTTTCTCTACAAACACGTGGAAATATTTAGTTGCAGCATGATGGAGCTCCCGCTCACTATACACAAGTAGTGGGGTAACACCTGAACGTGAATTATCCAAGCCACTGGATTAGAAGGGGAGGGTCTATTGCATGGCCACCGTGCTCTCTTGATCTAAATCATTTAGATTTCTTTCTGTGAGGTTATTATAAAGAGCTGGTTTATGAAAGAGTAAACCAGAACGATCAGTAGATGCGGTAAGGTATATATAATCGAAGCGTCGAATATTATTAACGAACGTGTGTTTCCACGGATTATACAAAATTTTGTACGGTGATGTACCGATTGTGCCGATTATGTATTTTGGTAAATGGCAGACACGTGACTAGCTCGGTATGTGATTCCTGTAGTACATTGTTTTCCAGCTGGCGTCGCTTAAAGATAATGTAGCTTACACAAATGATGTTATTGGAAAGGCACACTCTACTAGATCTTATTAAAACAGAAAGTTAAACACAACAACTCTTGGTTGTTTAAAATTAATTTTTTGGTGAGTGCGCTTGCGATTTCACTAAAAACACTAACGTGAACTTTTTCTAAAGCTAGCAGAACCCTCGTTTTAGTTGGAAGGGATGGAGCCTACTTTTTTTAATAGACCATTTAAATAGCCTATTATGAGCCTAAATTATCCATACTATCTTGTAAAGTTCTGCTATATGGGTTCTGCTAGCTTAAAGGACGTGTTTAATCGGTGTGGTAGGAGAGGAATTGATTTTCGTACTGTGAAGCTCAAAATTAACAACATTAGGATGCGATATTATTTGTAAGGCTTCCAATACTACTCTGTTATACTTATTTCGCTCTTATCCAAAATTTGGGGTTGGTTGTCAAAGTCAATAATGTTTTGAGGCTAATATATCTTGGCCCGATTTCCCTGCTATTAAATGTTGGACGAATTCCCGATCGACCGTTGGCATGAATTTCAACATGGCCTTGACTGATTTTAATTTTTGAATAGGAAGCTCTGTCTTAAATTTATACAATTCTGGTGCAGACAATTTACTAAAAACTGATTGCCCGATTTTTTTAAGATCTCCTTGAAAGTTGTGCGCTTTTTAAGTTTACGTTAATGTATGCCTCAACCGAGTTATGCGATATTTTGTACTTCATCATTGTAAGACTTTGAACATATTCTATCAAAACTACCTTAGCAAAAGGAACGGCTTAAAATTCAAAATTGAGGAGCATTCTTTAAAATTTTGAAAATCTTCCTGGCGCATTTGGAAAATGTTACAAAGTTTTCCTTTATATTTTATTTTTGTTACTAACCGCATAAAGGAAACTGGTGAAAAGAACTCCAGATTGCGAAATACTCGGTCTAAGAAGCTGTGGATGATGACCCGGAGTCGAAAATTTCATTGTAATTTTCAAAACTGACGGATGTACCTTTAAAAAATTAATTAAAACAAACGAAATTGCGAGTTTAGATTTTGAGGTACATAGGAATCGGACCATAAGATTAACTTTGCAAATGTCGGATTCCTTTGCCCTCTCTTGTACTCCTGGCGAATGATTTTCGTTCAATGTGGTGCTCGTATTTTGCTTTTTACTGCATCGATGCGGACTCAGATGAATTGCTAATTTTATGCTCGTCGCAAAGATCGCATCTATCCTTCTTTCGTGTATGGAATGCGTAGTTGAATTCATTGTTGAAAATTTGGATTCTGTTTGTTCTTTGTACAAATTGTACATCTGCCTGATTGATAAATGTGGCTCTAAGTATTGTTTGGAACTTGATTTTCGGCAATAGTGGGAACTGATAGTCGGAAATGATTTTATGTGTACTCTAATAATACCTTTAGCTAATTCTGGAATGCTATTTATAGAATGCTTCCTTTGTTTGCACTTTTGCAGAACTCCAGATATGCTTTCTTTTCGAGTGTGAGCATTATATACCGTTATTTGACTCACGACAAGTGTCCCTAATACGAAATCTTTACATACTCTTAATCGACCACGAATTACGAAGAAATATTGTACTTGTATGTAAATTTATTTTTGGTAGAAGTGCGCTGTTGTCTTAAAGGTGGATCTTTTTCAGTGCACATCAAAATATAATTGCCTTCAGAATCGGTTTTGTAAAACTCGATGAAATTTGTATTCGCTCCTCTTCACTTATTAACCGACAACTTGATTAAACATCAATACAGTTTATGGGTTTAACAATTTTCGCGGGAACCAGTTTATTTCTTGCCGAAATATATGCCTCGCTTGCCTATCGTACTTTTGTACGTTTATTGGCCTTCCATTCATCGGTATTTTTCTGCCTTTCTCGAGTGGTCGTTGGAGTTTCTTCTTCATCCAAATATTCTACATCTCCATATTCTTCATTTTGATGGTCCGAATTATTTACGCAGATTTCATTAATTTCACTTTGTTCCTTGTAGTTTTCGATCGTCCCTGTATTTATTTTATCCTAGGGAAATTGATGTAAGTCATTACCATCACTATCCACTTCACAAAACTGGTCGTGGATAACCACGTAACAATCGGATTTTCATTGGCGTTAGCCATTGGTACTGTGGTAATTTTGAAGTGATTAATAACAAAATAAATTCATTGTGTACGCCCACACATAAAACTAAAAATCATTAAATTGAAAAAAAAACTTACCAAGTTATTAGGACATTTTAATTGACGTTTCCATTGCACAGTTAAAATGAAACTGAATATCTGAAAACACAATGTTTATTTACACTCATAATGGTACAGTGATACATTTTGGATAAAATAAATGCCAAAAAGTTCCAAATTACATTATATAGAACTTTGCAATATCTTTGAAGTCCATATAATCTAGATAAGGTGTTAAGAGATTGTGCGAGACTTTTCTGTTGCCCAATGATCACATTATTCATCGTAAGTTCACCTCCAATTGAATTCAGCAACTTCTCAACTATGAAAATTGATCGCTTATTGTGAAGAACATAGTCCTAGGTACTAACTAGGTTGTCTGTCTTCGAGTAGTAGGCCATGGTTCAGAGTAGGACCATTATGTTCCTCTTGTTTGCGTGAGTGATAATTTTGTCCTGATGGTTCTTGAGAAAACACGTCCCAAGTTTTCTTATATTCGTGGTTCTAATAGTGTTTCTCGTTTCCCGATGTTCTAAATTATCCAGAAACGTTTCGAGAATAGCGACGATATTATTTTTGCTATTTTAATAATCGTGCTAGCGGATGCAAATTTGTAAGCCAACGCTATAGTGCGAAAGTAGTTTGTTTGTCAATGGCCGTGTTTGTTAATTAACCACGAAATTGTCATTGCCATTAAGGTTATGTGCTGTCTTCATATTGATTATTAAGACGCCTATAAGGCGAGTTTAATTGTCCTTAGTCTGCGGAACCCTTTACCTAAAGACCTTGTTGGCCACATTCTTCAACTTTGGTTAACATTCGTTTTTGAACGATGTAGGAGCAAGTGTCCAACATTGGGGCTCAATGGAGAGAGATATACAAGCGCAAAATAGGAAATTATTGAGGTTCTCAAGCGAGAACAAAAGAATAATCATGAGAAAGAAAAAGTCGAAGCTGAACAAGAAGTTCAGATCAACAAAAGAAGAATAAAATTGCACATTATTTAAATCACTTGGATCAAGTTTCACAATCGGAGGTAATTTTAATGCAAAAAATGCCTACTGGGAATCAAGCGGAACCTCTAAAAAGGAAGGGAGCTGTTTGCAACAGGACGAATATGCAATTGCGAATTTCATTCTGGAGATCAACAAACTTATTGGCCTTCGGATAAAAATACACTACCCTATTTGTGGTAGAGGAGTGAGGGGGGAGAGGGGATTGTATCGGAACAAACACCACTTGGTGCAACGATTGTTTTGAAAACTAGTCCAGCTTGGCTAGAGAAATTACAGAAATTTGTTGAGGATAATACTAGTCCTTAGGTGCCAATTAAAATTCTGATACAGCTAGCAGAAGAACTACAACAACTCAACTACAGTAGTTCACTGGAAAAATGGCCCGACAAAATTGTCGAGCGTCAGAATATAAATTAACTCAATTTTCTTGTCCACTAAAATAAAGTTGCAATTTAAAAAAATCTAGAACAAAATCATCAATAAAAATCTAAGCGGTTTTATTGGGAACAACGATACCGAGTATTCCCTTTGCAAAGCTACAAAATGATTTAAACGATGATTAAAACCTGCTTCGGCATACAAGGCTGTTTTACTGTCATTTAGAAATTTGCCATTTTAGTTGATGGTTTGTCCGACGCTTTTGAAAAAAAAGCTTTTTGTTGACACAAATCGAATTCTTTTAAGAGATGTTCATCTGGCCATTAACTACTACTTAGATACGTTAATTTTAAAAACCTAATAAATTCAACAAATTATGAAAGTTTTCGCACATAATTATGAATTATGGTAACAAAAAGCCATCGTATGGGTTGAAACTTGTACCTCGGCACCACTCGTTTGTTCTACAATCATTTTTGTTGTTGTTGTTGTTAGTGATGGATGTGAGGTTCTGAGCCGTTTGAGGTGTGTAATTTCATAATTCGCTCGGACCTTTTCAATTTCGATTTTTGTTCAATCAACAAACTTTTGATGAGAAGCTTGACTGTTGGTGCTCTTTTGTACTTCAAAATCTGGATCCAGTACATTCCACATCTTTGTGCAGTACTTTTGTTCGTTGATTTCCGATTTTAGCTGGTTTTGATTGTGTTATCTTGAGCGAAGGATTTTATATCGTCATTAATAATCATATTAAAGACGATATAAAATCTACCTCTTAAGATATTTATTTGGATGCAACTGTCACAATATCAAATCAGAAGGATTTCGGATAGTGATACTCAATTGTTAGAGTGATAGGCTTTTGAGCAAGGACATTTTTTAAAGGTTATGGTTTCATTGTTTTATACTGGCCCCCACAAAGTCCAGACTTCATTGTAATTGAAAGTATTTTGACAGATGTTAAGCAAAATGTGGCATATACCTAACCGGAAAAACGAAAGAAATGGAAGTAAATAAAATACTCGAGGTCTGGGACAATAAAACAAACTCTCGAACATTTAAAAAAAAAAAAATCCAAATCGTCTTCAGGTCTCAAGGAGACGTCACTCGATGTTAAAAGTTTAAAAGAATCCAAATTATGCAGAAGAATTAAAAAATTAAAAATTTCAAATACCTATGTTCACTGGAAATATAGTAAGTGGAAAAATCTATATTTTCCGATCCTTCGTTAGGTTGTATACGGATGTAATCAATGTTTCATTCATATTTATGCTTTGGATATGTGTAGCATATTACTGAAAAGATTTTAAAGAATGTCACTTATTTTGTTAAAATACTTGAATACTCAACACAACCGTTCTGGCGCTGGAAGCAGTTAAATTTTACCTATCTCGAAATAATCACGCGACGTGATTCAAAAGTGGGACACTAATCCAAAAATCGGTCGAAAATTTAATAAAATAATCGTTTTAATCGTGCACGTGGGAATTTGGTTGTTCGTGAGAATGGATGTCAGACAGCTCACAGCTGAATTTAAAAAAAGGAATCTAAACGCGGATGGAAAATATCAAGCTCTATCCGAACGATTGCTGCGGCCGCTATTATGTGATGAGCAGAGTGGAGAGAACGATTTAGTCGAAACTCCAAGTTCGTTGGGTGTTGCACCGATATTACGTGTTGGGTTCAGTCGCAACAATGATAACGAAGAGCTTTTTTCAAATTTTCAACAAAATAGTAGTCGTCGAAGTTTGAAGTACAAGACATTCAGCACACTGTCGTATCGAGGAAGATGATCACCGTTATAATGTAAAAGATATTAAAGAATTTTTACCAATATTTAACCCTTCAAATGTCACAACTCTTTCATCGAAACAATTCATCAAAAGCGTTAAAGAAATCCAAATTATTTATGGGATAAAGTGATAGACTGATACTATTATCATTGGCACGACGATTACAAGGTGCTGCGTTACTTTGGTATCAAAGTACACAATAAAAATTTCATAACATAAACGACTTCGAAAATGAATTTCTGCGACATTTTGGTGTAATTTATAATAAGGTGGACGTACATGAACGATTGGCGAAACGAATGGCGGATAAAAAACGGTAACATGCTACAAATGTTTTGATTGACTTTCGTCGACCAGTCGTTGTAAATTTCGTGAATGAAGAGAAACATTTCAATGTATTGATCGATACAGAGAGCCCAGTAAGCATTATTCTTAAGAAATTGGTTTCAGAAAACATTAAGTTCGAACCATATGAGGGAAATACGCTTCGAGGTGTCAATGATGCGCATCTTGAAATATTAGGGAAGATAAATTGTAATATTTTTGTTGATTCCAATAATTTTCTCATTTCCGATTTAGTAGCACCTAATTATTCATTACGTTATACGATTGTCTATTTGTAAGTGATTTTATAAACGATCCTCCAGTTAGATTCACAACCCACTGGGAATGTTTTCTGTTTTGAATAGTCGCCGAAAGTTAAAGAACAAGGTAAACCTTTTTGATCAAATTTTAAATGTCGATTTTTCGCGGGATGATTATTCGATTCGAACTGAGCTTTGTGAATTGCTCGAGGAGTTTAACAATTTGGAAAGACCATTTGTTCCAAACGTAAGACGCGAATTAAAAATCGAATTGACTTCAAGCAAACCCGTATATTCGACTCCGCAACGTTTATCTATTCGGGACCGTCAAATTTTAAATGAGATAGTAGAGGACCTCTTAAAGAGAGGTCTTTCTACACAAGTAGAATAGTGCTCGTAAGTAAAAATAACAGTTCGCCTCGTCTATGTGTGGACTACCGGGACTTAAACAAAATAACTTTGAAGGATAGATATCATCTACCGTTAATAGACGATTATCTTGATATCACGCGAGGTTTAAAGAATGGGTTTAACCATATTCCAGTGGCGACCGAATCTATTAAATTTACGAGTTTTATTACCCCAGACGGACAGTATGCATATGTTAAAACACCGTATGGTCTTTGTAACGCACCGAGCGAATTTCTAAGTTTCATTGCAACTCTATACGTATCCGCGCAAGCGATAATCATGTAAGTTCTATCCAGCAATATTCAATTCCGAAAGACATTCACGATTTGCATCGATTCGCACCTTTGTAGTCGTTGTTGAAAAAGGAGTCATCGAAAGTTGTTCGAAACAATCAAACAGATACTTTCATCAAGTCCAGTCCTTGCAATATATAACCCGAATGCTCATACAGAGCTAAATACAGACGCGTGCCAAGTTGGTAATGGTGTTGCTCCCACAGCAGGTTGACAATGCATTACATCCGATTTATTTTTTTACTCGCAGGACTACGTTAGCGGAAAGTAAATATCACTCATATGAGTTATATTGCAATTTGGTACCACATTTACCTGCATGGTGTCGAATTTGTTATTATGACCGATTGTTAAGCAGCAAACTTTAACAACGAAGGGAGATAATAACCAAATATTACGGTGGGCGTTACTTTTAGAAAATTAATCAAATAAAATAGTTTACAAATCGGGCGACAAGAGGAATCACGTCGATGCACTCAGTAGATCGCCGTGTGATGCGATAGCGCAAATGACAGAATGTTGTTCATTAACCAAACGGCTAATTGCTCTGCAACAGAGTGTTATGCAACAAATTTTTGGCAAAAGTTGCTTTTGTTTGTTCCGGCTGTTTTAGAACGATAAAGGAAGGCTTCTTGAACTTATATAAGAAGCATGACGAACCGTTTCACACGATTTATATTGATCATATTGGTTCATATGCAGTTTCAAATAAAAACAATAAGTACGTTTTGTGTTGGATGGTTTCACCAAGACCACTAAGTTATTTCCAACTAAAACTTCTAATTCAGATGATGTAGTTAAACACTTATTACAATATTTTGGACAGTTGAATGTTCCAAAACGAATTCATACTGGCAGAGGATCATGTTTCACGTCTTTCAAATTTGTTGAACATGGCTGCTTATTCGCCCCAAAGTAATGGGCAAACCGAGCGACTTAATCGTGAGGTGAACATTGTTTTGACGAAATTGGTAGATAATTCAAAGCATGATCAATGGGACAAAGTCTTAAACGAAACCGAATTTCTTATTAATAACACAATAAATCGTTCAATTAACGTCACTCCTGCCCAGGCTCTTTTCAGTCTAAACCAACGATTATAACGAACCACCAGAAAGAGATTGAGATCTTCAATTGTCGAATAGTTCAAGAATAAGGTGAATTTCGATTGAAGGCGATACGGGTGATTTATTGTGCATTGCTATAACTGTTATAACTACGGCCGGCGTTAATCAAGGTTTAAAGGTCCTTACAGAATAACATAAAAATTGCCTGGTGACCGTACCTGGATGTAATAATAATTATAGACCATTTAAAAGTGTTTCAATATGAAACCGTATATGTCGGATCAGTTAGACAATCGACTCGAATGTGAAGGCCAGGATGGCCGAATGTATGCAAATATTTTCGGAATTATTTACTTTATACAATTTAGTTGTTTATGTAAATTGGTCATGTAAAAAAATGGTTCCGGAAAAAATTGCTAAACGACAAACGTGGACGAAGCAAGACGTTGACTAACTGAATAAATAAAAAAGCGATAATATACTACTATATATGGGATAACCATCGTGGAATGCGGAATTTTAGGGCATGTTTTCTTGAGTTATTTGGACACATTTTCCAGTCTCCAATTTTCAATAATTTTTCCTGGTTTATCCATTTTTGTACTGAAGTTCTGTTTGACCACGTCAGGTTTCAGGCCTTAGCACTTTTTTGAAAGCTTTTCTCAGA
Source organism: Nephrotoma guestfalica (assembly GCA_963691935.1). Classification (NCBI taxonomy): domain Eukaryota; kingdom Metazoa; phylum Arthropoda; class Insecta; order Diptera; family Tipulidae; genus Nephrotoma; species Nephrotoma guestfalica. The sequence continues at coordinate 26,052 of CAVNVL010000030.1, read as the reverse complement.
AAAGAGAAAGAGAGCGAGAGAGAGAGCGACAGAAATAAAGAGAAGGAGATAGTGAAAATATTATTTTTGTTTTTTAAACTATCAAAACGCTTTATTCACAAATTTACACTGTCTTTTGGTTTGTTATAAAAGTAGTTATGAAGGGCCTTAAATCATTAAGGCCATTTGTCACTAAAAGTCAATAACATTGTTCACAGCCAACGTATAAATGAACTCGGACATCGGGCATCAATATTTTTTTGACGTACTTACATATTACTATTGTGAATTAGTTGTGGACACATTAACAAATTATATATAGTTTGCCTTTCAAAACGAACACGGTTGATTAAGTAAATTGAATTAACTGCGTAAAGTAATAATATTTACCCTAGATACATTATATAGAAAAAAAATATTTACTTTTCATATTATATGAGATCTGGCTGTACGACTGTCTGGCATAAATGAATATATGTATGCTTTAAGTGTTATGATTATGTTTACAGTACAAATTTTATTGCACCCCTTAAAAGTCGATTTTATTTCTTAATGATTAATAAATTACAATAAAAATGGTCTATAGAGAGGGGACTACTCTAAGCTATTTAGTATTTCTCGAAAATCAGAAATAATTATTTGTGATATTTTCATTACAAAATAAATCGATGAATTTTTTGGTAAAACCCTCCTAATTATGGTTAATGAATAAATTCTTGTTTATTAAAATTGATTTTTTTATTACTTTATAGTTAGTTCTATATGCATTTATAACCCTTCATCTCTTAATATTTTTTTTTTAGTGATAAAAAATTATTTTCGTTTGAGAAATGACTTTCTTATCTGGAAATTTTTTCTTTGTACGATACTTCATTTCCCGAGAAATTTAATATTTTCACTACTTGCATATCTGCAATCGGAAGTAAATAAGCTATATTTTTTTAAACTTCACATAAATAAAAAATAAAAATAAAAATCACAAAGTTCATCTTAGTTTGTTAATTACAGCTAAACTTCGCTTATCAAGGCCAATCACAATTGATTCAGTCTTTATTTACAAGTGAAACTGTCTTAAAGAGTTTCTGTCCTTATTTAGGCGATATAAGATGTTTATCTTGCTAAAACATAGACCAATGGCCCACACAGTCAATTCTAATTTCCTTGTGAGGAATAGGACAGTTGCCTTTTTTCTTTTTATTCGAGTCTCCTAGGAGGACATATCTAACAAAAGAAAGAATATTCGCATATACCACATTTTTGATATTAGCAGTACTTTGTATCTACCAATTTAACTATCGAGTAGATCTACCCCTCCTATGTATTTGTTATATTCTTTTATTCTTTTATAACGATTGGACATTCAATTCCAATTATTGATTTCGTTTTTATGTCATACCTCTCCGATGGCTCTATTGGATTGCGACCAACAAAATTTGAAATCAAAGTCACCAAATGGTTGGCCTTCAACGCTACTGGCATTAAATCAATTTTATCAATTTCGACGGTGTATTCAAGCGAAGTTCCTCTCCTCCCCATTTTTATTTCCTTCTCTGTGGTCACCTTGCAGCTGGGAATCCGATTCCTTCGAATTGTACGCTGCTTTTTATAGTTCTACTACCAATGGCACTGAAAAGTAGTAATTGTCAAAGTACACCCAATAGTTTAGACTTCTTGGTACATATCTGAGCATTCGCAATACTACATTGGCACTGGCTCCTTCTCTTGCTCTCTATAGATTTGTTAAATTGTACGAAAAGCTGGAAATTGAAGAAAGCACAAAAAGTTTAAATCCCCATTTAAGGGGCTTATTCGGCAAACATTCTTTTATTGAGCTCTTACACAGCTGTTCATCAACTAATGGGCATAATTCTAAAGACACTTTTCTAAAATTGTTCTGTAGCCGATCGATCGAAACCTTTTTTCATTGTCAATGAAATGCAAATACGACTTGATTGTTTCGAAGTTGAGTAACGACATTGTTTCCTTAATTAGCTGATTACCTGCACTTCAAGACCAGTAGCGGCGATAATTCGGAATTTGTCTAACCGACATCAATATACAAATTTCTAAAAATGTTCTTAGTTCCAGCTCAGCTACGCATTTCGAATTATTTATATCCTTTTGACAAATATATGAATTTGATTCGCTGATTATCAAATTTAATAAATCATCGTCGAAAAAAAATTTGATGCAAGAATATGGTATACTTAGGTCACGAAAATCTTCTGGTAATGATTCGTCTTTATCGGTAGAATCACACACAGGAGTTTGGTCTATTGCTTCGAAATCAATATATCGGAAAGTTCTTCTCCCGTAGCCTGATTGATACAGTTTTCTTCTTCGTCTAATTCTTCGAACTTTATAGGTCCGTATCTCACCATATTCGACATTTATACAATCATTGTTGTTGTTATCCTGAAAAAAATCATCTTCGCTGTATGTTCAACTCTCAATAATTTCTAAAATTTGAGCATAAGTGAGATATGTTCTAGAGGTCATACCAGCAGGTTGTTCTAAATTACTAAATCATAGTCAGTTACTAAGGCCAAAAATTAGGTGACTGCAAATATGCAATGCAAAGTAAAAACGGTCATCAAATATTTTATCTCATTTTATTTGAAAATCACCTTCGTATTGCAAATCTGCAATTATGTGTGAGTAACTCCCTCGCTCCTCAGCAGAGAAGCTTTATAATTTCAAAATGAAACTTTGTATACCGATTAAGCCTCATTTGTGCTAATTAGTGCTCACGGGAAAAAATTAGTGCTAGTCCAGGATTCGAGAAAACGGGAAAAGAAAATTTCTAATTTCGCCTGAAAGACGAAACAAATAAAACCCGATTTCTAGAAAAAAACAGAAATAATTTAAGCCTAATTTTAAAACTTTCTAAATCGGATAAACTGATGAAATTTGTGCTTATCATAGAAATAAGATTTTCATAAATTTTCATTCAAAAATCGAGAAACATACTAGCCCCTAAAAGATACTAAATTAAACAAAAAAAAAACACAGAGGTTCAATAATATTTGTGTTGAACAACAAATTAAACTCTAGAAATAAAATGTTCTAAAATCCAAGTCATAAGCAATTCAGATAGCATATTCCTTCCCAGATAGCATGTTCGCTGCCATCAGAAAAATATGGTGGCTGAATTTGTGGTAATCCAGAATTGGCCCAATTCCATTGAACATCAACGACCGTTGAAAGAACAATTTTCTAACTAAAAGTGTTCTAAAATCCAACGAACTTAGCTCTTCCATTTGTAAAATCCTGTAAATAATGAACATACCTGATCGGAATATGCAATTTGGAGTGCCAACGTCATTGGTTTCTTGAATACTTTTTGTCAGAAAATTGATTTACGTGAAATATGTCCTAATCTATCCTAAAATGCAACAACAAACATTTAGGACAATTTTAGGAAAAACTGCACATCTCTATATAGCAATATGAAGTTTTTCCTAAAACCTAAATATGTTTGAAAGTATTAGTGAAAATAATAGATAAAATAACGTTTAAATTTAATTTGCCGGAATGTTGGCCATTTTGAACAATAAATACATGCCAACACTTTGGCAAAATAAATTTAATTAATTTAATGATGAGGCGGCATGCCAGGCAAATCCAAAGAATTTAGGAATTCTACTCGATACGTGAACGCAATTCTCCCGGAATTTGATTTTGAACCGTTCAATTCAAGCCATCGACATCAATATTTTTCGCTGCTTAAAATTGCGCGTACGCACAACCAATCGTAGTTACGATAATTTTGACCAATGTTCGGATATACATTAGTGATGAGTTCATCTTTCGCTGAAGTGAATTGGCAAATTTCAGATGGAATATTGATATTAAACCACTTGTGGTATCTACAAAAATTTGTCCATTTCCGATTCTCAGCAGTTCTTTGGAGAAAACTTCAGCGGTTCTATCCTGTTGCAAGAACACTCGCATATTCATACTCAATGGAATCGTTTTCACGTATCGCCACAAATACGATGACTAGAGACATGCGTTAAAATCATCCGTCGTTGTTGATTTCGGAATCACTGGAAGTGTTTGTCGGAAGTCGCCCGCCAACAGTATCATCACGCCACCAAAACCAATTATTGTTGCGTAAATCTTTTAATTTTCGATTGAATGTTTCTAATGTTCGTTTGTGCGCCATCGTGCACTCATCCCATATGATCAATTTACAATTTTTTAATACTTTTGCCATGCCTGATTGCTCTGAAATGTTACAAACAGGATTCTCGTTGATTTGCAGGTTTAAAAGAAGCTGCAGTGCTGAATGTGCCATTCTTCCACCTTCCAACAGTGTTGCAGGAATTCCGGTATCAGGGATGAAATAAATATCAATGGTATCAGGACCCAGTTCCGCCGGGCGCATCAAGGAAAAATAGTCCATCGTTTCCATCAACGACATCCTTCATCAGTTGATCATACGCACTCCTTTACTGTTCATTCAACAGTGGAACATTTGTTTGTACTTGTTGTTGCAAAGTTGTCGGGTCGTAAGCACGATCGCGTTCCAATTCACGATTCAATACATCTCTAGTTTGACGTCTTGGCTGTGGCATATGAATTTCAATCAAAAGTTTGCCACTCATAAGCAAACACAAATCTTTAATCAGCACTAACGCTTCATTGTATAGATGTCATCCTTCATTTGCAATTCGAAATTTCCTGCCGCGACTCGAAAGCGGTGCAAAATGTCTTGTGCGTATCCCATAATTAAAGTGGGTTTGAAGGCTGACATGTCGAAATGATCATAGCGAAAAGTGTACGAACTTGATTGGCGGGCGAAGAAACTATTGTATCGTCTAGCGTTCTGGGTCCAGTGATTGACATCTTCAAGCAATTGTAACTGTTCACATGTTTCTCGAAATGTTGCACACACTGTACCATTCACAGTCCGCAATGACTCAAATGAAGTTGAACCGCGCACATTAACCAAAAGCAACCGAAGGTAGAAGCAATCGTCATTCTTTGGATGTATTGTGTAAGTTCGTCCTAATGCATCACTTGAAAACACACCTGGTTATCCATCTACTGGTTTGCCTTGCTTGACATGACGTTCGTGAATCGCAAATGAAAATATTCTCCAGAGTGCTTCGTTACAGTTCACATATCGGCCCATTTGAAACTTGCTGATTTCATCTCGTTCAACGCCAATAACCTCCATATCGCTTCCTTTGGTAACGTATCTGCAAACATACTTCGTCGATTTCACCGAACTGCAATACTCAACATTGATATGTGTTTTAAATGCCTTACACAATATTGGTGAATATGGCACGATGCATGTGTTGTCAATCACGATATCCGCTCCTTTCAATTGCACAACCTGACATGCAAACCGAAGTTGGATTGTGTCGTCAGCATGGTCCGTGGAGCATATTGGTCTTCACCACTTCGTGCAACTCTGGATCTATCTCAGGATCAGGAATTTCGGCGGAAATGATGTCATTAATTTGGTCTGGCGTAATTTTGTCCATCATCCAAAAAATAGTGTGGCGTGCGGCAAACCTCTTTTCTGCCACTCAACTGAATACATCCAACATCGAACAGTACCGTATACACGATGTTTTGCAATGAAGTCCATTAAACATCTCAGTTTTTGTTTGAACACTCGTGGTGTAACTTCGTGACAATCGCTTGGTGATTGACCAGGATACAAGAAATGCGTAATCTCTGGCCTTTTTGGATTGCAAGTAAACGTCACAAACAAATCCGGCCGTCCACAATTGCCCACGTAAGTCATCGCGTCCTGGGAGTACTCCTGCAGGTGTGTCGGACTGCCAATGTATGTCGATGGCCAAATTGTGATTCGGCTAACATCTGTAATATCTGCGTCGCTATTGTGGAACGTGGTTGTCAATGTCGTTGAAAAACTTTGCAAATCTGAAATTGATTAAGACAGATACTATTTGAATTTTTTAAAATGCAACTGATGGCAACATAAACTAGTTCAGTTGAAAGAAATTTTTTAAATATGTATTTAAATATGTTATTTTTTGATAATACTGCGCCCTTTGATTGGTCTTGAAAAAAGTAATTGTTTTGGCTGTAAATAGTTTTGTGTAAAATATAAGTTTAGCGCCCGTTTCCCTGAATATTTGGCGTAGCCCTTTTTAGTAGTTTTACCCCAGGATTCCTCATTATCAGAATCGAATGGCATTTGGTGGTAAAGTTACATACAGAGTTTTTGGTATACTTTTTTTTGGATCGTGTAGCACTTTTGAGATGAGTTGCACATTCCACGGCCATTAACAATAGCTGAGTCTTTACTTTAAGGGAAACAATAAACTGCCATCTTTGAGATGATGTTCATTTATTAAATTATTTTTTAATACGTTGAACCAACTCTCAACATAGAGAAGAAAATCTATAAAAATTCCGCTTTCAATCGTAGTCAATTTGCCAATCAAAAACATTGAATTCTAACCCCCTCCTTGTCTAGATTTTTCAAAGAACCGTTAATTTTCGAGTAACTGGGGCTTCCTACTATAAGAAAATTTCATTTCCAGGTGTGGTAGCCATCTGCGTTTATTCAAAGAAAATCCATGAAAATTTCGGTTTCAATCGTGGTCAATTTGTCAATCAAAAACATTGAATACTAACCCCTTCTTGTCTAGATTTTTCAAAGAACCGTTAATTTTCGAGTAACTGGGGCTTCCTACTATAAGAAAATTTAATTTCCAGGTGTGGTAGCCAACTGCGTTATTCAAAGAAAATCGATGAAAATTTCGGTTTCAATCGTGGTCAATTTGCCAATCAAAAACATTGAATGCTAACCTCCTCCTTGCCTAGATTTTTCAAAGAATCGTTATTTTTCAAGCAATCAAGGCTCTATAATTTATAAGAAAATTTCATTTCCAGGTGTGGTAGCCAACTGCGTTATTGAAAGAAAATCGATGAAAATTTCGGTTTCAATCGTGGTCAATTTGTCAATCCAAAACATTGAATACTAACCTCCTCCTTGCCTAGATTTTTCAAAGAATCGTTATTTTTCAAGCAATCAAGGCTTCCTACTATAAGAAAATTTCATTTTCAGGTGTGGTAGCCATCTGCGTTTATTCAAAGAAAATCCATGAAAATTTCGGTTTCAATCGTGGTCAATTTGTCAATCAAAAACATTGAATACTAACCTCCTCCTTGTCTAGATTTTTCAAAGAACCGTTAATTTTCGAGTAACTGGGACTTCCTACTATAAGAAAATTTCATTTCCAGGTGTGGTAGCCATCTGCGTTTATTCAAAGAAAATCGATGAAAATTTCGGTTTCAATCGTGGTCAATTTGTCAATCAAAAACATTGAATACTAACCTCCTCCTTGCCTAGATTTTTCAAAGAATCGTTATTTTTCAAGCAATCAAGGCTCTATAATTTATAAGAAAATTTCATTTCCAGGTGTGGTAGCCAACTGCGTTATTGAAAGAAAATCGATGAAAATTTCGGTTTCAATCGTGGTCAATTTGTCAATCAAAAACAGTGAATACTAACCTCCTCCTTGCCTAGATTTTTCAAAGAATCGTTATTTTTCAAGCAATCAAGGCTCTATAATTTATAAGAAAATTTCATTTCCAGGTGTGGTAGCCAACTGCGTTATTGAAAGAAAATCGATGAAAATTTCGGTTTCAATCGTGGTCAATTTGTCAATCAAAAACAGTGAATACTAACCTCCTCCTTGCCTAGATTTTTCAAAGAATCGTTATTTTTCAAGCAATCAAGGCTTCCTACTATAAGAAAATTTCATTTTCAGGTGTGGTAGCCATCTGCGTTTATTCAAAGAAAATCCATGAAAATTTCGGTTTCAATCGTGGTCAATTTGTCAATCAAAAACATTGAATACTAACCTCCTCCTTGCCTAGATTTTTCAAAGAATCGTTATTTTTCAAGCAATCAAGGCTTCCTACTATAAGAAAATTTCATTTTCAGGTGTGGTAGCCATCTGCGTTTATTCAAAGAAAATCCATGAAAATTTCGGTTTCAATCGTGGTCAATTTGTCAATCAAAAACATTGAATACTAACCTCCTCCTTGTCTAGATTTTTCAAAGAACCGTTAATTTTCGAGTAACTGGGACTTCCTACTATAAGAAAATTTCATTTCCAGGTGTGGTAGCCAACTGCGTTATTGAAAGAAAATCGATGAAAATTTCGGTTTCAATCGTGGTCAATTTGTCAATCAAAAACAGTGAATACTAACCTCCTCCTTGCCTAGATTTTTCAAAGAATCGTTATTTTTCAAGCAATCAAGGCTTCCTACTATAAGAAAATTTCATTTTCAGGTGTGGTAGCCATCTGCGTTTATTCAAAGAAAATCCATGAAAATTTCGGTTTCAATCGTGGTCAATTTGTCAATCAAAAACATTGAATACTAACCTCCTCCTTGTCTAGATTTTTCAAAGAACCGTTAATTTTCGAGTAACTGGGACTTCCTACTATAAGAAAATTTTATTTCCAGGTGTGGTAGCCATCTGCGTTTATTCAAAGAAAATCGATGAAAATTTCGGTTTCAATCGTGGTCAATTTGTCAATCAAAAACATTGAATACTAACCCCTCCTTGTCTAGATTTTTCAAAGAACCATTAATTTTCGAGTAACTAGGGCTTCCTACTATAAGAAAATTTCATTTCCAGGTGTGGTAGCCAACTGCGTTATTCAAAGAAAATCGATGAAAATTTCGGTTTCAATCGTGGTCAATTTGTCAATCAAAAACATTGAATACTAATCTCCTCCTTGCCAAGATTTTTCAAAGAATCGTTATTTTTCAAGCAATCAAGGCTTCCTACTATAATAAAATTTCATTTTCAGGTGTGGTAGCCATCTGCGTTTATTCAAAGAAAATCCATGAAAATTTCGGTTTCAATCGTGGTCAATTTGTCAATCAAAAACATTGAATACTAACCCCTCCTTGTCTAAATTTTTCAAAGAACCGTTAATTTTCGAGTAACTGGGGCTTCCTACTATAAGAAAATTTCATTTCCAGGTGTGGTAGCCATCTGCGTTTATTTAAAGAAAATCGATGAAAATTTCGGTTTCAATCGTGGTCAATTTGTCAATCAAAAACATTGAATACTAACCTCCTCCTTGCCTAGATTTTTCAAAGAATCGTTATTTTTCAAGCAATCAAGGCTTCCTACTATAAGAAAATTTCATTTTCAGGTGTGGTAGCCATCTGCGTTTATTCAAAGAAAATCCATGAAAATTTCGGTTTCAATCGTGGTCAATTTGTCAATCAAAAACATTGAATACTAACCTCCTCCTTGTCTAGATTTTTCAAAGAACCGTTAATTTTCGAGTAACTGGGACTTCCTACTATAAGAAAATTTCATTTCCAGGTGTGGTAGCCATCTGCGTTTATTCAAAGAAAATCGATGAAAATTTCGGTTTCAATCGTGGTCAATTTGTCAATCAAAAACATTGAATACTAACCTCCTCCTTGCCTAGATTTTTCAAAGAATCGTTATTTTTCAAGCAATCAAGGCTCTATAATTTATAAGAAAATTTCATTTCCAGGTGTGGTAGCCAACTGCGTTATTGAAAGAAAATCGATGAAAATTTCGGTTTCAATCGTGGTCAATTTGTCAATCAAAAACAGTGAATACTAACCTCCTCCTTGCCTAGATTTTTCAAAGAATCGTTATTTTTCAAGCAATCAAGGCTTCCTACTATAAAAAAATTTCATTTTCAGGTGTGGTAGCCATCTGCGTTTATTCAAAGAAAATCCATGAAAATTTCGGTTTCAATCGTGGTCAATTTGTCAATCAAAAACATTGAATACTAACCTCCTCCTTGTCTAGATTTTTCAAAGAACCGTTAATTTTCGAGTAACTGGGACTTCCTACTATAAGAAAATTTCATTTCCAGGTGTGGTAGCCATCTGCGTTTATTCAAAGAAAATCGATGAAAATTTCGGTTTCAATCGTGGTCAATTTGTCAATCAAAAACATTGAATACTAACCTCCTCCTTGCCTAGATTTTTCAAAGAATCGTTATTTTTCAAGCAATCAAGGCTCTATAATTTATAAGAAAATTTCATTTCCAGGTGTGGTAGCCAACTGCGTTATTGAAAGAAAATCGATGAAAATTTCGGTTTCAATCGTGGTCAATTTGTCAATCAAAAACATTGAATACTAACCTCCTCCTTGTCTAGATTTTTCAAAGAACCGTTAATTTTCGAGTAACTGGGACTTCCTACTATAAGAAAATTTCATTTCCAGGTGTGGTAGCCAACTGCGTTATTCAAAGAAAATCGATGAAAATTTCGGTTTCAATCGTGGTCAATTTGTCAATCAAAAACATTGAATACTAACCTCCTCCTTGCCTAGATTTTTCAAAGAATCGTTATTTTTCAAGCAATCAAGGCTCTATAATTTATAAGAAAATTTCATTTCCAGGTGTGGTAGCCAACTGCGTTATTGAAAGAAAATCGATGAAAATTTCGGTTTCAATCGTGGTCAATTTGTCAATCAAAAACAGTGAATACTAACCTCCTCCTTGCCTAGATTTTTCAAAGAATCGTTATTTTTCAAGCAATCAAGGCTTCCTACTATAAGAAAATTTCATTTCCAGGTGTGGTAGCCATCTGCGTTTATTTAAAGAAAATCGATGAAAATTTCGGTTTCAATCGTGGTCAATTTGTCAATCAAAAACATTGAATACTAACCTCCTCCTTGCCTAGATTTTTCAAAGAACCGTTAATTTTCGAGTAACTGGGGCTTCCTACTATAAGAAAATTTCATTTCCAGGTGTGGTAGCCATCTGCGTTTATTTAAAGAAAATCGATGAAAATTTCGGTTTCAATCGTGGTCAATTTGTCAATCAAAAACATTGAATACTAACCTCCTCCTTGCCTAGATTTTTCAAAGAATCGTTATTTTTCAAGCAATCAAGGCTCTATAATTTATAAGAAAATTTCATTTCCAGGTGTGGTAGCCAACTGCGTTATTGAAAGAAAATCGATGAAAATTTCGGTTTCAATCGTGGTCAATTTGTCAATCCAAAACATTGAATACTAACCTCCTCCTTGCCTAGATTTTTCAAAGAATCGTTATTTTTCAAGCAATCAAGGCTTCCTACTATAAGAAAATTTCATTTTCAGGTGTGGTAGCCATCTGCGTTTATTCAAAGAAAATCCATGAAAATTTCGGTTTCAATCGTGGTCAATTTGTCAATCAAAAACATTGAATACTAACCTCCTCCTTGTCTAGATTTTTCAAAGAACCGTTAATTTTCGAGTAACTGGGACTTCCTACTATAAGAAAATTTCATTTCCAGGTGTGGTAGCCATCTGCGTTTATTCAAAGAAAATCGATGAAAATTTCGGTTTCAATCGTGGTCAATTTGTCAATCAAAAACATTGAATACTAACCTCCTCCTTGCCTAGATTTTTCAAAGAATCGTTATTTTTCAAGCAATCAAGGCTCTATAATTTATAAGAAAATTTCATTTCCAGGTGTGGTAGCCAACTGCGTTATTGAAAGAAAATCGATGAAAATTTCGGTTTCAATCGTGGTCAATTTGTCAATCAAAAACAGTGAATACTAACCTCCTCCTTGCCTAGATTTTTCAAAGAATCGTTATTTTTCAAGCAATCAAGGCTTCCTACTATAAGAAAATTTCATTTTCAGGTGTGGTAGCCATCTGCGTTTATTCAAAGAAAATCCATGAAAATTTCGGTTTCAATCGTGGTCAATTTGTCAATCAAAAACATTGAATACTAACCTCCTCCTTGTCTAGATTTTTCAAAGAACCGTTAATTTTCGAGTAACTGGGACTTCCTACTATAAGAAAATTTTATTTCCAGGTGTGGTAGCCATCTGCGTTTATTCAAAGAAAATCGATGAAAATTTCGGTTTCAATCGTGGTCAATTTGTCAATCAAAAACATTGAATACTAACCTCCTCCTTGTCTAGATTTTTCAAAGAACCATTAATTTTCAAGCAATCAAGGCTCTATAATTTATAAGAAAATTTCATTTCCAGGTGTGGTAGCCAACTGCGTTATTGAAAGAAAATCGATGAAAATTTCGGTTTCAATCGTGGTCAATTTGTCAATCAAAAACAGTGAATACTAACCTCCTCCTTGCCTAGATTTTTCAAAGAATCGTTATTTTTCAAGCAATCAAGGCTCTATAATTTATAAGAAAATTTCATTTCCAGGTGTGGTAGCCAACTGCGTTATTGAAAGAAAATCGATGAAAATTTCGGTTTCAATCGTGGTCAATTTGTCAATCAAAAACAGTGAATACTAACCTCCTCCTTGCCTAGATTTTTCAAAGAATCGTTATTTTTCAAGCAATCAAGGCTCTATAATTTATAAGAAAATTTCATTTCCAGGTGTGGTAGCCAACTGCGTTATTGAAAGAAAATCGATGAAAATTTCGGTTTCAATCGTGGTCAATTTGTCAATCCAAAACATTGAATACTAACCTCCTCCTTGCCTAGATTTTTCAAAGAATCGTTATTTTTCAAGCAATCAAGGCTTCCTACTATAAGAAAATTTCATTTTCAGGTGTGGTAGCCATCTGCGTTTATTCAAAGAAAATCCATGAAAATTTCGGTTTCAATCGTGGTCAATTTGTCAATCAAAAACATTGAATACTAACCTCCTCCTTGTCTAGATTTTTCAAAGAACCGTTAATTTTCGAGTAACTGGGACTTCCTACTATAAGAAAATTTCATTTCCAGGTGTGGTAGCCAACTGCGTTATTGAAAGAAAATCGATGAAAATTTCGGTTTCAATCGTGGTCAATTTGTCAATCAAAAACAGTGAATACTAACCTCCTCCTTGCCTAGATTTTTCAAAGAATCGTTATTTTTCAAGCAATCAAGGCTTCCTACTATAAGAAAATTTCATTTTCAGGTGTGGTAGCCATCTGCGTTTATTCAAAGAAAATCCATGAAAATTTCGGTTTCAATCGTGGTCAATTTGTCAATCAAAAACATTGAATACTAACCTCCTCCTTGTCTAGATTTTTCAAAGAACCGTTAATTTTCGAGTAACTGGGACTTCCTACTATAAGAAAATTTTATTTCCAGGTGTGGTAGCCATCTGCGTTTATTCAAAGAAAATCGATGAAAATTTCGGTTTCAATCGTGGTCAATTTGTCAATCAAAAACATTGAATACTAACCCCTCCTTGTCTAGATTTTTCAAAGAACCATTAATTTTCGAGTAACTAGGGCTTCCTACTATAAGAAAATTTCATTTCCAGGTGTGGTAGCCAACTGCGTTATTCAAAGAAAATCGATGAAAATTTCGGTTTCAATCGTGGTCAATTTGTCAATCAAAAACATTGAATACTAATCTCCTCCTTGCCAAGATTTTTCAAAGAATCGTTATTTTTCAAGCAATCAAGGCTTCCTACTATAATAAAATTTCATTTTCAGGTGTGGTAGCCATCTGCGTTTATTCAAAGAAAATCCATGAAAATTTCGGTTTCAATCGTGGTCAATTTGTCAATCAAAAACATTGAATACTAACCCCTCCTTGTCTAAATTTTTCAAAGAACCGTTAATTTTCGAGTAACTGGGGCTTCCTACTATAAGAAAATTTCATTTCCAGGTGTGGTAGCCATCTGCGTTTATTTAAAGAAAATCGATGAAAATTTCGGTTTCAATCGTGGTCAATTTGTCAATCAAAAACATTGAATACTAACCTCCTCCTTGCCTAGATTTTTCAAAGAATCGTTATTTTTCAAGCAATCAAGGCTCTATAATTTATAAGAAAATTTCATTTCCAGGTGTGGTAGCCAACTGCGTTATTGAAAGAAAATCGATGAAAATTTCGGTTTCAATCGTGGTCAATTTGTCAATCCAAAACATTGAATACTAACCTCCTCCTTGCCTAGATTTTTCAAAGAATCGTTATTTTTCAAGCAATCAAGGCTTCCTACTATAAGAAAATTTCATTTTCAGGTGTGGTAGCCATCTGCGTTTATTCAAAGAAAATCCATGAAAATTTCGGTTTCAATCGTGGTCAATTTGTCAATCAAAAACATTGAATACTAACCTCCTCCTTGTCTAGATTTTTCAAAGAACCGTTAATTTTCGAGTAACTGGGACTTCCTACTATAAGAAAATTTCATTTCCAGGTGTGGTAGCCATCTGCGTTTATTCAAAGAAAATCGATGAAAATTTCGGTTTCAATCGTGGTCAATTTGTCAATCAAAAACATTGAATACTAACCTCCTCCTTGCCTAGATTTTTCAAAGAATCGTTATTTTTCAAGCAATCAAGGCTCTATAATTTATAAGAAAATTTCATTTCCAGGTGTGGTAGCCAACTGCGTTATTGAAAGAAAATCGATGAAAATTTCGGTTTCAATCGTGGTCAATTTGTCAATCAAAAACAGTGAATACTAACCTCCTCCTTGCCTAGATTTTTCAAAGAATCGTTATTTTTCAAGCAATCAAGGCTTCCTACTATAAAAAAATTTCATTTTCAGGTGTGGTAGCCATCTGCGTTTATTCAAAGAAAATCCATGAAAATTTCGGTTTCAATCGTGGTCAATTTGTCAATCAAAAACATTGAATACTAACCTCCTCCTTGCCTAGATTTTTCAAAGAATCGTTATTTTTCAAGCAATCAAGGCTCTATAATTTATAAGAAAATTTCATTTCCAGGTGTGGTAGCCAACTGCGTTATTGAAAGAAAATCGATGAAAATTTCGGTTTCAATCGTGGTCAATTTGTCAATCAAAAACATTGAATACTAACCTCCTCCTTGTCTAGATTTTTCAAAGAACCGTTAATTTTCGAGTAACTGGGACTTCCTACTATAAGAAAATTTCATTTCCAGGTGTGGTAGCCAACTGCGTTATTCAAAGAAAATCGATGAAAATTTCGGTTTCAATCGTGGTCAATTTGTCAATCAAAAACATTGAATACTAACCTCCTCCTTGCCTAGATTTTTCAAAGAATCGTTATTTTTCAAGCAATCAAGGCTCTATAATTTATAAGAAAATTTCATTTCCAGGTGTGGTAGCCAACTGCGTTATTGAAAGAAAATCGATGAAAATTTCGGTTTCAATCGTGGTCAATTTGTCAATCAAAAACAGTGAATACTAACCTCCTCCTTGCCTAGATTTTTCAAAGAATCGTTATTTTTCAAGCAATCAAGGCTTCCTACTATAAGAAAATTTCATTTCCAGGTGTGGTAGCCATCTGCGTTTATTTAAAGAAAATCGATGAAAATTTCGGTTTCAATCGTGGTCAATTTGTCAATCAAAAACATTGAATACTAACCTCCTCCTTGCCTAGATTTTTCAAAGAACCGTTAATTTTCGAGTAACTGGGGCTTCCTACTATAAGAAAATTTCATTTCCAGGTGTGGTAGCCATCTGCGTTTATTTAAAGAAAATCGATGAAAATTTCGGTTTCAATCGTGGTCAATTTGTCAATCAAAAACATTGAATACTAACCTCCTCCTTGCCTAGATTTTTCAAAGAATCGTTATTTTTCAAGCAATCAAGGCTCTATAATTTATAAGAAAATTTCATTTCCAGGTGTGGTAGCCAACTGCGTTATTGAAAGAAAATCGATGAAAATTTCGGTTTCAATCGTGGTCAATTTGTCAATCCAAAACATTGAATACTAACCTCCTCCTTGCCTAGATTTTTCAAAGAATCGTTATTTTTCAAGCAATCAAGGCTTCCTACTATAAGAAAATTTCATTTTCAGGTGTGGTAGCCATCTGCGTTTATTCAAAGAAAATCCATGAAAATTTCGGTTTCAATCGTGGTCAATTTGTCAATCAAAAACATTGAATACTAACCTCCTCCTTGTCTAGATTTTTCAAAGAACCGTTAATTTTCGAGTAACTGGGACTTCCTACTATAAGAAAATTTCATTTCCAGGTGTGGTAGCCATCTGCGTTTATTCAAAGAAAATCGATGAAAATTTCGGTTTCAATCGTGGTCAATTTGTCAATCAAAAACATTGAATACTAACCTCCTCCTTGCCTAGATTTTTCAAAGAATCGTTATTTTTCAAGCAATCAAGGCTCTATAATTTATAAGAAAATTTCATTTCCAGGTGTGGTAGCCAACTGCGTTATTGAAAGAAAATCGATGAAAATTTCGGTTTCAATCGTGGTCAATTTGTCAATCAAAAACAGTGAATACTAACCTCCTCCTTGCCTAGATTTTTCAAAGAATCGTTATTTTTCAAGCAATCAAGGCTTCCTACTATAAGAAAATTTCATTTTCAGGTGTGGTAGCCATCTGCGTTTATTCAAAGAAAATCCATGAAAATTTCGGTTTCAATCGTGGTCAATTTGTCAATCAAAAACATTGAATACTAACCTCCTCCTTGTCTAGATTTTTCAAAGAACCGTTAATTTTCGAGTAACTGGGACTTCCTACTATAAGAAAATTTTATTTCCAGGTGTGGTAGCCATCTGCGTTTATTCAAAGAAAATCGATGAAAATTTCGGTTTCAATCGTGGTCAATTTGTCAATCAAAAACATTGAATACTAACCTCCTCCTTGTCTAGATTTTTCAAAGAACCATTAATTTTCGAGTAACTAGGGCTTCCTACTATAAGAAAATTTCATTTCCAGGTGTGGTAGCCAACTGCGTTATTCAAAGAAAATCGATGAAAATTTCGGTTTCAATCGTGGTCAATTTGTCAATCAAAAACAGTGAATACTAACCTCCTCCTTGCCTAGATTTTTCAAAGAATCGTTATTTTTCAAGCAATCAAGGCTTCCTACTATAAGAAAATTTCATTTTCAGGTGTGGTAGCCATCTGCGTTTATTCAAAGAAAATCCATGAAAATTTCGGTTTCAATCGTGGTCAATTTGTCAATCAAAAACATTGAATACTAACCTCCTCCTTGTCTAGATTTTTCAAAGAACCGTTAATTTTCGAGTAACTGGGACTTCCTACTATAAGAAAATTTTATTTCCAGGTGTGGTAGCCATCTGCGTTTATTCAAAGAAAATCGATGAAAATTTCGGTTTCAATCGTGGTCAATTTGTCAATCAAAAACATTGAATACTAACCCCTCCTTGTCTAGATTTTTCAAAGAACCATTAATTTTCGAGTAACTAGGGCTTCCTACTATAAGAAAATTTCATTTCCAGGTGTGGTAGCCAACTGCGTTATTCAAAGAAAATCGATGAAAATTTCGGTTTCAATCGTGGTCAATTTGTCAATCAAAAACATTGAATACTAATCTCCTCCTTGCCAAGATTTTTCAAAGAATCGTTATTTTTCAAGCAATCAAGGCTTCCTACTATAATAAAATTTCATTTTCAGGTGTGGTAGCCATCTGCGTTTATTCAAAGAAAATCCATGAAAATTTCGGTTTCAATCGTGGTCAATTTGTCAATCAAAAACATTGAATACTAACCCCTCCTTGTCTAAATTTTTCAAAGAACCGTTAATTTTCGAGTAACTGGGGCTTCCTACTATAAGAAAATTTCATTTCCAGGTGTGGTAGCCATCTGCGTTTATTTAAAGAAAATCGATGAAAATTTCGGTTTCAATCGTGGTCAATTTGTCAATCAAAAACATTGAATACTAACCTCCTCCTTGCCTAGATTTTTCAAAGAATCGTTATTTTTCAAGCAATCAAGGCTCTATAATTTATAAGAAAATTTCATTTCCAGGTGTGGTAGCCAACTGCGTTATTGAAAGAAAATCGATGAAAATTTCGGTTTCAATCGTGGTCAATTTGTCAATCCAAAACATTGAATACTAACCTCCTCCTTGCCTAGATTTTTCAAAGAATCGTTATTTTTCAAGCAATCAAGGCTTCCTACTATAAGAAAATTTCATTTTCAGGTGTGGTAGCCATCTGCGTTTATTCAAAGAAAATCGATGAAAATTTCGGTTTCAATCGTGGTCAATTTGTCAATCAAAAACATTGAATACTAACCTCCTCCTTGCCTAGATTTTTCAAAGAATCGTTATTTTTCAAGCAATCAAGGCTCTATAATTTATAAGAAAATTTCATTTCCAGGTGTGGTAGCCAACTGCGTTATTGAAAGAAAATCGATGAAAATTTCGGTTTCAATCGTGGTCAATTTGTCAATCAAAAACAGTGAATACTAACCTCCTCCTTGTCTAGATTTTTCAAAGAACCGTTAATTTTCGAGTAACTGGGACTTCCTACTATAAGAAAATTTCATTTCCAGGTGTGGTAGCCAACTGCGTTATTCAAAGAAAATCGATGAAAATTTCGGTTTCAATCGTGGTCAATTTGTCAATCAAAAACATTGAATACTAACCTCCTCCTTGCCTAGATTTTTCAAAGAATCGTTATTTTTCAAGCAATCAAGGCTCTATAATTTATAAGAAAATTTCATTTCCAGGTGTGGTAGCCAACTGCGTTATTGAAAGAAAATCGATGAAAATTTCGGTTTCAATCGTGGTCAATTTGTCAATCAAAACAGTGAATACTAACCTCCTCCTTGCCTAGATTTTTCAAAGAATCGTTATTTTTCAAGCAATCAAGGCTTCCTACTATAAGAAAATTTCATTTCCAGGTGTGGTAGCCATCTGCGTTTATTTAAAGAAAATCGATGAAATTTCGGTTTCAATCGTGGTCAATTTGTCAATCAAAAACATTGAATACTAACCTCCTCCTTGCCTAGATTTTTCAAAGAACCGTTAATTTTCGAGTAACTGGGGCTTCCTACTATAAGAAAATTTCATTTCCAGGTGTGGTAGCCATCTGCGTTTATTTAAAGAAAATCGATGAAAATTTCGGTTTCAATCGTGGTCAATTTGTCAATCAAAAACATTGAATACTAACCTCCTCCTTGCCTAGATTTTTCAAAGAATCGTTATTTTTCAAGCAATCAAGGCTCTATAATTTATAAGAAAATTTCATTTCCAGGTGTGGTAGCCAACTGCGTTATTGAAAGAAAATCGATGAAAATTTCGGTTTCAATCGTGGTCAATTTGTCAATCCAAAACATTGAATACTAACCTCCTCCTTGCCTAGATTTTTCAAAGAATCGTTATTTTCAAGCAATCAAGGCTTCCTACTATAAGAAAATTTCATTTTCAGGTGTGGTAGCCATCTGCGTTTATTCAAAGAAAATCCATGAAAATTTCGGTTTCAATCGTGGTCAATTTGTCAATCAAAAACATTGAATACTAACCTCCTCCTTGTCTAGATTTTTCAAAGAACCGTTAATTTTCGAGTAACTGGGACTTCCTACTATAAGAAAATTTCATTTCCAGGTGTGGTAGCCATCTGCGTTTATTCAAAGAAAATCGATGAAAATTTCGGTTTCAATCGTGGTCAATTTGTCAATCAAAAACATTGAATACTAACCTCCTCCTTGCCTAGATTTTTCAAAGAATCGTTATTTTTCAAGCAATCAAGGCTCTATAATTTATAAGAAAATTTCATTTCCAGGTGTGGTAGCCAACTGCGTTATTGAAAGAAAATCGATGAAAATTTCGGTTTCAATCGTGGTCAATTTGTCAATCAAAAACAGTGAATACTAACCTCCTCCTTGCCTAGATTTTTCAAAGAATCGTTATTTTTCAAGCAATCAAGGCTTCCTACTATAAGAAAATTTCATTTTCAGGTGTGGTAGCCATCTGCGTTTATTCAAAGAAAATCCATGAAAATTTCGGTTTCAATCGTGGTCAATTTGTCAATCAAAAACATTGAATACTAACCTCCTCCTTGTCTAGATTTTTCAAAGAACCGTTAATTTTCGAGTAACTGGGACTTCCTACTATAAGAAAATTTTATTTCCAGGTGTGGTAGCCATCTGCGTTTATTCAAAGAAAATCGATGAAAATTTCGGTTTCAATCGTGGTCAATTTGTCAATCAAAAACATTGAATACTAACCTCCTCCTTGTCTAGATTTTTCAAAGAACCATTAATTTTCAAGCAATCAAGGCTCTATAATTTATAAGAAAATTTCATTTCCAGGTGTGGTAGCCAACTGCGTTATTGAAAGAAAATCGATGAAAATTTCGGTTTCAATCGTGGTCAATTTGTCAATCAAAACAGTGAATACTAACCTCCTCCTTGCCTAGATTTTTCAAAGAATCGTTATTTTTCAAGCAATCAAGGCTCTATAATTTATAAGAAAATTTCATTTCCAGGTGTGGTAGCCAACTGCGTTATTGAAAGAAAATCGATGAAAATTTCGGTTTCAATCGTGGTCAATTTGTCAATCAAAAACAGTGAATACTAACCTCCTCCTTGCCTAGATTTTTCAAAGAATCGTTATTTTCAAGCAATCAAGGCTCTATAATTTATAAGAAAATTTCATTTCCAGGTGTGGTAGCCAACTGCGTTATTGAAAGAAAATCGATGAAAATTTCGGTTTCAATCGTGGTCAATTTGTCAATCCAAAACATTGAATACTAACCTCCTCCTTGCCTAGATTTTTCAAAGAATCGTTATTTTTCAAGCAATCAAGGCTTCCTACTATAAGAAAATTTCATTTTCAGGTGTGGTAGCCATCTGCGTTTATTCAAAGAAAATCCATGAAAATTTCGGTTTCAATCGTGGTCAATTTGTCAATCAAAAACATTGAATACTAACCTCCTCCTTGTCTAGATTTTTCAAAGAACCGTTAATTTTCGAGTAACTGGGACTTCCTACTATAAGAAAATTTCATTTCCAGGTGTGGTAGCCAACTGCGTTATTGAAAGAAAATCGATGAAAATTTCGGTTTCAATCGTGGTCAATTTGTCAATCAAAAACAGTGAATACTAACCTCCTCCTTGCCTAGATTTTTCAAAGAATCGTTATTTTTCAAGCAATCAAGGCTTCCTACTATAAGAAAATTTCATTTTCAGGTGTGGTAGCCATCTGCGTTTATTCAAAGAAAATCCATGAAAATTTCGGTTTCAATCGTGGTCAATTTGTCAATCAAAAACATTGAATACTAACCTCCTCCTTGTCTAGATTTTTCAAAGAACCGTTAATTTCGAGTAACTGGGACTTCCTACTATAAGAAAATTTTATTTCCAGGTGTGGTAGCCATCTGCGTTTATTCAAAGAAAATCGATGAAAATTTCGGTTTCAATCGTGGTCAATTTGTCAATCAAAAACATTGAATACTAACCCCTCCTTGTCTAGATTTTTCAAAGAACCATTAATTTTCGAGTAACTAGGGCTTCCTACTATAAGAAAATTTCATTTCCAGGTGTGGTAGCCAACTGCGTTATTCAAAGAAAATCGATGAAAATTTCGGTTTCAATCGTGGTCAATTTGTCAATCAAAAACATTGAATACTAATCTCCTCCTTGCCAAGATTTTTCAAAGAATCGTTATTTTTCAAGCAATCAAGGCTTCCTACTATAATAAAATTTCATTTTCAGGTGTGGTAGCCATCTGCGTTTATTCAAAGAAAATCCATGAAAATTTCGGTTTCAATCGTGGTCAATTTGTCAATCAAAAACATTGAATACTAACCCCTCCTTGTCTAAATTTTTCAAAGAACCGTTAATTTTCGAGTAACTGGGGCTTCCTACTATAAGAAAATTTCATTTCCAGGTGTGGTAGCCATCTGCGTTTATTTAAAGAAAATCGATGAAAATTTCGGTTTCAATCGTGGTCAATTTGTCAATCAAAAACATTGAATACTAACCTCCTCCTTGCCTAGATTTTTCAAAGAATCGTTATTTTTCAAGCAATCAAGGCTCTATAATTTATAAGAAAATTTCATTTCCAGGTGTGGTAGCCAACTGCGTTATTGAAAGAAAATCGATGAAAATTTCGGTTTCAATCGTGGTCAATTTGTCAATCAAAAACATTGAATACTAACCTCCTCCTTGTCTAGATTTTTCAAAGAACCGTTAATTTTCGAGTAACTGGGACTTCCTACTATAAGAAAATTTCATTTCCAGGTGTGGTAGCCATCTGCGTTTATTCAAAGAAAATCGATGAAAATTTCGGTTTCAATCGTGGTCAATTTGTCAATCAAAAACATTGAATACTAACCTCCTCCTTGCCTAGATTTTTCAAAGAATCGTTATTTTTCAAGCAATCAAGGCTTCCTACTATAAGAAAATTTCATTTTCAGGTGTGGTAGCCATCTGCGTTTATTCAAAGAAAATCCATGAAAATTTCGGTTTCAATCGTGGTCAATTTGTCAATCAAAAACATTGAATACTAACCTCCTCCTTGTCTAGATTTTTCAAAGAACCGTTAATTTTCGAGTAACTGGGACTTCCTACTATAAGAAAATTTCATTTCCAGGTGTGGTAGCCATCTGCGTTTATTCAAAGAAAATCGATGAAAATTTCGGTTTCAATCGTGGTCAATTTGTCAATCAAAAACATTGAATACTAACCTCCTCCTTGCCTAGATTTTTCAAAGAATCGTTATTTTTCAAGCAATCAAGGCTCTATAATTTATAAGAAAATTTCATTTCCAGGTGTGGTAGCCAACTGCGTTATTGAAAGAAAATCGATGAAAATTTCGGTTTCAATCGTGGTCAATTTGTCAATCAAAAACAGTGAATACTAACCTCCTCCTTGCCTAGATTTTTCAAAGAATCGTTATTTTTCAAGCAATCAAGGCTTCCTACTATAAAAAAATTTCATTTTCAGGTGTGGTAGCCATCTGCGTTTATTCAAAGAAAATCCATGAAAATTTCGGTTTCAATCGTGGTCAATTTGTCAATCAAAAACATTGAATACTAACCTCCTCCTTGTCTAGATTTTTCAAAGAACCGTTAATTTTCGAGTAACTGGGACTTCCTACTATAAGAAAATTTCATTTCCAGGTGTGGTAGCCATCTGCGTTTATTCAAAGAAAATCGATGAAAATTTCGGTTTCAATCGTGGTCAATTTGTCAATCAAAAACATTGAATACTAACCTCCTCCTTGCCTAGATTTTTCAAAGAATCGTTATTTTTCAAGCAATCAAGGCTCTATAATTTATAAGAAAATTTCATTTCCAGGTGTGGTAGCCAACTGCGTTATTGAAAGAAAATCGATGAAAATTTCGGTTTCAATCGTGGTCAATTTGTCAATCAAAAACATTGAATACTAACCTCCTCCTTGTCTAGATTTTTCAAAGAACCGTTAATTTTCGAGTAACTGGGACTTCCTACTATAAGAAAATTTCATTTCCAGGTGTGGTAGCCAACTGCGTTATTCAAAGAAAATCGATGAAAATTTCGGTTTCAATCGTGGTCAATTTGTCAATCAAAAACATTGAATACTAACCTCCTCCTTGCCTAGATTTTTCAAAGAATCGTTATTTTTCAAGCAATCAAGGCTCTATAATTTATAAGAAAATTTCATTTCCAGGTGTGGTAGCCAACTGCGTTATTGAAAGAAAATCGATGAAAATTTCGGTTTCAATCGTGGTCAATTTGTCAATCAAAAACAGTGAATACTAACCTCCTCCTTGCCTAGATTTTTCAAAGAATCGTTATTTTTCAAGCAATCAAGGCTTCCTACTATAAGAAAATTTCATTTCCAGGTGTGGTAGCCATCTGCGTTTATTTAAAGAAAATCGATGAAAATTTCGGTTTCAATCGTGGTCAATTTGTCAATCAAAAACATTGAATACTAACCTCCTCCTTGCCTAGATTTTTCAAAGAACCGTTAATTTTCGAGTAACTGGGGCTTCCTACTATAAGAAAATTTCATTTCCAGGTGTGGTAGCCATCTGCGTTTATTTAAAGAAAATCGATGAAAATTTCGGTTTCAATCGTGGTCAATTTGTCAATCAAAAACATTGAATACTAACCTCCTCCTTGCCTAGATTTTTCAAAGAATCGTTATTTTTCAAGCAATCAAGGCTCTATAATTTATAAGAAAATTTCATTTCCAGGTGTGGTAGCCAACTGCGTTATTGAAAGAAAATCGATGAAAATTTCGGTTTCAATCGTGGTCAATTTGTCAATCCAAAACATTGAATACTAACCTCCTCCTTGCCTAGATTTTTCAAAGAATCGTTATTTTTCAAGCAATCAAGGCTTCCTACTATAAGAAAATTTCATTTTCAGGTGTGGTAGCCATCTGCGTTTATTCAAAGAAAATCCATGAAAATTTCGGTTTCAATCGTGGTCAATTTGTCAATCAAAAACATTGAATACTAACCTCCTCCTTGTCTAGATTTTTCAAAGAACCGTTAATTTTCGAGTAACTGGGACTTCCTACTATAAGAAAATTTCATTTCCAGGTGTGGTAGCCATCTGCGTTTATTCAAAGAAAATCGATGAAAATTTCGGTTTCAATCGTGGTCAATTTGTCAATCAAAAACATTGAATACTAACCTCCTCCTTGCCTAGATTTTTCAAAGAATCGTTATTTTTCAAGCAATCAAGGCTCTATAATTTATAAGAAAATTTCATTTCCAGGTGTGGTAGCCAACTGCGTTATTGAAAGAAAATCGATGAAAATTTCGGTTTCAATCGTGGTCAATTTGTCAATCAAAAACAGTGAATACTAACCTCCTCCTTGCCTAGATTTTTCAAAGAATCGTTATTTTTCAAGCAATCAAGGCTTCCTACTATAAGAAAATTTCATTTTCAGGTGTGGTAGCCATCTGCGTTTATTCAAAGAAAATCCATGAAAATTTCGGTTTCAATCGTGGTCAATTTGTCAATCAAAAACATTGAATACTAACCTCCTCCTTGTCTAGATTTTTCAAAGAACCGTTAATTTTCGAGTAACTGGGACTTCCTACTATAAGAAAATTTTATTTCCAGGTGTGGTAGCCATCTGCGTTTATTCAAAGAAAATCGATGAAAATTTCGGTTTCAATCGTGGTCAATTTGTCAATCAAAAACATTGAATACTAACCTCCTCCTTGTCTAGATTTTTCAAAGAACCATTAATTTTCGAGTAACTAGGGCTTCCTACTATAAGAAAATTTCATTTCCAGGTGTGGTAGCCAACTGCGTTATTCAAAGAAAATCGATGAAAATTTCGGTTTCAATCGTGGTCAATTTGTCAATCAAAAACATTGAATACTAATCTCCTCCTTGCCAAGATTTTTCAAAGAATCGTTATTTTTCAAGCAATCAAGGCTCTATAATTTATAAGAAAATTTCATTTCCAGGTGTGGTAGCCAACTGCGTTATTCAAAGAAAATCGATGAAAATTTCGGTTTCAATCGTGGTCAATTTGTCAATCAAAAACATTGAATACTAACTCCTCCTTGTCTAGATTTTTCAAAGAACCGTTAATTTTCGAGTAACTGGGGCTTCCTACTATAAGAAAATTTCATTTCCAGGTGTGGTAGCCAACTGCGTTATTCAAAGAAAATCGATGAAAATTTCGGTTTCAATCGTGGTCAATTTGTCAATCAAAAACATTGAATACTAACCTCCTCCTTGCCTAGATTTTTCAAAGAATCGTTATTTTTCAAGCAACCAAGGCTTCCTACTATAAGAAAATTTCATTTCCAGGTGTGGTAGCCATCTGCGTTTATTCAAAGAAAATCGATGAAAATTTCGGTTTCAATCGTGGTCAATTTGTCAAACATTGAATACTAACCTCCTCCTTGCCTAGATTTTTCAAAGAATCGTTATTTTTCAAGCAATCAAGGCTTCCTACTATAAGAAAATTTCATTTCCAGGTGTGGTAGCCATCTGCGTTTATTCAAAGAAAATCCATGAAAATTTCGGTTTCAATCGTGGTCAATTTGTCAATCAAAAACATTGAATACTAACCCCTCCTTGTCTAAATTTTTCAAAGAACCGTTAATTTTCGAGTAACTGGGGCTTCCTACTATAAGAAAATTTAATTTCCAGGTGTGGTAGCCATCTGCGTTTATTTAAAGAAAATCGATGAAAATTTCGGTTTCAATCGTGGTCAATTTGTCAATCAAAAACATTGAATACTAACTCCTCCTTGTCTAGATTTTTCAAAGAACCGTTAATTTTCGAGTAACTGGGGCTTCCTACTATAAGAAAATTTCATTTCCAGGTGTGGTAGCCAACTGCGTTATTCAAAGAAAATCGATGAAAATTTCGGTTTCAATCGTGGTCAATTTGTCAATCAAAAACATTGAATACTAACCTCCTCCTTGCCTAGATTTTTCAAAGAATCGTTATTTTTCAAGCAACCAAGGCTTCCTACTATAAGAAAATTTCATTTCCAGGTGTGGTAGCCATCT
>CAVNVL010000029.1:0-16934 GCA_963691935.1 Nephrotoma guestfalica | reverse complement strand
TGATGATTTTTAAGTGACGTTTCGGCCATTTGTAATATCTGTAATTTTTTGTTTCATTGTATTCAGTAATGTTTACAATTTCATCATGGTGAGATATACGCAAGGACAACGTTTACAAATTGTAATTACAAACGATAACGATTATTTTAAGAAAATCATCTTCTCCGATGAGGCTCACTTTCATCTGAGTGGTGCGGTAAATAAACAAAACTGTCGATTCTGGTGCGAAGAAAATCCACAAATTATGCATGAAAAACCATTACATTCACCTAAATTGACAGTTTGGTGTGGTTTTTGGTCTGGTGGAATCATCGGTCCGTATTTTTTTCGAAATGAAGCTGGTAACACCGTTATTGACAATGGAGATCGGTATAGATCGATGATAACCAACTTTTTATGAACGACCAAATGGCATAGTGGTTAAAGCTTTGGCGTTTGGATCGGGAGGTACCGGGTTCGAATCCCGATAGGGGCAGGATGCAAAGGGAATATTCATCATCAAATTACGATTTGTGATGAGAAGGAACACATCTATGACCCCCTGTCGGAGTGCAGAACTCATGGGCCAACCCATCTTCCATGCCAGTATAGGCTGGCATGGAGCTATGCAATCTGCAGATGGTAACAAATCGGACCTATATCCGCACGTCCTCGATTTGGCAGAACTGCGTAAGGTAAGGACGTAAATAAGCGAACTGCGAAAGAGTTAGGAGTGCTTCGGCCCCAGAAAAGATTGCAAAGAATAAAAACAAAAACAAAAACTTTTTATGGACGAAATTGGAAGAAGTTGATCTTGACAACATTTGGTTCCAACAAGACGGGGCTACGTGCCACACAGCAAGTGCAATAATTGAATTATTGCGAGAAAAGTTTGGATCATATCACTCTTATTGGAAAACTCTATATCATTAAAAAATATAGATTTTAATATTTTAAATACGCCTTTTAGATGTCGTTTCGCCCCAATAAAATCCGTGCCATTATCACTGAATATTTCGTTTCGGTACCCCTTTTCTAGATGAAACGCATCGCTAGTGATATCTGTTACTGCTTCCAAATGAATGGCTTTTGTAACAAGACAAACAGATACGGCTATGTAACCCTTTGTGTATTTTAGCACCTCGACCTCGTTTGTTTGCAATTGAAATTGGACCAGCATAGTCCACTCTACATTTACTGAAGGGTCTCGCCGGCGTGATATATTTCATCGCATTTGGGGCAATATTCACTTTCCAACTCCAACCAGACAGGACTTTTCCCCCACTGTCACAGGTTCAATAGTGCTGCTGGAAATACTTCTCTTGATGCATAATCCGCTGGGTTTTGACTTGACTTAACGTGGTTCCAGTGCTGCCTTGGTAATGAATTCCATGTCTCCGCAGTCCGATTACCTACAAAGGTTTTCTATTTCACAAGGTGATCTGATAACCAGGCCAAAACTATCGACGAATCTGTCCATGCATATAACTTGGTTAACGATGCCATTGTATTTTTAATTGAAACGAGTGATTTGGTTAAAAGACAAGCTCCACACAACTCCAATCTGGGAAGACTATCTTGTTTTATTGGAGCAACTTTAGTCTTGGATACAACCAGGGTTACATGAGTAGTTCCATCATTATTTGTAGATGGACAATCAAGGTTATCCAATTCAAGCTTGATAAAGTAAACTTAAAAAAAACACACAAAATATTCGGAATGTATTGTAATTTTTATTTCATTTTACAGATTGATCCTTGCCATTTTTAGTTAAACAAGATATCATTCAAATGTCCTCCACGGGACTTCTTACAGGCCTTGATTCTTTTGCGGTAATTTTCAATGGCTTTTCGGCACATTTCGGGCGGTATCTCGGCCATTACCTTACGAATATTAGTTTTCAATTCGTCAAGAGTTTGAGGATTGTTTGCGTAAACACGATCTTTCGCGTAGCCCCACAAAAAGAAATCCAAAGGCGTTAAATCACAGGATCTTGGAGGCCAATTGACATCAGCCAATCGCGAAATCAAACGTCCAGGAAATTTATCTTGCAAAAGATCTCGATTTGCTCGTGTTACGTGACTGGTTGCTCCATCCTGCTGGAACCACATATCGTCAAGATCATAATCTTCGATTTTCGTACAAAAATAATCGGTTAACATGCGGCCATAGCGCTCAGAATTGACGGTAACGGTTCGTCCATGGTTGTTCTCAAAAAAATACGGCCCAATCACACCACCAGACCACAATGCGCACCAAACAGTGACTTTTTCCGGGTGTAATGGCTTCTATACAATCAATTGTGGATTTTCTGAGCCCCAAATTCTACAGTTTTGCTTATTAACGTATCCACCAAGCGAAAAATGAGCTTCATCACTGAAGAAAATTTTGTTCGAAAAATCAGCATCGACGGCCTGTTTTTCCAACACCCAATTTGCATATGTTCTTCGTTGTCCATGGTCAGCAGGCTTTAGCTCTTGTGTCAAATGGACTTTATACGGATGAAGATGCAAATCCAGATGCAAAATGCGCCATAATGAGCCATAAGATAGGCCTAAATGTTGAGCTCGACGAGGAATTGACAAATTTGGATCTTCTTCCACACTTTCAGCTACAGAAGCGATATTTTCAGCATTGCGAATGTTTCGATGATGCACAGACCTTACAATATCAGTAACAGATCCAGTTTGTACAAATTTATTCACTGTATTCAATATGGTTTGCTTTGTAGGACGATTATGACGACCATAATCTGCTCGTAAAGCGCGAAATGTGGATACGGCAGAATCACTATTTTTATAATAAGATTTAATAATTTTAACGCGTTGGTCGATTGTTAAATGCTCCATATTCTTAAATGGCAGAATGTCAACTAAATAAATGACAGCGTACTTGACGTTTATCTTTGACAGATGTCGGTATACAGATTTCTACTTTATCAACCTCGAATTGGATAACCCGTTATTATTGCAGAATATGCTCGCTCACTCGCGTTTGATAATCCGTGTAGTTCTGCTTTCTCATTGGGAATGTATCTCTCGATCTTTACCGGGTGACTGACACGAAGTGTTACCAACTTCAGACTGTGATTGCTGTCAAACCAGTGATGACAGAGCGCCGAAATTTGCACTAATGACAGTTAATTAATTAACTGACAGTTAATTCCATTGTTTATAAACGTACAAAAGCATTTTTAACGCAAAGGAATTCAAGCGTAAAAGTGTGATTGCTCTATATTTGGCTGGAAAACCACAGCCGCAGATTGTTAACCAGTTAAAACATCTGCATGTGAATAAAATGTATGCGTATCGCACCATAAATCGTTATAACGATACTGGGAGCATTGCAAAACGCCATGGTGGTGGACCGAAATGCACTGCAACATCGCCGGATATCATTCGGAAGGTGAAGGCCAAATTGACTCGGAATCCGCGCCGTAGCGGCAGAATAATGGCTCGTGAGGCGAACATTTCGCTCGAACGGATGCAGCACATATTGAAAGATCATCCTGGACTAAAGGCCTTGGAATTTCTTAAAACTCATGGTCTCACCGATGCTCAAAAAAAAGTTAGAGTGGAAAGAGCAAAGGGGTTGTTACGCTTGCACGAAAGTGGCGATTTGCCAAATTTGGTTTTATCCGATGAGTCACCGTTCGTTATTGAGCAATATGTGAACATACAAAACGACCGGATTTACTTGCCCAGCCGTTCTACTAAAAATTTTGACCGACGGATTGCCACTTGAAACCAAGCGCCGCCGATGGTGATGGTTTGGGCCGCCGTAACGGCCGAAAGCCGTTCACCGATCGTTTTTTTGGACCGTGGCATCAAGATAAATACTCAAATTTATTGAGATCATCTGTTGGAGGGAGCGTTAAAGCCTTGGGCATAAAAACATTTCCGCCGCAGAGCCTGGACATTTCAACAGGACTCGGCGCCCAGTCATAAAGCGCGCGTCAATCAAGATTTTCTGAGAAACAACGTTCCGCGGTTCATTTCCACTGCCCAATAGCCACCAAATTCACCGGATGCAAGTCCGCTAGATTTCTCGGTTTGGGGTATTTTGAAGAGCAAGGTTGGGACAAAAAAATACCAAAGTGTCAATCATCTCAAGCAAGCGCTTCGCCGGGAGTGGGCCAAAATACCGCAGAGCCACTTTCGAGCTGCATGCAATAGCTTTGTCGGCCGTTTGAAGGCCGTAATCGCGACTAAGGGTGGCCAAATCGAAAACTGCTAATGCGATTCGAAAATTTAAATATTTGTGAACATTTTTTACTTTGATTCAATAAAATCTTTGATTAAATAAAAATTCTGTGGCATTTTGTTTTGGTAACACTTCGTGACAGCCACCCGACCCGTAGTTTTGTTAGTTCGATGAACTCTTGCTGCAGCTGGTTCGATATCTTTGCAATATCATCTGGTAATTTGTCGTCCCAGTCTAATTTACGTAGCCAAAGTGTTTGAAATAAATTTTTTGCGATTATTGTCAAAGGTGACACCCAGCCTAATGGGTACGTTTCGTTGAAATTAAGGCTTTTGACAACTTCACCGTAAAAGTGAAAATATCCCTTGAGGGGTTCCTTTGTATGCCAAGAACATTTGTACTTGTTTCGGTTTCCTCTATTTCCAAAAAATCCGTTATATCTGCCAATTCCTTTGCGTTTGACATCCATTTCCTTAACTTGAACTTCGACTGCCCAACGACGTGCTGATTGATGTAGAGCTCTAATCGCTAAAAAAGCTGAACTTGCTAACCCGAAGGTGTCTGTACATCTTTTCGATATAGGCGGATAGAGCAAATTTATGATCGCGAAAATTTAATAACCAAAGAAATTGTGTCCAAAGAGTCGGTTGAATTGTTGGACCAACAAGCATATTGTCGTTAATCGACAAACCATTTTTACAACAAATTTTAGTTGTCTTGCTGGACTCTTTTACTACGCAATGATGTTGTAGATAAAAACTGGTAGTGTCACTGTTAGATTTATTTATTAGTAAGGGATATTTCGCGCAGATGTCCTAATTCGATATATTCTTGCATAACTTTCACATATTTGCATTTTAAGTGTGGATTGACGTTTAGTTTTTTTTCGCTCCAAGTTTTGAAAGCGCTTCGTTGCAATGTGGGGCGAATTTCCCAATTTTAGAGTTTCATACTTAAATGGGATTTTAACTATATATCTACCCTCTGAATGACGCCTGTAATTTCGTTTCTGATCGTTGGTCAGTAGTTCGCAGCTTGGAATTTCTTCCAATTCCCAAAACTTTCTTAATGTCTCGTCAATATTCACATTCGCGTGGAAGCTGTAGCTCAGGTTCCTGTTTCAGAATGATTTAATTCTTTTGCTGTTACCCATCCAAATATGGTATTTTGTGACACTAGCCTTTTATCATTAATTGCAATGGGACCTTCACTCAAAACATTGAAAAACTTATCAGCTCCAATCAAGATGCTGATGTGACTAGGATTGTGATAATCGGAATCTACAAGCTGTAAATCAAACGAGAGTAATCGAGAGTAACCCTGCCCATAGGCGTTGTGTTTTATTTTTATTTTTTTAACATGATAGGTCTTTAGGGATTATGCCCGTAACCAACCACGGGTGTAAGCCAATTTTAGGTCCGATATCCCACTCAACCCTTTTCCTTTTCTTTCATTTCATAAACAGTTTTTTTATTCCTCGCGGTAAACTAGGCCGTTACCTGGATACCCTCAAAACCCACGACCGTTCCCCTCTACCAGACTGAGCTGCGGGAACCAATGCCGCATAGGGTACCAGGCAGATAATGGCAATTCTGTGAAACTGGGTTGGCTTTAGCTGTAGCTAAAGTTTAACCAACCCGTATCAATCCATACAACTCGTATTTGAACTAAAATTACATTTAAAGTTGGCACGATAAAATATTTAAACATAACTTAAATACACAATGGTTTATAAGGGATGGTACTTAATTAGCAAAACTTGATGTTTACACCTTTATACTATCTACGATTGGGTGGTGAACGAATGTTGAGCCAAAATTTCATATGGTTAGTTTCTGCGGATTTAACAGTGCTTAGACGGTATCTGCTTGAGCGGCTTCTTATCTTGCAGGCTCAATAGACATGTTTCAATCTTAATTGACTTCTGAATCAGTACTTTGACACTAGACTTTTCGGTAGGAAATCTATTTCAAAATTATCATAAAAAATTGTAGATGTTTGATTCGTACACGACAACATAATACAAATTAAATTGTACGCTTACAATCCAATCCATACAATACAATAATAATTGTTCAATAATTTGTTCAGATCGGTTGAAGGGTTTAAAACTATATAGCGGACCATCGCACATATACTTTTGTTTTATATAATAATTCATTACAATTAGTTCAATAGCTCTAGAAATGCCATTCCAATTCGTGTATCCCCTGTTGGTTATGCTATTTCTGTCATTACTATTTTAGCCCCTCAGCCTAGGGTACTCAAAGGGCTTCGGCTGTCTCTGTGTACACCTAGGTAACAACAAGGTAGCCGCGTCCTCGTCGCGGGGGGCGGGTACTGCTTCGACAGTAGCAAAGTGCTACCGGGGACAAAATGCCAGTGGTATAAATTGGCTAAAACAAACAATGAATACAACAAATACGGAATGTAATACCCCAGGTGGTACAGCAGCAGATATGCTGCCAAATCCACACTCTTCGGAGGCAGGCCCAACAGATTCTGGGGTGGGCTAATCATTGTTTAACCCATTTGGACGAAGTTGCAAATTATCAAGATCACCAAGATCTTCAACTGGAAATATATTTCAGTACGAGAAGGAAAATGGCGAACTCCGTGAACAACTAAGAGAAATAAAAGAATTTACTACTAAATTGAAAGAAGAATTTACAATTTTAAAGAAAGAAAATGAAGAACTCAAAAAAGCAGTTGAAACACGTGCAGAACTTGGGACGACACCTAGCCCAACAGTCGATGATGGCATTAATTCATTCCATGCGTATGAAGAAGAATTAGAAAGAGAAACAAATGATGTTGAACCGGAATGACCAAGTAAGAAAAGGAAAGCGCAACACTCACCAGAAATGCCAGTGACTTTACCATCAACTTCAAAAGAGGTTGCCAGAAATCAGTTAATCATCAAGAAACAACTAGCTCTAGAACAACAACCAGCTAAACCGAAAGAAAAATCACCTCCACCAATAAATGTCGTCGGGATATCAAATTTCTCCACTATACAATCGATTATGAAATCGATTACGATAGCCGAGTACAAACTCGTATCTCTAAACAGCGGCGTCTGGCAAATTAATGTTGTAAACTCTGAAACTTATAGAGCTTTGGCTACAAAGCTTAATTCCGAGGGGCATCAGTGGTTTACCTATGAGGATAAGAATGATCGCCCAATTAAAGTTATGGCTAGAGGTCTTCACCCAACCTGTGCAAAAGAGGAAATTATTGAGGATAACAAGCAAAAGGGTTATCAAATAGAAAATGCCGTAAACATTATTAAGAAAGAAAAACTCGAAACTGAACAAGGAGTTCAAGTTAACAAAAGAGGGCTTCCACTATTTATGCTCACTTTTAATAACAAACAAAAAGTGGAAGATGTGTATAATATCAAGGCAATACTTAGCATGAGAGTTAAAATAGAGCCATTGAAAAAAAAACGGATTAATACCGCAGTGCAAAAAATGTCAAGGTTTTAATCATACGCAGAAATATTGCCAAAGAGAGATTAGATGCGTGAAATGTGCCGGAAAGCATCATGCCCAGGTATGCCCGGTTAGTAAAAATATTGCTGCAAAATGTGTCAATTGCAATAAGTCACATCCCGCAAACTATCGGGGATGTGAAATAGCTAAGGAGCTACAAAGAATAAGAAATAAAACGCGAAAACAAACTCCAGGAGTATCGGTAAAAAATATTTCAGAGGACACTACTGACGGTACAGCAGTGCTCCAAAAGATACTAAGAAGCATGGAAGCTCTTAACATTCGTCTAGCTAAACAAGAGAAATGCCTTCAAGCTCTAAGCAACAGGTTAGATAAGCAAGACTCTCTAAATGAAATGAAATCCATGCTCTATTAAAATGATGCAAACAACAACAAATAAAACAATAAGAATAGTAACCTGGAATGCAAATGGGCTAATGCAACATATTCCAGAATTAGAAATTTTCCTAAATACTGAAAACATAGATATGTGCCGAGTATCGGAAACCCATTTTACTTCAACTTCATATCTTAAAATATATGGATACGATTGTTACCACGCCATTCATCCAGCAGGAAGGGCAAGGAGAGGATCGTCGGTGGTTATAAAAGAAAACATCAAACACTTTATAGATCTTAAAATTGAAGAGGAATTTATGCAAGTAGTCACCTTAAAAGTATTTATAAATAACAACAAAGAATATAGAGTATCGTCAATATATTACCCCCCAAGATATAATTTAATTAAACAAGACTATTGCACGTCAAATCACTTGGATCGAGTTTCATAATCGGAGGTGATTTTAATGCGAAAAAACACCTACTGGGGATCAAGAGTAACCTCTAAAAAAGGAAGAGAGCCGTTTGCAGCAGGAAGACTATGCAATTGCGATTTTCATTCTGGAGATCAACCAACTTATTGGCCTACGGATAGAAACAAAATACCCGATATCATTGAATTCTTTATCACCAACGGTATAGACGAAAACTACATATACCTAGAAAGCAGCGAGGGGATTATGTCGGATCATACGCCTGTTATTATGACAATCAGTGCAACGATTAT
Organism: Nephrotoma guestfalica; assembly: GCA_963691935.1. Taxonomy (NCBI): domain Eukaryota; kingdom Metazoa; phylum Arthropoda; class Insecta; order Diptera; family Tipulidae; genus Nephrotoma; species Nephrotoma guestfalica. The sequence goes on along the minus strand of CAVNVL010000029.1, from coordinate 8,192 downwards.
TAAAAAAACTAGTCCACCTTCGTTAATGAACAAAAAACCTGCTGGGAGAAATTCCAGAAATTTGTTGAGGATAATATTGATCTTCAGGTGCCAATTAAAAACCCGATAGAGCTAGAAAAAGAACTAGAACAACTCAACAACAGTATACAAGAAGCGGCGTGGAGTAGTACCCCCTCAAGTTCAAAGGAAATGCGCCGAAATGCTATTTATCCTCTAGAAGTTAGGGAACTGGTTGCAGCAAAACGAAAAGCAAGAAAGGCCTGACAAAGAAGTCGAGCGCCAGAATATAAAACAACTCTAAATTTTTTATCCAATAAACTAAAGTTGCTAATTAAAGAAATCAAAAACGGATCCATTAATAAATACTTGAGTGGCCTTACTGGGGAAAAAGATACCAAGTACTCCCTTTGGAAAGCGACAAAAAGTTTAAAACGACCTAAACTACAAATACCACCAGTAAAAAATTAAGATGGCACATGGGCTTTAAGTGCAAAGCAAAAAGCTTCGTTGTTTGTAACCCACCTCGAGAACACGTTTCAGCCTCTACCTAGACAAACTGCAGAGGAAAACATACCACCAGTATATAAAATGGATAACTGCAATATATTTCCTGTCACACTACAAGGATTAAAAGAGGAAATCAATCTCAACCTAAATACAAAGAAATCTCCAGGATATGACTTAATTACAGGACAAATAGTAAAAGCTCTTCCTGAAAAAGGTCTACGTAAACTACCCCAAATAATTAATGCTGTGTTCAGACTTAAACACGTTCCAAGTCAATGGAAAGTAGCAGAAGTAATTATGATACCTAAACCAAACAAACCACTTAATGACAAAAATTCGTATAGGCCGATTTCCTTACTCCCAATAATTTCAAAATTATGCGAGAAACTACTCCTAAAGAGACTAAAACCAATAATAGCAGAAAGAAATCTTGTTCCTCCACATCAATTTGGCTTCAGAGAAAACCATTCAACAATAGAACAAGTACACCGAATTACAAACATAATTGAAGACGTACTTGAAAAAAAGAAAGTATGTTCAAGCGTCTTCTTGAATGTGGCACAGGCCTTTGACAGAGTATGGCATAAAGGTTTGGAATATAAATTACAAAGAGACTTACCAAAGCAGTTTTATGAAATTCTAAAATCTTACATATCTAACCGACACTTTCGAGTTAAATTAGATGGCGAATACTCAGAAATAAAGAAAATATCAGCAGGGTACCACAAGGTAGCGTTCTGGGACCAACTTTATATGTTCTATACAACTCGGACCTGCCAACGATAGAGGAGACTAACATAGCGACGTTAGCGGATGATACGGCCATCTTAGCAGTTGCTAATTGCATAGAAGAATCTACAAGCAAATTGCAAAGAGCTACTAATATTGTCAGTACCTGGACCAAGAGATGGCGAATAAAACTTAATGAAACAAAATCTGTTCACGTAAACTTTACCAACAAGAAGGTCAACTGGATAATAGTAGCCAAGATGGATTGGCTCTTAGGAAGAAGTTCTGAGCTAACTCTACATAATAAATTGCTACTATACCAGCAACTCCTAAACCCTGTGTGGACTTACGGTATTCAGCTCTAGGGCTGTACAAAGAAAACCAATCTCAATATCATCCCGTCATCCTAAAGCAAAGTCCTACGTGGAATAGTTAATGCACAGTGGTACATAAGAAATGACAACCTCCATAGAGATCTGAAGATGGATTTCGTTAGTGAAGAAATAAGCAAACACGCGAGAAAACACATGCAACGTATTAGTTTACACCAAAATGCTGAGATACGTCGTATGTTGGATGATTCAAACCTAGTAAGACGGCTGCGAAGGAAGAAACCGCATGATCCAATCAGGATCGACTAAAAATATAATAAAATTGTAAAGGGGACTAGCCAAAGGGCTACAACCCTCCAAACAAGAATATAAATTATGAAAGATAAATTACTAGATGATTTGTAAATCAGTTGTAATAAATAAATATATATAAAAAAAAAAAAAATTACTATTTTACGCCGCCTCGTCAAGGCTGTAATCGGGGGTGGTTCAGTTTTTCAAAATTTTTTTGTATGATTTTTAGTTTTTTAATTTTTTTTTTAATTTTTTGGTTTTATTTTTTTATTCAACAAAACACATAATTCAAATTGTCAGCTTTTAACCAAATTAATATGTAAAAAAAAAATTGTTATTCTAATCTAGACTTCAAGCTTTTGATATACTAATATATGCGGGATGACTTTTATTATGTTTGATGAACGTTTTTTTATTATTATTTCATTCAAATCGTCGAAAACTCTCCAATGATCGTTCCGAAAGCAATAACATACGTAATGCGAGCCATCTGTTATATAATTTACAAAATAATTAATTTTGGGTTTGTGTTCTAATATCACTATATCTGTGGAAATTTCGGACATGACGATTGTCTTATGAGCCCTCAACATTGGCTCAACGTATATAAATAATGTATTATTGGTAGTCAGATTTTGCTTCGTAATAGGTCCATACGACACGATAAACCAAAATCTTTCTCTAACCAATTAACCAGTTCTTTTAATCCCAAATCATCTAATTTAAAATGGTTGATTGGCAAATAATGTAATAACTGTGCTATTGCAGAAATTATAAATTTTAGTAATTTGTGTACTGTAATAACTATGTTCTTTCAACACAAAATTTGAAATTGTGGTTATATTTGAAGTACAGTCTCGCTTCAAACCATATAAATGAACGAGGGTTGACAAACGATATTTTTTTGATGAATTTCTTACTCTTAGAGCTTTTATCATATTATTAAAATCAGTTTCTACGTTGAGGCAGAAAGAAGGTACGTTTAAAATGCAGCAAGCAAATGAGTCAAATGCGCACGTATTGATGTAATTCTCGCCAGTAATACGACCACTTTTTTAAAAAACACGCTTGAATTTAGCATATCTTTTCTAAGATTTTTATCCAATTTTGTAGAGTAATTTCTTGGAGCTTTTTGTATTAATTATAGCCGTTTTCAACAAAACAGTTCGAATTTGTGCTGGTGTTATGATGATGTATTTATCTCGTTAATAAATCTCAATGCTTTCGTTGGTAGCTTTCCTAAAGCCAAATTGATCATTGTTCTACCTTTTATCGTAGCGAAATAATTCTCCACGCGACTATTGCTTAATCGTCGTTTATGAAATATTTGAGGCCAAAATGGTAAATAGGGCATATACTTTTTAGTCTACGTTTCGAGACGAATGTGAAGTTTTCGACAAAATTAAAAAATAACAAAACATGGCGGACTACAAAATTTGTCGAAATAACAAAAATGCACATGGATTAGTAAAACAGTTGACAAAAGCAATGTTAGGATTATTTAAAAATTTTACTCTGCAAATCAACTGCTCGTTAATATGCATTTAGTAAACTAGCGAATTCCGCAAACAAAATTAATACAAAATTCGAAATGTTCAAACAAATAAAAATTATCCCCATTTTAATACGATGACGTAGACCCATTTGTTATTGACACCGAACTTGATCAATTTTTGCAAAACTAAAATAAGTGGGATTTAGACGTTCGCTGTATCGAGAATTGGCCAACTTATAGAGATGTCCCACGAACAAGGTATGCATGCTTAGTTAGCTTATGACATTCCGAACAAATAAAAATTATCTCCATTTTAATACGATGACGTAGACTCATTTGTTATTGACACCGAACTTGATCAATTTTTGCAAAACTAAAATAAGTGGGATTTAGACGTTCGCTGTATCGAGAATTGGCCAGCTTATAGAGATGTCCCACGAACATGGTATGCATGCATAGTTAGCTTATGACATTTTGAACAAATAAAAATTATCCCCATTTTAATACGATGACGTAGACCCATTTGTTATTGACACCGAACTTGATCAATTATTTTAGTGTTGCAAAAATTGATCAAGTTCGGTGTCAATAACAAATGGGTCTACGTCATCGTATTAAAATGGGGATAATTTTTATTTGTTTGAACATTTCGAATTTTGTATTAATTTTGTGTGCGGAATTCGCTAGTTTACTAAATGCATATTAACGAGCAGTTGATTTGCAGAGCAAAATTTTTAAATAATCCTAACATTGCTTTTGTCAACTGTTTTACTAATCCATGTGCATTTTTGTTATTTCGACAAATTTTGTAGTCCGCCATGTTTTGTTATTTTTTAATTTTGTCGAAAACTTCACATTCGTGTTTCGAGTAATTGCGGGTTAAAATAAGAATTGGAAGCGTTGTTCTCACGGCACGAGTGCATATCTTCGATACTGTCCAAAATATTTTTAAACTCCATGTAAAAATTTTTTTTCAGTTGTCGACCTTCATTACTAAAAATGTCGGACGTGTTTACTTCGCTATTAAATACTGATTCGTGTTGTAACGCAATCTCGTCCGGAACTGAAATTTTAATTGTTGTTTTAAGTGAGTCTAATACTTCATAGTCACATGTTTCGATTTTAAAATAACTGGAAAATGTTTCCAAATTATTTTTAATTCGTCGTAATTATCTACTAGAAATAGTGAAGCAAATACTTCCTTGAATAGTTTAACATTTTTTTCGGGTTTTATATATGTCATATTAAAGTCCTTTGCTATATTGTGCATCAAATGGGAAACACACAATGATAGTTTCACAAATTCATTGTGTTTATTGGTATTAATTATAGTCCATATGTCCATATTATTAAATACCTCTAAGGCGATACCTTGCCATCGGTTACGATAGTTTCAAATACAGGCCAAACTTTAAGTTAACCCTTTCACGTAAATGGGACATATTTGTCCCACGTATATTTTTCATGTTTTTTCATTTGTTTATACTCATTTCTCTTTAAAACTCTCTTATTTTGTTTCCTAAAACAATATTTGACCGTTATGTTTTGTTTTGACTTCAGTTGTTTGTCATTTTATTTCAAAACTTACGGTTGGACAAACGCGTTTTAACAAGTTCTTAAACTAGATTTTCAATTGTGGTTTATAATTATTTTATTTTTGTTTGTGCAAATTTGTTACTAAAATACTGAAATATGGTTAGTATACTTTTCATATTACTCCTTTTATCATAATATTTGTGTTTTATTTATCGTAAAAATGCAAAATAGCAATTGGGACACCGTTGTCCCAATATGCGTGAAAGTAGAATTTTTACCTGCAAAATAGATTCTTTGTAAATACATGTTTTATTAATTTCGTCGTTGAATTTTATTTTTTTAGTTAAAAAACAGCTACAGATTATTTGAACTTGAAGAAAATGATGAAGTTTTGCAATATTTGATGGCAGATAACAGTGACGAAGAAGACGGCCTAATGTTAGATCAAGAAGATCAACAATTTATAGAAGAAGATATTGATGCCGGTTTATCTACAACGGAAATAAATGGCCCACATAACAATTCAGAGGATCGCTGTGAAATATCTGACAATCAAAATACATGTACTATATAACCATATAACTTTCACGGAAAAGAGGACTATAACTTTGGCCAAATAAATATAATTATTGGTTCTCAAGTAAAATCTACACTAAAGCCTGTTGATATATTCAAACAAGTATCAAATTTCGACTATTTAATGCAACAAATTGTGATTTCGGAATCTATTAGATATGCACAACAGAATGGCAGGGTATACACAGTCGATATAGCTGAAATGAAGGCATTTATGGGCATGAATTTAATTATGGGATATCATGTACTACCAACTATACGGAGCTTTTGGTGAACAGAGCCAGATACGGGTGTTCCTTATTTATCCAAAATCATGCCATTATCGCGGTTTGAAGACATACGAAAAAATTTACATTTTTGCAATAATGAATCGCAGCGCAATACGAACTCTCCTGAAAATGATACAGCTTATAAAATAAGACCTGTAATGAACCATTTGATGAATAATTGTTTTCAAAGAGCAATGAACAATACTATAACACAGGCAATTGATGAGCACATGATAAAATTTAAAGGATATAACATAATGAAGCAATATATAAAAAATAAGCCAGTAAAATGGGGTTTCAAAATGTGGTGTAGAGCAGACTCACAAAGTGGATATCTATTCCAATTTGATTTATACAGTGGGCGAAAAAATTACGGGACAGAGATTGGCTTGGGTGAATCAGTTGTCCTAAATTTATCAAAATGTTTGGATGGTCTGGGTTGTGAAATTTATTTTGACAACTTCTTTAATTCGCCAATGCTGCAATATAATCTTGCAATGCGAAACATTAAGGCATCTGTAACAGTCCGCATAAATAGAAAAAATTTACCGAAAAATGTGCCATTAGATAAGAGTATGAAAAGAGGAGATATATTTGCAACAAGTTTTGAAGGTATCTCATTTATAAAATGGATGGATAATAGATCGGTTCATTTGTTGACAAATTTCTTATCACCAATACTAAAACCATAGTAAAACGACGGAAACCAGGTTCATCTGAAAAAAACTAATATTTCGTGTCCTGAAATTATTACAAAATATAATAAGAATATGGGAGGAGTGGACCTAATGGACCAAAAAAAAGTTTGTTATGAGCTGGACAGAAAAACCAAAATAAAATATTACTTGCGTCTTTACTTTGATTTGCTGGATATTGCAATGCGTAATTCTTACATAATATACAGTAAATTACATGAAGCCAAGCTAGTTGAAGGTACTTTGTTGTCCTCCTTAGAATTTCGTCAGGTAGTAGCACGAGTGCAGATTGGAGATTTTTCTTCCAGAAAAAATCCATTCCTACAAGTTATAACACAGCTAAGCGGGTTTCAAATTTATCGAAACAGTCTGTACCATCTCATCTTATGGAAAAGGTGGTAAATCGGAAAAGATGCGTTTGTTGTGCTAAAAAACATTTTGAAAATCGAACAAATAACGGGTTATCCAATTCGAGGTTGAAAAAGTAGAAATCTGTATATCGACATCTGTCAAAGATAAACGTCAAGTACGCTGTCATTTATTTAGTTGACATTCTGCCATTTAAGAATATGGAGCATTTAACAATCGACCAACGCGTTAAAATTATTAAATCTTATTATAAAAATAGTGATTCTGCCGTATCCACATTTCGCGCTTTACGAGCAGATTATGGTCGTCATAATCGTCCTACAAAGCAAACCATATTGAATACAGTGAATAAATTTGAACAAACTGGATCTGTTACTGATATTGTAAGGTCTGTGCATCATCGAAACATTCGCAATGCTGAAAATATCGCTTCTGTAGCTGAAAGTGTGGAAGAAGATCCAAATTTGTCAATTCCTCGTCGAGCTCAACATTTAGGCCTATCTTATGGCTCATTATGGCGCATTTTGCATCTGGATTTGCATCTTCATCCGTATAAAGTCCATTTGACACAAGAGCTAAAGCCTGCTGACCATGGACAACGAAGAACATACGCAAATTGGGTGTTGGAAAAACAGGCCGTCGATGCTGATTTTTCGAACAAAATTTTCTTCAGTGATGAAGCTCATTTTTCGCTTGGTGGATACGTTAATAAGCAAAACTGTAGAATTTGGGGCTCAGAAAATCCACAATTGATTGTAGAGAAGCCATTACACCCGGAAAAAGTCACTGTTTGGTGCGCATTGTGGTCTGGTGGTGTGATTGGGCCGTATTTTTTTGAGAACAACCATGGACGAACCGTTACCGTCAATTCTGAGCGCTATGGCCGCATGTTAACCGATTATTTTTTTACGAAAATCGAAGATTATGATCTTGACGATATGTGGTTCCAGCAGGATGGAGCAACCAGTCACGTAACACGAGCAAATCGAGATCTTTTGCAAGAGAAATTTCCTGGACGTTTGATTTCGCGATTGGCTGATGTCAATTGGCCTCCAAGATCCTGTGATTTAACGCCTTTGGATTTCTTTTTGTGGGGCTACGCGAAAGATCGTGTTTACGCAAACAATCCTCAAACTCTTGACGAATTGAAAACTAATATTCGTAAGGTAATGGCCGAGATACCGCCCGAAATGTGCCGAAAAGTCATTGAAAATTACCGCAAAAGAATCAAGGCCTGTAAGAAGTCCCGTGGAGGACATTTGAATGATATCTTGTTTAACTAAAAATGGCAAGGATCAATCTGTAAAATGAAATAAAAATTACAATACATTCCGAATATTTTGTGTGTTTTTTTTTAGTTTACTTTATCAAGCTTGAATTGGATAATCTG
>CAVNVL010000028.1:0-186226 GCA_963691935.1 Nephrotoma guestfalica | reverse complement strand
GATTTTCGCAAAAAAAGTGAAATTTTTTTATTGTTGATATTCCGGTTCAAAATGATTATAGGTAATGGAAATAGCATATTATGGACGAAACTAACGATAGTTTGCATATGGAAAGCACGGATGTCGGAAGAAACGCATTTTGAAATTCAGCCACATTTTGTAATCGAACCGGGAGAGATTGCAGGCGAATAAGACGACACATTGCAACAACTTCAACTAAATTCTACTCAATAGTACACCAATAACTCGAAATAACCGAATCTAACAGAATCTGTGACAATAAATTTTATCCGTCCAAAATCGGTAAGGCTAACAACCATCAGGGATTTTCTGAAAAAAAGTGAAATTTTTTTATTGTTGATATTCCGGTTCAAAATGGTTATAGGTAATGGAAATAGCATATTATGGACGAAACTAACGATAGTTTGCATATGGAAAGCACGGATATCGGAAGAAACGCATTTTGAAATTCAGCCACATTTTGTAATCGAACCGGGAGAGATTGCAGGCGAATAAGACGACACATTGCAACAACTTCAACTAAATTCTACTCAATAGTACACCAATAACTCGAAATAACCGAATCTTACAGAATCTGTGACAATAAATTTAATCCGTCCAAAATCGGTAAGGCTAACCATCAGGGATTTTCGCAAAAAAAGTGAAATTTTTTTATTGTTGATATTCCGGTTCAAAATGATTATAGGTAATGGAAATAGCATATTATGGACGAAACTAACGATAGTTTGCATATGGAAAGCACGGATATCGGAAGAAACGCATTTTGAAATTCAGCCACATTTTGTAATCGAACCGGGAGAGATTGCAGGCGAATAAGACGACACATTGCAACAACTTCAACTAAATTCTACTCAATAGTACACCAATAACTCGAAATAACCGAATCTTACAGAATCTGTGACAATAAATTTAATCCGTCCAAAATCGGTAAGGCTAACCATCAGGGATTTTCGCAAAAAAGTGAAATTTTTTTATTGTTGATATTCCGGTTCAAAATGGTTATAGGTAATGGAAATAGCATATTATGGACGAAACTAACGATAGTTTGCATATGGAAAGCACGGATATCGGAAGAAACGCATTTTGAAATTCAGCCACATTTTGTAATCGAACCGGGAGAGATTGCAGGCGAATAAGACGACACATTGCAACAACTTCAACTAAATTCTACTCAATAGTACACCAATAACTCGAAATAACCGAATCTTACAGAATCTGTGACAATAAATTTAATCCGTCCAAAATCGGTAAGGCTAACCATCAGGGATTTTCGCAAAAAAAGTGAAATTTTTTTATTGTTGATATTCCGGTTCAAAATGGTTATAGGTAATGGAAATAGCATATTATGGACGAAACTAACGATAGTTTGCATATGGAAAGCACGGATATCGGAAGAAACGCATTTTGAAATTCAGCCACATTTTGTAATCGAACCGGGAGAGATTGCAGGCGAATAAGACGACACATTGCAACAACTTCAACTAAATTCTACTCAATAGTACACCAATAACTCGAAATAACCGAATCTTACAGAATCTGTGACAATAAATTTAATCCGTCCAAAATCGGTAAGGCTAACCATCAGGGATTTTCGCAAAAAAAGTGAAATTTTTTTATTGTTGATATTCCGGTTCAAAATGATTATAGGTAATGGAAATAGCATATTATGGACGAAACTAACGATAGTTTGCATATGGAAAGCACGGATGTCGGAAGAAACGCATTTTGAAATTCAGCCACATTTTGTAATCGAACCGGGAGAGATTGCAGGCGAATAAGACGACACATTGCAACAACTTCAACTAAATTCTACTCAATAGTACACCAATAACTCGAAATAACCGAATCTTACAGAATCTGTGACAATAAATTTTATCCGTCCAAAATCGGTAAGGCTAACAACCATCAGGGATTTTCGCAAAAAAAGTGAAATTTTTTTATTGTTGATATTCCGGTTCAAAATGGTTATAGGTAATGGAAATAGCATATTATGGACGAAACTAACGATAGTTTGCATATGGAAAGCACGGATATCGGAAGAAACGCATTTTGAAATTCGGCCACATTTTGTAATCGAACCGGGAGAAATTGCAGGCGAATAAGACGACACATTGCAACAACTTCAACTAAATTCTACTCAATAGTACACCAATAACTCGAACTAACCGAATCTTACAGAATCTGTGACAATAAATTTAATCCGTCCAAAATCGGTAAGGCTAACAACCATCAGGGATTTTCGCAAAAAAAGTGAAATTTTTTTATTGTTGATATTCCGGTTCAAAATGGTTATAGGTAATGGAAATAGCATATTATGGACGAAACTAACGATAGTTTGCATATGGAAAGCACGGATATCGGAAGAAACGCATTTTGAAATTCGGCCACATTTTGTAATCGAACCGGGAGAAATTGCAGGCGAATAAGACGACACATTGCAACAACTTCAACTAAATTCTACTCAATAGTACACCAATAACTCGAACTAACCGAATCTTACAGAATCTGTGACAATAAATTTTATCCGTCCAAAATCGGTAAGGCTAACAACCATCAGGGATTTTCGCAAAAAAAGTGAAATTTTTTTATTGTTGATATTCCGGTTCAAAATGATTATAGGTAATGGAAATAGCATATTATGCACGAAACTAACGATAGTTTGCATATGGAAAGCACGGATATCGGAAGAAACGCATTTTGAAATTCGGCCACATTTTGTAATCGAACCGGGAGAAATTGCAGGCGAATAAGACGACACATTGCAACAACTTCAACTAAATTCTACTCAATAGTACACCAATAACTCGAAATAACCGAATCTTACAGAATCTGTGACAATAAATTTTATCCGTCCAAAATCGGTAAGGCTAACCATCAGGGATTTTCGCAAAAAAAGTGAAATTTTTTTATTGTTGATATTCCGGTTCAAAATGGTTATAGGTAATGGAAATAGCATATTATGGACGAAACTAACGATAGTTTGCATATGGAAAGCACGGATATCGGAAGAAACGCATTTTGAAATTCGGCCACATTTTGTAATCGAACCGGGAGAAATTGCAGGCGAATAAGACGACACATTGCAACAACTTCAACTAAATTCTACTCAATAGTACACCAATAACTCGAACTAACCGAATCTTACAGAATCTGTGACAATAAATTTAATCCGTCCAAAATCGGTAAGGCTAACAACCATCAGGGATTTTCGCAAAAAAAGTGAAATTTTTTTATTGTTGATATTCCGGTTCAAAATGGTTATAGGTAATGGAAATAGCATATTATGGACGAAACTAACGATAGTTTGCATATGGAAAGCACGGATATCGGAAGAAACGCATTTTGAAATTCGGCCACATTTTGTAATCGAACCGGGAGAAATTGCAGGCGAATAAGACGACACATTGCAACAACTTCAACTAAATTCTACTCAATAGTACACCAATAACTCGAACTAACCGAATCTTACAGAATCTGTGACAATAAATTTTATCCGTCCAAAATCGGTAAGGCTAACAACCATCAGGGATTTTCGCAAAAAAAGTGAAATTTTTTTATTGTTGATATTCCGGTTCAAAATGATTATAGGTAATGGAAATAGCATATTATGCACGAAACTAACGATAGTTTGCATATGGAAAGCACGGATATCGGAAGAAACGCATTTTGAAATTCGGCCACATTTTGTAATCGAACCGAGAGAAATTGCAGGCGAATAAGACGACACATTGCAACAACTTCAACTAAATTCTACTCAATAGTACACCAATAACTCGAAATAACCGAATCTTACAGAATCTGTGACAATAAATTTAATCCGTCCAAAATCGGTAAGGCTAACCATCAGGGATTTTTGCAAAAAAAGTGAAATTTTTTTATTGTTGATATTCCGGTTCAAAATGGTTATAGGTAATGGAAATAGCATATTATGGACGAAACTAACGATAGTTTGCATATGGAAAGCACGGATATCGGAAGAAACGCATTTTGAAATTCAGCCACATTTTGTAATCGAACCGGGAGAGATTGCAGGCGAATAAGACGACACATTGCAACAACTTCAACTAAATTCTACTCAATAGTACACCAATAACTCGAAATAACCGAATCTTACAGAATCTGTGACAATAAATTTAATCCGTCCAAAATCGGTAAGGCTAACCATCAGGGATTTTCGCAAAAAAAGTGAAATTTTTTTATTGTTGATATTCCGGTTCAAAATGGTTATAGGTAATGGAAATAGCATATTATGGACGAAACTAACGATAGTTTGCATATGGAAAGCACGGATATCGGAAGAAACGCATTTTGAAATTCGGCCACATTTTGTAATCGAACCGGGAGAAATTGCAGGCGAATAAGACGACACATTGCAACAACTTCAACTAAATTCTACTCAATAGTACACCAATAACTCGAAATAACCGAATCTTACAGAATCTGTGACAATAAATTTAATCCGTCCAAAATCGGTAAGGCTAACCATCAGGGATTTTCGCAAAAAAAGTGAAATTTTTTTATTGTTGATATTCCGGTTCAAAATGGTTATAGGTAATGGAAATAGCATATTATGGACGAAACTAACGATAGTTTGCATATGGAAAGCACGGATATCGGAAGAAACGCATTTTGAAATTCAGCCACATTTTGTAATCGAACCGGGAGAGATTGCAGGCGAATAAGACGACACATTGCAACAACTTCAACTAAATTCTACTCAATAGTACACCAATAACTCGAAATAACCGAATCTTACAGAATCTGTGACAATAAATTTAATCCGTCCAAAATCGGTAAGGCTAACCATCAGGGATTTTCGCAAAAAAAGTGAAATTTTTTTATTGTTGATATTCCGGTTCAAAATGATTATAGGTAATGGAAATAGCATATTATGGACGAAACTAACGATAGTTTGCATATGGAAAGCACGGATGTCGGAAGAAACGCATTTTGAAATTCAGCCACATTTTGTAATCGAACCGGGAGAGATTGCAGGCGAATAAGACGACACATTGCAACAACTTCAACTAAATTCTACTCAATAGTACACCAATAACTCGAAATAACCGAATCTTACAGAATCTGTGACAATAAATTTTATCCGTCCAAAATCGGTAAGGCTAACAACCATCAGGGATTTTCGCAAAAAAAGTGAAATTTTTTTATTGTTGATATTCCGGTTCAAAATGGTTATAGGTAATGGAAATAGCATATTATGGACGAAACTAACGATAGTTTGCATATGGAAAGCACGGATATCGGAAGAAACGCATTTTGAAATTCGGCCACATTTTGTAATCGAACCGGGAGAAATTGCAGGCGAATAAGACGACACATTGCAACAACTTCAACTAAATTCTACTCAATAGTACACCAATAACTCGAACTAACCGAATCTTACAGAATCTGTGACAATAAATTTAATCCGTCCAAAATCGGTAAGGCTAACAACCATCAGGGATTTTCGCAAAAAAAGTGAAATTTTTTTATTGTTGATATTCCGGTTCAAAATGGTTATAGGTAATGGAAATAGCATATTATGGACGAAACTAACGATAGTTTGCATATGGAAAGCACGGATATCGGAAGAAACGCATTTTGAAATTCGGCCACATTTTGTAATCGAACCGGGAGAAATTGCAGGCGAATAAGACGACACATTGCAACAACTTCAACTAAATTCTACTCAATAGTACACCAATAACTCGAACTAACCGAATCTTACAGAATCTGTGACAATAAATTTTATCCGTCCAAAATCGGTAAGGCTAACAACCATCAGGGATTTTCGCAAAAAAAGTGAAATTTTTTTATTGTTGATATTCCGGTTCAAAATGGTTATAGGTAATGGAAATAGCATATTATGGACGAAACTAACGATAGTTTGCATATGGAAAGCACGGATATCGGAAGAAACGCATTTTGAAATTCGGCCACATTTTGTAATCGAACCGGGAGAAATTGCAGGCGAATAAGACGACACATTGCAACAACTTCAACTAAATTCTACTCAATAGTACACCAATAACTCGAAATAACCGAATCTTACAGAATCTGTGACAATAAATTTAATCCGTCCAAAATCGGTAAGGCTAACCATCAGGGATTTTCGCAAAAAAAGTGAAATTTTTTTATTGTTGATATTCCGGTTCAAAATGGTTATAGGTAATGGAAATAGCATATTATGGACGAAACTAACGATAGTTTGCATATGGAAAGCACGGATATCGGAAGAAACGCATTTTGAAATTCAGCCACATTTTGTAATCGAACCGGGAGAGATTGCAGGCGAATAAGACGACACATTGCAACAACTTCAACTAAATTCTACTCAATAGTACACCAATAACTCGAAATAACCGAATCTTACAGAATCTGTGACAATAAATTTAATCCGTCCAAAATCGGTAAGGCTAACCATCAGGGATTTTCGCAAAAAAAGTGAAATTTTTTTATTGTTGATATTCCGGTTCAAAATGATTATAGGTAATGGAAATAGCATATTATGGACGAAACTAACGATAGTTTGCATATGGAAAGCACGGATGTCGGAAGAAACGCATTTTGAAATTCGGCCACATTTTGTAATCGAACCGGGAGAGATTGCAGGCGAATAAGACGACACATTGCAACAACTTCAACTAAATTCTACTCAATAGTACACCAATAACTCGAAATAACCGAATCTTACAGAATCTGTGACAATAAATTTTATCCGTCTAAAATCGGTAAGGCTAACAACCATCAGGGATTTTCGCAAAAAAAGTGAAATTTTTTTATTGTTGATATTCCGGTTCAAAATGGTTATAGGTAATGGAAATAGCATATTATGGACGAAACTAACGATAGTTTGCATATGGAAAGCACGGATATCGGAAGAAACGCATTTTGAAATTCGGCCACATTTTGTAATCGAACCGGGAGAAATTGCAGGCGAATAAGACGACACATTGCAACAACTTCAACTAAATTCTACTCAATAGTACACCAATAACTCGAACTAACCGAATCTTACAGAATCTGTGACAATAAATTTAATCCGTCCAAAATCGGTAAGGCTAACAACCATCAGGGATTTTCGCAAAAAAATTGAAATTTTTTTATTGTTGATATTCCGGTTCAAAATGGTTATAGGTAATGGAAATAGCATATTATGGACGAAACTAACGATAGTTTGCATATGGAAAGCACGGATATCGGAAGAAACGCATTTTGAAATTCGGCCACATTTTGTAATCGAACCGGGAGAAATTGCAGGCGAATAAGACGACACATTGCAACAACTTCAACTAAATTCTACTCAATAGTACACCAATAACTCGAACTAACCGAATCTTACAGAATCTGTGACAATAAATTTTATCCGTCCAAAATCGGTAAGGCTAACAACCATCAGGGATTTTCGCAAAAAAAGTGAAATTTTTTTATTGTTGATATTCCGGTTCAAAATGATTATAGGTAATGGAAATAGCATATTATGCACGAAACTAACGATAGTTTGCATATGGAAAGCACGGATATCGGAAGAAACGCATTTTGAAATTCGGCCACATTTTGTAATCGAACCGGGAGAGATTGCAGGCGAATAAGACGACACATTGCAACAACTTCAACTAAATTCTACTCAATAGTACACCAATAACTCGAAATAACCGAATCTTACAGAATCTGTGACAATAAATTTTATCCGTCCAAAATCGGTAAGGCTAACAACCATCAGGGATTTTCGCAAAAAAAGTGAAATTTTTTTATTGTTGATATTCCGGTTCAAAATGGTTATAGGTAATGGAAATAGCATATTATGGACGAAACTAACGATAGTTTGCATATGGAAAGCACGGATATCGGAAGAAACGCATTTTGAAATTCAGCCACATTTTGTAATCGAACCGGGAGAGATTGCAGGCGAATAAGACGACACATTGCAACAACTTCAACTAAATTCTACTCAATAGTACACCAATAACTCGAAATAACCGAATCTTACAGAATCTGTGACAATAAATTTAATCCGTCCAAAATCGGTAAGGCTAACCATCAGGGATTTTCGCAAAAAAAGTGAAATTTTTTTATTGTTGATATTCCGGTTCAAAATGATTATAGGTAATGGAAATAGCATATTATGGACGAAACTAACGATAGTTTGCATATGGAAAGCACGGATGTCGGAAGAAACGCATTTTGAAATTCAGCCACATTTTGTAATCGAACCGGGAGAGATTGCAGGCGAATAAGACGACACATTGCAACAACTTCAACTAAATTCTACTCAATAGTACACCAATAACTCGAAATAACCGAATCTTACAGAATCTGTGACAATAAATTTTATCCGTCCAAAATCGGTAAGGCTAACAACCATCAGGGATTTTCGCAAAAAAAGTGAAATTTTTTTATTGTTGATATTCCGGTTCAAAATGGTTATAGGTAATGGAAATAGCATATTATGGACGAAACTAACGATAGTTTGCATATGGAAAGCACGGATATCGGAAGAAACGCATTTTGAAATTCAGCCACATTTTGTAATCGAACCGGGAGAGATTGCAGGCGAATAAGACGACACATTGCAACAACTTCAACTAAATTCTACTCAATAGTACACCAATAACTCGAAATAACCGAATCTTACAGAATCTGTGACAATAAATTTAATCCGTCCAAAATCGGTAAGGCTAACCATCAGGGATTTTCGCAAAAAAAGTGAAATTTTTTTATTGTTGATATTCCGGTTCAAAATGATTATAGGTAATGGAAATAGCATATTATGGACGAAACTAACGATAGTTTGCATATGGAAAGCACGGATATCGGAAGAAACGCATTTTGAAATTCAGCCACATTTTGTAATCGAACCGGGAGAGATTGCAGGCGAATAAGACGACACATTGCAACAACTTCAACTAAATTCTACTCAATAGTACACCAATAACTCGAAATAACCGAATCTTACAGAATCTGTGACAATAAATTTAATCCGTCCAAAATCGGTAAGGCTAACCATCAGGGATTTTCGCAAAAAAGTGAAATTTTTTTATTGTTGATATTCCGGTTCAAAATGATTATAGGTAATGGAAATAGCATATTATGCACGAAACTAACGATAGTTTGCATATGGAAAGCACGGATATCGGAAGAAACGCATTTTGAAATTCGGCCACATTTTGTAATCGAACCGGGAGAAATTGCAGGCGAATAAGACGACACATTGCAACAACTTCAACTAAATTCTACTCAATAGTACACCAATAACTCGAAATAACCGAATCTTACAGAATCTGTGACAATAAATTTTATCCGTCCAAAATCGGTAAGGCTAACCATCAGGGATTTTCGCAAAAAAAAGTGAAATTTTTTTATTGTTGATATTCCGGTTCAAAATGGTTATAGGTAATGGAAATAGCATATTATGGACGAAACTAACGATAGTTTGCATATGGAAAGCACGGATATCGGAAGAAACGCATTTTGAAATTCAGCCACATTTTGTAATAGAACCGGGAGAGATTGCAGGCGAATAAGACGACACATTGCAACAATTTCAACTAAATTCTACTCAATAGTACACCAATAACTCGAAATAACCGAATCTTACAGAATCTGTGACAATAAATTTAATCCGTCCAAAATCGGTAAGGCTAACCATCAGGGATTTTCGCAAAAAAAGTGAAATTTTTTTATTGTTGATATTCCGGTTCAAAATGATTATAGGTAATGGAAATAGCATATTATGGACGAAACTAACGATAGTTTGCATATGGAAAGCACGGATATCGGAAGAAACGCATTTTGAAATTCGGCCACATTTTGTATTCGAACGGGAGAGATTGCAGGCGAATAAGACGACACATTGCAACAACTTCAACTAAATTCTACTCAAAAGTACACCAATAACTCGAAATAACCGAATCTTACAGAATCTGTGACAATAAATTTAATCCGTCCAAAATCGGTAAGGCTAACCATCAGGGATTTTCGCAAAAAAGTGAAATTTTTTTATTGTTGATATTCCGGTTCAAAATGGTTATAGGTAATGGAAATAGCATATTATGCACGAAACTAACGATAGTTTGCATATGGAAAGCACGGATATCGGAAGAAACGCATTTTGAAATTCGGCCACATTTTGTAATCGAACCGGGAGAAATTGCAGGCGAATAAGACGACACATTGCAACAACTTCAACTAAATTCTACTCAATAGTACACCAATAACTCGAAATAACCGAATCTTACAGAATCTGTGACAATAAATTTAATCCGTCCAAAATCGGTAAGGCTAACCATCAGGGATTTTCGCAAAAAAAGTGAAATTTTTTTATTGTTGATATTCCGGTTCAAAATGATTATAGGTAATGGAAATAGCATATTATGGACGAAACTAACGATAGTTTGCATATGGAAAGCACGGATATCGGAAGAAACGCATTTTGAAATTCAGCCACATTTTGTAATCGAACCGGGAGAGATTGCAGGCGAATAAGACGACACATTGCAACAACTTCAACTAAATTCTACTCAATAGTACACCAATAACTCGAAATAACCGAATCTTACAGAATCTGTGACAATAAATTTTATCCGTCCAAAATCGGTAAGGCTAACCATCAGGGATTTTCGCAAAAAAGTGAAATTTTTTTATTGTTGATATTCCGGTTCAAAATGATTATAGGTAATGGAAATAGCATATTATTCACGAAACTAACGATAGTTTGCATATGGAAAGCACGGATATCGGAAGAAACGCATTTTGAAATTCAGCCACATTTTGTAATCGAACCGGGAGAGATTGCAGGCGAATAAGACGACACATTGCAACAACTTCAACTAAATTCTACTCAATAGTACACCAATAACTCGAAATAACCGAATCTTACAGAATCTGTGACAATAAATTTTATCCGTCCAAAATCGGTAAGGCTAACCATCAGGGATTTTCGCAAAAAAGTGAAATTTTTTTATTGTTGATATTCCGGTTCAAAATGATTATAGGTAATGGAAATAGCATATTATGGACGAAACTAACGATAGTTTGCATATGGAAAGCACGGATATCGGAAGAAACGCATTTTGAAATTCGGCCACATTTTGTAATCGAACCGGGAGAGATTGCAGGCGAATAAGACGACACATTGCAACAACTTCAACTAAACTCTACTCAATAGTACACCAATAACTCGAAATAACCGAATCTTACAGAATCTGTGACAATAAATTTAATCCGTCCAAAATCGGTAAGGCTAACCATCAGGGATTTTCGCAAAAAAAGTGAAATTTTTTTATTGTTGACATTCCGGTTCAAAATGATTATAGGTAATGGAAATAGCATATTATGCACGAAACTAACGATAGTTTGCATATGGAAAGCACGGATATCGGAAGAAACGCATTTTGAAATTCGGCCACATTTTGTAATCGAACCGGGAGAAATTGCAGGCGAATAAGACGACACATTGCAACAACTTCAACTAAATTCTACTCAATTGTACACCAATAACTCGAAATAACCGAATCTTACAGAATCTGTGACAATAAATTTTATCCGTCCAAAATCGGTAAGGCTAACTAACCATCAGGGATTTTCGCAAAAAAAGTGAAATTTTTTTATTGTTGATATTCCGGTTCAAAATGGTTATAGGTAATGGAAATAGCATATTATGGACGAAACTAACGATAGTTTGCATATGGAAAGCACGGATATCGGAAGAAACGCATTTTGAAATTCAGCCACATTTTGTAATCGAACCGGGAGAGATTGCAGGCGAATAAGACGACACATTGCAACAACTTCAACTAAATTCTACTCAATAGTACACCAATAACTCGAAATAACCGAATCTTACAGAATCTGTGACAATAAATTTAATCCGTCCAAAATCGGTAAGGCTAACCATCAGGGATTTTCGCAAAAAAAGTGAAATTTTTTTATTGTTGATATTCCGGTTCAAAATGATTATAGGTAATGGAAATAGCATATTATTCACGAAACTAACGATAGTTTGCATATGGAAAGCACGGATATCGGAAGAAACGCATTTTGAAATTCGGCCACATTTTGTAATCGAACCGGGAGAGATTGC
Source organism: Nephrotoma guestfalica (assembly GCA_963691935.1). NCBI lineage: Eukaryota > Metazoa > Arthropoda > Insecta > Diptera > Tipulidae > Nephrotoma > Nephrotoma guestfalica. The sequence continues at coordinate 174,126 of CAVNVL010000028.1, read as the reverse complement.
AGGCGAATAAGACGACACATTGCAACAACTTCAACTAAATTCTACTCAATAGTACACCAATAACTCGAAATAACCGAATCTTACAGAATCTGTGACAATAAATTTTGTCCGTCCAAAATCGGTAAGGCTAACCATCAGGGATTTTCGCAAAAAAAGTGAAATTTTTTTATTGTTGATATTCCGGTTCAAAATGATTATAGGTAATGGAAATAGCATATTATGCACGAAACTAACGATAGTTTGCATATGGAAAGCACAGATATCGGAAGAAACGCATTTTGAAATTCAGCCACATTTTGTAATCGAACCGGGAGAAATTGCAGGCGAATAAGACGACACATTGCAACAACTTCAACTAAATTCTACTCAAAAGTACACCAATAACTCGAAATAACCGAATCTTACAGAATCTGTGACAATAAATTTTATCCGTCCAAAATCGGTAAGGCTAACAACCATCAGGGATTTTCGCAAAAAAAGTGATTTTTTTTATTGTTGATATTCCGGTTCAAAATGATTATAGGTAATGGAAATAGCATATTATGCACGAAACTAACGATAGTTTGCATATGGAAAGCACGGATATCGGAAGAAACGCATTTTGAAATTCGGCCACATTTTGTAATCGAACCGGGAGAGATTGCAGGCGAATAAGACGACACATTGCAACAACTTCAACTAAATTCTACTCAATAGTACACCAATAACTCGAAATAACCGAATCTTACAGAATCTGTGACAATAAATTTTGTCCGTCCAAAATCGGTAAGGCTAACCATCAGGGATTTTCGCAAAAAAAGTGAAATTTTTTTATTGTTGATATTCCGGTTCAAAATGATTATAGGTAATGGAAATAGCATATTATGCACGAAACTAACGATAGTTTGCATATGGAAAGCACAGATATCGGAAGAAACGCATTTTGAAATTCGGCCACATTTTGTAATCGAACCGGGAGAAATTGCAGGCGAATAAGACGACACATTGCAACAACTTCAACTAAATTCTACTCAATAGTACACCAATAACTCGAAATAACCGAATCTTACAGAATCTGTGACAATAAATTTAATCCGTCCAAAATCGGTAAGGCTAACCATCAGGGATTTTCGCAAAAAAAGTGAAATTTTTTTATTGTTGATATTCCGGTTCAAAATGATTATAGGTAATGAAAATAGCATATTATGCACGAAACTAACGATAGTTTGCATATGGGAAGCACGGATATCGGAAGAAACGCATTTTGAAATTCGGCCACATTTTGTAATCGAACCGGGAGAAATTGCAGGCGAATAAGACGACACATTGCAACAACTTCAACTAAATTCTACTCAATAGTACACCAATAACTCGAACTAACCGAATCTTACAGAATCTGTGACAATAAATTTTATCCGTCCAAAATCGGTAAGGCTAACCATCAGGGATTTTCGCAAAAAAAGTGAAATTTTTTTATTGTTGATATTCCGGTTCAAAATGGTTATAGGTAATGGAAATAGCATATTATGGACGAAACTAACGATAGTTTGCATATGGAAAGCACGGATATCGGAAGAAACGCATTTTGAAATTCAGCCACATTTTGTAATCGAACCGGGAGAGATTGCAGGCGAATAAGACGACACATTGCAACAACTTCAACTAAATTCTACTCAATAGTACACCAATAACTCGAAATAACCGAATCTTACAGAATCTGTGACAATAAATTTTATCCGTCCAAAATCGGTAAGGCTAACCATTAGGGATTTTCGCAAAAAAAGTGAAATTTTTTTATTGTTGATATTCCGGTTCAAAATGATTATAGGTAATGGAAATAGCATATTATGCACGAAACTAACGATAGTTTGCATATGGAAAGCACGGATATCGGAAGAAACGCATTTTGAAATTCGGCCACATTTTGTAATCGAACCGGGAGAGATTGCAGGCGAATAAGACGACACATTGCAACAACTTCAACTAAATTCTACTCAATAGTACACCAATAACTCGAAATAACCGAATCTTACAGAATCTGTGACAATAAATTTAATCCGTCCAAAATCGGTAAGGCTAACCATCAGGGATTTTCGCAAAAAAAGTGAAATTTTTTTATTGTTGATATTCCGGTTCAAAATGATTATAGGTAATGGAAATAGCATATTATGCACGAAACTAACGATAGTTTGCATATGGAAAGCACGGATATCGGAAGAAACGCATTTTGAAATTCGGCCACATTTTGTAATCGAACCGGGAGAAATTGCAGGCGAATAAGACGACACATTGCAACAACTTCAACTAAATTCTACTCAAAAGTACACCAATAACTCGAAATAACCGAATCTTACAGAATCTGTGACAATAAATTTTATCCGTCCAAAATCGGTAAGGCTAACCATCAGGGATTTTCGCAAAAAAAGTGAAATTTTTTTATTGTTGATATTCCGGTTCAAAATGGTTATAGGTAATGGAAATAGCATATTATGGACGAAACTAACGATAGTTTGCATATGGAAAGCACGGATATCGGAAGAAACGCATTTTGAAATTCAGCCACATTTTGTAATCGAACCGGGAGAGATTGCAGGCGAATAAGACGACACATTGCAACAACTTCAACTAAATTCTACTCAATAGTACACCAATAACTCGAACTAACCGAATCTTACAGAATCTGTGACAATAAATTTAATCCGTCCAAAATCGGTAAGGCTAACCATCAGGGATTTTCGCAAAAAAAGTGAAATTTTTTTATTGTTGATATTCCGGTTCAAAATGATTATGGGTAATGGAAATAGCATATTATGCACGAAACTAACGATAGTTTGCATATGGAAAGCACGGATATCGGAAGAAACGCATTTTGAAATTCGGCCACATTTTGTAATCGAACCGGGAGAAATTGCAGGCGAATAAGACGACACATTGCAACAACTTCAACTAAATTCTACTCAATAGTACACCAATAACTCGAAATAACCGAATCTTACAGAATCTGTGACAATAAATTTTATCCGTCCAAAATCGGTAAGGCTAACCATCAGGGATTTTCGCAAAAAAAGTGAAATTTTTTTATTGTTGATATTCCGGTTCAAAATGGTTATAGGTAATGGAAATAGCATATTATTCACGAAACTAACGATAGTTTGCATATGGAAAGCACGGATATCGGAAGAAACGCATTTTGAAATTCAGCCACATTTTGTAATCGAACCGGGAGAGATTGCAGGCGAATAAGACGACACATTCCAACAACTTCAACTAAATTCTACTCAAAAGTACACCAATAACTCGAAATAACCGAATCTTACAGAATCTGTGACAATAAATTTAATCCGTCCAAAATCGGTAAGGCTAACCATCAGGGATTTTCGCAAAAAAAGTGAAATTTTTTTATTGTTGATATTCCGGTTCAAAATGATTATAGGTAATGGAAATAGCATATTATGCACGAAACTAACGATAGTTTGCATATGGAAAGCACGGATATCGGAACAAACGCATTTTGAAATTCGGCCACATTTTGTAATCGAACCGGGAGAAATTGCAGGCGAATAAGACGACACATTGCAACAACTTCAACTAAATTCTACTCAATAGTACACCAATAACTCGAAATAACCGAATCTTACAGAATCTGTGACAATAAATTTTATCCGTCCAAAATCGGTAAGGCTAACCATCAGGGATTTTCGCAAAAGAAGTGAAATTTTTTTATTGTTGATATTCCGGTTCAAAATGGTTATAGGTAATGGAAATAGCATATTATGGACGAAACTAACGATAGTTTGCATATGGAAAGCACGGATATCGGAAGAAACGCATTTTGAAATTCAGCCACATTTTGTAATCGAACCGGGAGAGATTGCAGGCGAATAAGACGACACATTGCAACAACTTCAACTAAATTCTACTCAATAGTACACCAATAACTCGAAATAACCGAATCTTACAGAATCTGTGACAATAAATTTAATCCGTCCAAAATCGGTAAGGCTAACCATCAGGGATTTTCGCAAAAGAAGTGAAATTTTTTTATTGTTGATATTCCGGTTCAAAATGGTTATAGGTAATGGAAATAGCATATTATGGACGAAACTAACGATAGTTTGCATATGGAAAGCACGGATATCGGAAGAAACGCATTTTGAAATTCAGCCACATTTTGTAATCGAACCGGGAGAGATTGCAGGCGAATAAGACGACACATTGCAACAACTTCAACTAAATTCTACTCAATAGTACACCAATAACTCGAAATAACCGAATCTTACAGAATCTGTGACAATAAATTTAATCCGTCCAAAATCGGTAAGGCTATCCATCAGGGATTTTCGCAAAAAAAATGAAATTTTTTTATTGTTGATATTCCGGTTCAAAATGATTATGGGTAATGGAAATAGCATATTATGCACGAAACTAACGATAGTTTGCATATGGAAAGCACGGATATCGGAAGAAACGCATTTTGAAATTCGGCCACATTTTGTAATAGAACCGGGAGAGATTGCAGGCGAATAAGACGACACATTGCAACAACTTCAACTAAATTCTACTCAAAAGTACACCAATAACTCGAAATAACGGAATCTTACAGAATCTGTGACAATAAATTTAATCCGTCCAAAATCGGTAAGGCTAACCATCAGGGATTTTCGCAAAAAAAGTGAAATATTTTTATTGTTGATATTACGGTTCAAAATGATTATAGGTAATGGAAATAGCATATTATGCACGAAACTAACGACAGTTTTCATATGGAAAGCACGGATATCGGAAGAAACGCATTTTGAAATTCAGCCACATTTTGTAATCGAACCGGGAGAGATTGCAGGCGAATAAGACGACACATTGCAACAACTTCAACTAAATTCTACTCAATAGTACACCAATAACTCGAAATAACCGAATCTTACAGAATCTGTGACAATAAATTTAATCCGTCCAAAATCGGTAAGGCTATCCATCAGGGATTTTCGCAAAAAAAATGAAATTTTTTTATTGTTGATATTCCGGTTCAAAATGATTATGGGTAATGGAAATAGCATATTATGCACGAAACTAACGATAGTTTGCATATGGAAAGCACGGATATCGGAAGAAACGCATTTTGAAATTCGGCCACATTTTGTAATCGAACCGGGAGAGATTGCAGGCGAATAAGACGACACATTGCAACAACTTCAACTAAATTCTACTCAAAAGTACACCAATAACTCGAAATAACGGAATCTTACAGAATCTGTGACAATAAATTTAATCCGTCCAAAATCGGTAAGGCTAACCATCAGGGATTTTCGCAAAAAAAGTGAAATATTTTTATTGTTGATATTACGGTTCAAAATGATTATAGGTAATGGAAATAGCATATTATGCACGAAACTAACGACAGTTTTCATATGGAAAGCACGGATATCGGAAGAAACGCATTTTGAAATTCAGCCACATTTTGTAATCGAACCGGGAGAGATTGCAACAACTTCAACTAAATTCTACTCAATAGTACACCAATAACTCGAAATAACCGAATCTTACAGAATCTGTGACAATAAATTTAATCCGTCCAAAATCGGTAAGGCTAACCATCAGGGATTTTCGCAAAAAAAGTGAAATTTTTTTATTGTTGATATTCCGGTTCAAAATGATTATAGGTAATGGAAATAGCATATTATGCACGAAACTAACGACAGTTTTCATATGGAAAGCACGGATATCGGCAGAAACGCATTTTGAAATTCAGCCACATTTTGTAATCGAACCGGGAGAGATTGCAGGCGAATAAGACGACACATTGCAACAACTTCAACTAAATTCCACTCAATAGTACACCAATAACTCGAAATAACCGAATCTTACAGAATCTGTGACAATAAATTTAATCCGTCCAAAATCGGTAAGGCTAACCATCAGGGATTTTCGCAAAAAAAGTGAAATTTTTTTATTGTTGATATTCCGGTTCAAAATGATTATAGGTAATGGAAATAGCATATTTTGCACGAAACTAACGATAGTTTGCATATGGAAAGCACGGATATCGGAAGAAACGCATTTTGAAATTCGGCCACATTTTGTATTCGAACCGGGAGAGATTGCAGGCGAATAAGACGACACATTGCAACAACTTCAACTAAATTCTACTCAAAAGTACACCAATAACTCGAAATAACCGAATCTTACAGAATCTGTGACAATAAATTTTATCCGTCCAAAATCGGTAAGGCTAACCATCAGGGATTTTCGCAAAAAAAGTGAAATTTTTTTATTGTTGATATTCCGGTTCAAAATGGTTATAGGTAATGGAAATAAAATATTATGCAACAACTTCAACTAAATTCTACTCAATAGTACACCAATAACTCGAAATAACCGAATCTTACAGAATCTGTGACAATAAATTTTATCCTTCCAAAATCGGGAAGGCTAACCATCAGGGATTTTCGCAAAAAAAGTGAAATTTTTTTATTGTTGATATTCCGGTTCAAAATGATTATAGGTAATGGAAACAGCATATTATGCACGTAACTAACGATAGTTTGCATATGGAAAGCACGGATATCGGAAGAAACGCATTTTGAAATTCGGCCACATTTTGTAATAGAACCGGGAGAGATTGCAGGCGAATAAGACGACACATTGCAACAACTTCAACTAAATTCTACTCAAAAGTACACCAATAACTCGAAATAACCGAATCTTACAGAATCTGTGACAATAAATTTAATCCGTCCAAAATCGGTAAGGCTAACCATCAGGGATTTTCGCAAAAAAAGTGAAATATTTTTATTGTTGATATTCCGGTTCAAAATGATTATAGGTAATGGAAATAGCATATTATGGACGAAACTAACGATAGTTTGCATATGGAAAGCACGGATATCGGAGGAAACGCATTTTGAAATTCGGCCACATTTTGTAATAGAACCGGGAGAGATTGCAGGCGAATAAGACGACACATTGCAACAACTTCAACTAAATTCTACTCAATAGTACACCAATAACTCGAAATAACCGAATCTTACAGAATCTGTGACAATAAATTTAATCCGTCCAGAATCGGTCATCAGGAATTTTCGCAAAAAAAGTGAAATTTTTTTATTGTTGATATTCCGGTTCAAAATGATTATAGGTAATGGAAATAGCATATTATGCACGAAACTAACGATAGTTTGCATATGGAAAGCACGGATATCGGAAGAAACGCATTTTGAAATTCGGCCACATTTTGTAATAGAACCGGGAGAGATTGCAGGCGAATAAGACGACACATTGCAACAACTTCAACTAAATTCTACTCAAAAGTACACCAATAACTCGAAATAACCGAATCTTACAGAATCTGTGACAATAAATTTAATCCGTCCAAAATCGGTAAGGCTAACCATCAGGGATTTTCGCAAAAAAAGTGAAATATTTTTATTGTTGATATTCCGGTTCAAAACGATTATAGGTAATGGAAACAGCATATTATGCACGTAACTAACGATAGTTTGCATATGGAAAGCACGGATATCGGAAGAAACGCATTTTGAAATTCGGCCACATTTTGTAATAGAACCGGGAGAGATTGCAGGCGAATAAGACGACACATTGCAACAACTTCAACTAAATTCTACTCAATAGTACACCAATAACTCGAAATAACCGAATCTTACAGAATCTGTGACAATAAATTTAATCCGTCCAAAATCGGTAAGGCTAACCATCAGGGATTTTCGCAAAAAAAGTGAAATTTTTTTATTGTTGATATCCCGGTTCAAAACGATTATAGGTAATGGAAACAGCAAATTATGCACGTAACTAACGATAGTTTGCATATGGAAAGCACGGATATCGGAAGAAACGCATTTTGAAATTCGGCCACATTTTGTAATAGAACCGGGAGAGATTGCAGGCGAATAAGACGACACATTGCAACAACTTCAACTAAATTCTACTCAAAAGTACACCAATAACTCGAAATAACCGAATCTTACAGAACCTGTGACAATAAATTTAATCCGTCCAAAATCGGTAAGGCTAACCATCAGGGATTTTCGCAAAAAAAGTGAAATATTTTTATTGTTGATATTCCGGTTCAAAATGATTATAGGTAATGGAAATAGAATATTATGCAACAACTTCAACTAAATTCTACTCAATAGTACACCAATAACTCGAAATAACCGAATCTTACAGAATCTGTGACAATAAATTTAATCCGTCCAGAATCGGTCATCAGGGATTTTCGCAAAAAAAGTGAAATTTTTTTATTGTTGATATTCCGGTTCAAAATGATTATAGGTAATGGAAATAGCATATTATGCACGAAACTAACGATAGTTTGCATATGGAAAGCACGGATATCGGAGGAAACGCATTTTGAAATTCGGCCACATTTTGTAATAGAACCGGGAGAGATTGCAGGCGAATAAGACGACACATTGCAACAACTTCAACTAAATTCTACTCAAAAGTACACCAATAACTCGAAATAACCGAATCTTACAGAATCTGTGACAATAAATTTTATCCGTCCAAAATCGGTAAGGCTATAACCATCAGGGATTTTCGCAAAAAAAGTGAAATATTTTTATTGTTGATATTCCGGTTCAAAACGATTATAGGTAATGGAAACAGCATATTATGCACGTAACTAACGATAGTTTGCATATGGAAAGCACGGATATCGGAAGAAACGCATTTTGAAATTCGGCCACATTTTGTAATAGAACCGGGAGAGATTGCAGGCGAATAAGACGACACATTGCAACAACTTCAACTAAATTCTACTCAAAAGTACACCAATAACTCGAAATAACCGAATCTTACAGAATCTGTGACAATAAATTTAATCCGTCCAAAATCGGTAAGGCTAACCATCAGGGATTTTCGCAAAAAAAGTGAAATATTTTTATTGTTGATATTCCGGTTCAAAATGATTATAGGTAATGGAAATAGAATATTATGCAACAACTTCAACTAAATTCTACTTAATAGTACACCAATAACTCGATATAACCGAATCTTACAGAATCTGTGACAATAAATTTAATCCGTCCAGAATCGGTCATCAGGGATTTTCGCAAAAAAAGTGAAATTTTTTTATTGTTGATATTCCGGTTCAAAATGATTATAGGTAATGGAAATAGCATATTATGCACGAAACTAACGATAGTTTGCATATGGAAAGCACGGATATCGGAAGAAACGCATTTTGAAATTCGGCCACATTTTGTAATAGAACCGGGAGAGATTGCAGGCGAATAAGACGACACATTGCAACAACTTCAACTAAATTCTACTCAATAGTACACCAATAACTCGAAATAACCGAATCTTACAGAATCTGTGACAATAAATTTAATCCGTCCAAAATCGGTAAGACTCATCAGGGATTTTCGCAAAAAAAGTGAAATTTTTTATTGTTGATATTCCGGTTCAAAATGATTATAGGTAATGGAAATAGCATATTATGCACGAAACTAACGATAGTTTGCATATGGAAAGCACGGATATCGGAAGAAACGCATTTTGAAATTCGGCCACATTTTGTAATCGAACCGGGAGAGATTGCAGGCGAATAAGACCACACATTGCAACAACTTCAACTAAATTCTACTCAATAGTACACCAATAACTCGAAATAACCGAATCTTACAGAATCTGTGACAATAAATTTTATCCGTCCAAAATCGGTAAGGCTAACCATCAGGGATTTTCACAAAACAAGTGAAATTTTTTTATTGTTGATATTCCGGTTCAAAATGATTATAGGTAATGGAAATAGCATATTATGCACGAAACTAACGATAGTTTGCATATGGAAAGCACGGATATCGGAAGAAACGCATTTTGAAATTCGGCCACATTTTGTAATCGAACCGGGAGAGATTGCAGGCGAATAAGACGACACATTGCAACAACTTCAACTAAATTCTACTCAATAGTACACCAATAACTCGAAATAACCGAATCTTACAGAATCTGTGACAATAAATTGTATCCGTCCAAAATCGGTAAAGCATCTTTTTTTAAATTTACTAAATGCGACAGCCGACTACAATTCCAACTAATCTAATCTTATCATCATGTTTTAAAGTCCAAAAAAATGTTTCAACCGAATTTTTTTGTTGTGTTACCACAAAATATATCCGTTTTATCCTTAAACAACACAAATAATGTTGACTGACTCTACACACACAAGCTCTATGTATAATGTACATGTATGTGTAGTGTATACCCATTTTCAATTTCAACATGTTTAACATTGGTCACAAATGTCCCGAAAACAGGAAATGAGAAATGATAATAAGCACACACAGCAACGTAATTCGTATGTTGGACGTACTCGTACATGTAATATATTCTAATCAAATAAAAATGAATCTTTATCTTATGACAATTGGCGGTGAAAAAAATCCCAGAACGTTTATTATGTAACGTTGTTATTTGTTGATTTTTGACTAATTAATTGTAAATATATACCAACGTACCAATACGAGGTTGGTTTTTATCAATTAACGTTTTAGTTATCATTGTTATTACTTAAATTGTGTACAGCATAATGATGATTGTATGAGCTGAAAATGGTAAAATAATTTGCGTGTACTCAATCATAAAAGCGGTATAAATACGGTAGCGTCTTGTATTTTGTTGTAGGTGTGTACATAAATAGTGCTCAATCCTGCAGTAATTATTATTAACACTTTACCAAAAATTTTGTATATTTTTTCCGTAGCGAAACTGGATTTACAACCTTTGTTTTTGAAAAAATTTACACCAACAATCTACCATAGTAAGCCAGAAAAAAAATTCTGAGACAAAAATACTATGAACATATTTTTCTGGTTTTCGTTATTCCAATAGGAATGGCAGAATCGAGCTGCTGGTGTCTTTCCTATTGAATTTTCGTTCATACGCGTCTTGACAACAACAATTTTAATTCCTCCATTTTGACAACAACGACGATTAATTTTGGCCAAAGTAATATAATGCACTACTCGAAAACATCTTATAGCTGAGTTGAGATGCATCTAAATACAATACCTGTCTTGCTGTGCGAGACGATGCCCATTACATATGATAATCGTCACAAGCTCTATTGTCGAGTCTGAACCTAAACCGAAAGAAACGGACAAACGAATTGTGCAGTATGTTTTTATATATTGTCCCAATCTTACCTTTTTGAGGATGTTGCCGTGCTCGATTCTCTACCTGTAAAGTGAATTAATAAAATGGCTCAACGTGAGGAGGTCAACCACACTCCAATGCAATAAAATAATGGTTTATTTAAATATAGGACAATTATACAAACTTCATGACACCAAATCATACGTTTTTGGTTTGGTTTGATTGGGCATAAAATCGGATAGTGTGTATGCATGTCGGTCCGATAAAATTAAGTTGGATAAAATTAAGTTCGGATTAAATTTCCATTCGACCGTCCAGCCAACCATATAAATCGGATGGTGTACGTATTGTTGTCGGACGATTTGAAGTCCACAAACCATACCACCCAAATTAATAAATTAAAATGGCGATTACTGAAGAACGAGTAGTTTTAATAAATTTTTGGAAATGTATATAGAGACTATACATGCCTATGGAATATAAAATGTGATTTATATAAGGATGTGCGAAATACGGCGCCAGGAACAGTAAAAGATAAACTTAGAGAAATTGAAAAAACATCCGGTGAGGGTGTCGGTGACATTTATGTACCATCTTTATGGTATTTTGATTATTTAACTTTTTAAATAGTTTAAGGAAACGTTTACCAGCTCCTGTATTTTTTCGATTTGGTATTCCTTTTAAGACTTGGTAAAGTATTTTCTTGCCGCCAGTCGCCTGCTCGGAATGTTCCATTGTCGATATTTTCATAATTTACAGCGGTATGCGAAATATAGTATTTCGATTTTTGCTTTAAATAATTTTGTAGGGCACAGCTGGCAAGAACTATCGAATCATCCTTTTCAATTTCTAACAATATTTGTTTTTTAAAAACTCCAAATCGAGATGATAAATTACCGAATACATTTTCTGTTACGTCTTGCTCATGATAATCTGTAAGTAAATACTCTCAAAACGATACTGAATGTTCCTTTGTAGTTGTAATATAGTGATCCACTTCTGGTGGTTTAGTTATTAACATATTTTTGCCGTCCAGGGTACCGATATAATTATTGTACTGCCACATTGTCTCAAATTGTCTTCATGCGTTAATCCTTTTCCATTTCTGTTGCAGGTATCTGAAATATAAAGCAATGTGAGTGAAACTCCAAAAAGAAACAACAAATATGTAAAAAGTACTTGTTTTTGATAGCCACAGCAGAAAATTTACTAACAGGCGAAAAAAGTGCTGCCGAGGTATGCAAAAATGCATTGCCGAAAAACTATTTTCGAAAATAATATTCTATGGAAAATTGGAGAAATTAACAATGCAAACAACAAAAAATTTCAATAACACCCATATATATAATTACGCAGCACCTTCACCATCACCAAGTTCGTCAACAAGTGTACACTTTTTTCCTGTTACATCGCAATCCAATATTGAATCACCAGTGCCCAGTACATCCATTGCAAATATAATTACAATAAGGACACCAGTACCAATAGAGCAAAATATCTCGCAAGAAGAAGAATCACGGGAACCATCCACATTTATCGCCACAACACAGCATAAAATACAGGATTATCTTGTTTTTAATAATCTTTACATTCTTCCTTCGATCAAATCAAATACAGTTCACGAAACAATTAAGTGCCCAAACAACATCAAGTTGAGAACGTCCAGAATCTCCAAATTCATTCCGACAAAACAACATACAGTCATCGAGGCGAGAGCGTAAAAATGGACACACTGCTACAAAATCAGTCGGGCCTTAGTGAAGAGCTGTTTCATCACATCGCGAAAATAAAGCTCGATGACGGCCGACCAATAACCAGAGGGTTCTACGTAAAGCACATCCATATTTGGACGAGCGCCAGGAGATAAAACGGGCGTACACATCATCAACATCGCCCGTAAACATAAAAAAAGTTAAAATACCCACGTTTCACGGTAAATACGAAAATTTGTACGCGTTTAACGACATCTTCACTCGGCTGATACATTAAAATACTCAACTTTCAAACACACTAATGTTGACGTATTTAAAATCGCATCTCCAACAACAAGCGGCACGAGGCGGCATGACAGATTCTACAAGCGAGGTATAATAACAAGCGATTGTTGGCCTCGTCGTACTTCAACGTGATTTCATCTCTGCACAACATACAACATTCATCAGCCGCTAGTATCAGAACTCTGCATGATACCATCGTCGAGATGCTGCACAACATTAAAAATCTTCAGTTAGAAAACCCATTTGAAGCCATCATAGCACATCTTGTAATGCAGAAGTTAGACTTCGACACTTTGGAGGGTTTTGAAAACAGCCTCGATTGCCCACGCGAAGTGCCACCATTAAAGAGCTGCTTAGAGTTCTTATTGAGAAGGTTTCAAGCGTTGGAAGCCTCCGGATTGACCAAAGCACTAACCTCACGGGCAGCAAAACCTGAGTACAAGGTCCAGCGAAAGGTACTCATAAATACGGAGAACAGCCATCAGAGGCCGATCTCACCAAAATCAACCATCACATGTTTTTATTGCCAACAATACGGGCATTTTACCATGCGTTGTCACTACTTCCGAAATATTACCATAAAAAGTCGAATTGATTTTATCAACAGAGCGAGAATCTACACCTTTTGCTTCTTGCATAAGACGGATTCAGTATGTGACGAAAGCCCCGCCTGTGTCACCTGCAACAACAGACACCATCAGCTGTTACACGAACCTGTTCAACGACCTGAGAAAAGGGTATCAATCGGCAACATTATTGGCAACAGCCATGGTAACGATCAAGTCCATCTGTGGCGTTCCAACCAAAAGTACGAGCTTTAATAGATCCAGGATCACAAGTCTCTTTGATCTCAAAATCTTCGGTTCAACGTCTTGGTATACCATTGCAACAAACCACCGTGAATATATCAGGAATTAGGGCTAATAATACAAACACGGCAAATTCTATCGTAACAATGTGCCATAAACCGCATTTCCTATCAACATACAAATTAAAGATAATATTTCCGGCCCCAATCGATCTGCTGCTAGGAGCAGACGTGTACAGCGATTTCGTTGGCACTTGAATCATAAAGAGTAAGCCTAGCGCAATAAAAACTAGCTTCGGTTGGCTTATTTCCAGCCCAACTCCAATCAGCGGAGCTCCACAAAACACTGCAGTCCATATCGGTAACAGAAACGAGAGAGATATGGAGAGATTCTGGGAAATAGAGGAAATTCCGACCATCAGCGGCAAGCCGGAGATCGAACATGAATGTGAACAGATTTTCCCACAAACAACCAGCCGAGACCCGAACGGGAGATATATTGATCAAATTCCATTTAAGGAACATCAAGTAGACCTATTGGGAGACACTCGAGGCATCGAGCACTACAACGCTTCTTACAATTGGCAAAAAAATTGAACCGGGACCCTAACCTGAGGAAGCTATACGTGAATTAATTTCATGACCACGTACATCAGATTGCGCCACAGGTAGCCGGTTAGACCCAATAAAGGGAACTATTATCTACCACACCATGCGGTATTTAAAAATACAGATACCGCAAAAATTATGGTGGTATTCGATGCTCCAATGCCGACATCTACAGGCCAAAATCTAAATGACGTGATGCATATTGAGCCTCCACTACAAAATGATTTGTGGTCCATTCTACTGAGATGGAAACTAGACCGGATAGTGTTCACCGGAGATATCGAAAAGATGATTCGCCAAATACGAATGCAGAGAGAACATCAGAGTTATCAAACCATCATTTCGAGAGAAAATAAACATCAACCTTTGCAAGAATAACAACTCACTACCGTTACGTATGGAATATCCGTAGCGCCTTACCTCACCATTCGCACACTACATCAACTGGCTGAAGATGAATCTGTTGAAAAAGGTCAACACCTACAAGCCCAACTAGCAAAACTACTTCACAAGGAGAAAATGGAATTAAGTAAATGGTCTAGTAACCATCAGACCCTCTTGGCCGAGATTCAGGAAGATAAAATCATGATCTGTGATCTTACCTTCACCGACGAACAGACGATTAAAACATTAGGAATTCGCTATAATCCAAAGGGAGATCACTTCATCTTCCACGTTCAGTTACCACCTAAGAACAGAAAACTCACTAAGCGGCAATAATTGTCGGGAATGTCAAAAATTGTCGACCCCCGGGGATGGCTGGCACCACTACCCATCAACTGCAAACTAATGTATCAGACAATGTGGAGTTTGGACCTGGATTGGGATGACCTATTGCCACCCGAACTCTCTAGGAAATGGGATCACCTTAAGCGGGACTAAAATGAAAGTCAAACCATCCAGATACCGCGATACCTTAATTATGCCACAAACAACTGCAGTGTTGAGCTACACGGATTTCAGATGCGTCCAAGTCAGCCTACGCTGCCGTAATATAAAGTAAAATTACCGTAAACGGCCAAATTACCAGCCGACTACTAACGGCAAATACAAAAGTGGCCCCAATGAAGTCCAAACTAACCATCCCTCGCCTAGAGCTAAGTGGAGCATTATTGTTTAGCCAACTAATACAACAAGTAACCAAAGCCCTAGACGTGAACAACAACAACATAACCTTATGGATCGATTCCATGATCACGCTGGCGTGGATTCAAAAACCGCCGTTCACGTGGAAAATGTTTGTCGCAAACCGAGTCGCAGAGATTCAATTGATCAGCGACATACAATCATGGAAACATATTCGGTCGGAAGATAATCCCGCAGACTTCGCATCAAGTGGGGGTGACGGCAAAAAAATGAGATCACTAGACAGTTGGTGGAAGGGACCCCGTTTCCTGCTAAACAAAGAACTAGTGAGGGAGAGAGTGAGAAGTTACAGGAGATAGCGAACCATCCGACAACAACCTAGTCGTCACGCAAAACAAAACCGAAGTCCTGACAATCATACGAGTAGACTTTTACTACTGACCTGTGCAGTGATTTGTGTTATCAGTGATTTGTACATACACATCCATTCGGAAGGGAATCGCATGCCACACAACCTCAATCATCGGTGATAATCAAGGAATGGGCCATCTCAGGAATATACTTTGATAACATCGCGAAAGTAGAATTATTGGCGACCAAATGGACTCTGGTCATTCAGTATAACTTGACCAATTATTGGCCAGAAATGCGTAACATGGAAGAGGGTCTTACTCTACTTGAAACAGCCTGCAGCCATGTAATCGCCATCAACTGCGACCTTTTAATACAACAATTATTACAGAAGAAAACGAGGATTGGGCTATACCATTGGCAAAATAGCTGGTGACATGTTCGGGATCCTATCTCAAAGGGAAGCGGATCAATATGAAGAAGAGTTTGAACGAATTCAACGCAATGAAGAATACACCTTAAAATTGTTAAAAAATCAAACATCTATCATCGACAATACGGTGAAATTATTCAAACACAGCAGCGATATAACCGCCCGACAATTAAAATAATTCGTGAACGCACACCAACGCTTGGAACACATATTGCTCTCATTGCAATTTGGACAAGCCATGAAGCACGTTGGAGACACCTAACGAGGTTTACTGCAAGTACTAACCAGGACTAAAAATCACATCATTCATCCCTCGTTGTTACCACACGTTGCTCCGTACAGATGGAGCAAGAACTGGAGATATTGAAGCATGTGCCAAAATCAACTATTCTTACCGGACACGGACTCTTGGAGTTACACCATATATACCAATTAATGGCGGTTAGAACCCGCGTAACCCAGTCAAATGCCATCAACGCTATTGAATTTCCATTAGTTCAAGCATGGACATACAACTTATATGAAGTAATTCCGGTTCCAGTTATTATAATAACACTCAGCTGCGAATATTGTCATGAACAAAATATCTACTTGTCGACCAATACCGTGAACGCTTCGCACCCATCTCCTCGGAAGGTAAAACAAAATGCCTCGGTGTAATTCCTAGACTTCTTCTTTGCGACATTTCCACAATATACACTCGTCAAAGTGAGTATAACCAATGCGAAATATCCAAGTTATGGACGCACCAACTCAACATGAATCCTGTGCATTGCAACTTCTTCATCAAACTTCATGCAGGAAATCAATGGATTTTCGGAACCAAACAACTAATGGTAATCGAGTCAATATGCGGACCATCAACATCAAAAATAGTACTAGAACACTACGGCATCCTAAAACTACAGCCAGGATGTACACTCAGGAGTAATAATTTACATCTATATGCTAGCAGCGAAATAGATGACGCCTTTATACAGTTATTTAGTATATCATCCTCCATAACTAGTACACGACCATCAATAATCCACCATTTTAACCTCAACATTACAACTCCAGATACGAGACTGTTGGAGCAAGAATTACGGGACCAACAAATGGACGAATCAAAGGCGTTGGATTCGCACCATATCCATCATTACGTCATGCCTCACCTAATGTTCTGGACTCTCATAACCCTTGGAATTTTGGCAATAACACAATAAATTCGCACACGACGCAGACATCCGCCGATACCACCACTCGTTTAAATATCACCACAATAGTTCAGACTTCCTGTGTGTGAATACGAGTACCGGGATACAATCCACGATGAAAAGGAGAAATAAGTCTCTTGATATTTGAAATGCAATACTCTGTGAACCAAGGATTCAAACAGATTGGGTAAGATAGAGAGAATGGCGATCCCACGATAATTACTTACCTTACTTCTATTACCCGCCTACGAAAATTGGATGAATGCCTGATATTTTCCAGGGTTCTGGAAAAATAACACGACGAAGACTTTCGTTAAACTGGAAGATAACTCCAGGGGCCAGACTTACGGCACAACGTTTGAATAGGATCGAACCCACTCCCTTGTTAACGTCGAGGAGGAGCAGTTGATCCAAAATCTCCTGCTCGGTAAGTTTGCAATAATCGAGTACAATGGAGGTAGAAGTAGTAGGAGACCCGGTGTCTGTTGACCGAAGTTGCTTGTGCCGATGCAAAAAATTTGGCAAACAAATTGCAAATGTCTGATAAGACATATTCGACCGAAAACCAGATACCTTTTTCTTGCTGTTAATGAAGTACCATTTTTTGGGATTTGATGTCAAAACTCGCTCGCACTACGCTAATTTGCACTACGTAATTATTGAAAAGGAACCAATTAAGGGTCATAAATTCATTGCGGGCGTTAACGAAATCAGGATTGTATTCTGCACCGTAAAGCCTGTAAAGGGAATGAAACTTGTTGCATTGTTTCTCGAGCAGCATCAACTCGGTATTATACCATGGCTCTCGAAAGCCGGATTCATTATTTGTAACGTGTCTCTCGATACCACTCCCGAGAAGCTCGTTGAATCTGTGCACCGTGTCGTTCAAATCCGCACCGCGCTGTAAAAAGTCCCAATCGGCAGTGCTGAGAAATTCATTCAAGGATGCGTAGTCGGCCATTCTAAAATTAAAGTGAAAATCGTTAAAAAAATAATTAGTTGAATACATTTAGTATAAAAAATATTTATCGTAATTCGTGTGTGATAAATGCTCTCGTGTCCAGTGAAGTCCAAGCACGGAACAACATCGGCATGAAAGACGTTGTTGGCAAATAACAGGTCCAGGAATTTCCCTCGACTGTTGCTGAAGTGAATAAGCTACGATGTTGATCTGGAAGCGAAGTAATCGATGATAGCCAGTGCTTTCTCGACGGTTGAGAATGAAGAGAACACACCGTCGACATCGTTCCAAGATATAATGTTAGTTAAAGTTACCTACAATGATAGTTTGATCACAAAGGCGAACTGAAGGTATAACGGCTGAGTTGATGTAGTTGATTAACGTGTTGTAGACATCCCGGCCGGATCCGTACGGAATATAGGTGTCCCATAAACTAAAAACATATTTTCCTCAAGTATTCTAACATTCGTTTTAATTACTGAGTTACGCATAAGAAATAAAAGCACGAATTTGGTAAAGACATCAAAAATAACCAATATATACAGATTACCTATTTACGAGACCTGGATGTACCGAGGAAGTCAACAGCGATGACTGACCAAGGGTGGTTTGGTGTATCTGGTAAACCCATGGGTGATATTGTTTATTACTACATTTCAGAAACAAGGAAACTCATTTTTAGAGTTTACGAACCTAATTGACCTTACAATCCGAGATACTTTATTTGCGATTCCACACTGAAAAATGACCGCCCGAGTCGAGTCGCATTCGTTGGTCAATATCGACTATTGGAGCATTTCTGTAGTGACAAATGACCGTCGGAATTGGTTCTCATTTGTTGGTCAATGTTGACTTACTATTATCGGACGATTTTCATTTATAATTTACCAGTACGAATGGGCTTGCCTATGTCGGTCACTTATGACTTACAATGGTTGGTCTGAACAACTAAATTCTATGCAGTCAAATTTGACTAACTAATATTTGGTATATTTGGTATGATTTTGTTATTTTAACTTTCGACCAATATCTGGCATGGATTAGACGCCCAAATGACTGAACATTTGTAAGCCATCAGACTGATTTTTGCCTTTAAGGGTCATACGCCATTTAGTGAATTGTTTCATCATCATTTTACAGTGTAAGTCTTAAGAATGTCTCTTCTCGTTAAAGCCTATTTATTGTCCTTTTTATGGCCTATTAAAATATCATCAGGTTAAATTTTTGTAACAGCCTGGTTTCTATTTAGTAAAACCATATAATATCCTTCATCTGCACGCACCAAAAACCCAATTAACCGCAAAAAAAAATCAAAAATCAAGGAATTGCTTTTATTGCAAACCAACACCCATTTACACATATCTTAGGAAAATAATAATTTTATTACGTTTTCAAAATTACAACAATAACTTTCCTAATCAAGATAAGTAGAACGAATCACAATAAAATTTTCTAATAAAAAATTGTGTATACACTTATCACCAACACCTATAAGAAAGGTATAAAAAATACGAAATTGCGTGTAGCCCTTTTTCACGCCGGTGCTATACAATTGCGACAAAATTTTTAAATTTTCCTTTTTTGCTTTTCTCGTTTTTTGTTACACACATAACAAAGTTTTTTATTGTGTAATCATTCACATGTCATAAGCTATTGTCGTTTCCTAAGGTCATGCAATTTAATAACACAAATTTCAAAATATTTTCTATTTTTGTTATTTGTTGCCATACGTATGTTTTTCAGGAAACCAACGATATCAGCAAAATGGCAGGTTAAAATCAAAATAACTGTGCGGAATTTCAAAAATATATTTGGTTCATTAAATTAAACAACTTAATTTGTAAATTGTCTTAACTCATGTGAGTAGTTGGTTGCCACATAATACAAATTTTTTTTTATGGGTAGACTGACAATGGACCATCAGCAATTAACACAGCAAATGAGGATCATTTCATACTAAGAAATATAAAATGATTGCTACTCGTCAACAACTAATGTTAACAATTAATATGGAGGTTGTAGCTTGCCGAGTTCAACATCAACAGGGCATCGACTACGTCGATAATGATGAGAAAATCCTGGTCATAACCCCACCTCTAGAAAAGGGCCATGCATATTTGGAAATACGGAAGAAAGTCACAGACGTATACCACAAATTAATAGCGGATACTAGTGAACGCCTAAATACCGCATCAACGAGTTCAACAAGGCAAACTGAATAGCAAAAAATCAGTCCAGATGAGAAAGCAACGACAACCGAAGATATCAACAACAAAAAGCTATTCAAACGGCAAGATGTCCTCATGTGCCAAATGTATTCATTCATTGGAGACTAACAGCATATCCAAAGAATATCGAAAGATAAAATTAAAACAACTAGAAAAATATTATACATCTAACAACAACAGGTGACAATTATCAAACAGCCCGGAGCATAATACAAAATAGATGTAACAACGTGAGGTTACTCGCCCACCATCAATTCAGTGCGTTATTATCGCTAACAACAATTCAAATGTCGTCTGCACAAGCCGTAAGGAACTTACAGGATACAGCAAAAGAAATTCTGCATAACTTAAATCGGCTCAACATAAGTTAGTCTTTTGAAGCATTCGTAAGCTTCATATTAATGAAAAAAGTGAACCCAGAATCCATCAGGCTCTATGAATCATTCATAGAAAAACCCAGAGATATTCCACAGCTAGAAGAAGTTTTCAAATTGCTTGAAAGAAGATTTCAATCACTAGAAGCCATGGGCATCGACAAACAAACGAAAAGACGACCACAGTATATACCACCGCTAAAACGGGCCTATACAACCACAGCAAGCAGAACATGTCGAGTAAATAGTTGTAAGGAACGACACAACTTGGATCAATGTCACGAGTTCAAAATTATATCAATATTAGAAAGATCAAGGCTAATAAATGCAGAAAGCATTTGGGTACGTTGCCTAAACCGTCACCAATGTAAATATTGTCGGGCAGAACCATGCATCGTGTGTAAAGGTCACATAACACCGTACTACACTGCAATAATGCATTATCAAATGGCGGAACCGGAGTTAAAAATGCGAAAACCCTCATAATAAACCAACAGGGACAAATTTTGTTACCAACCACAGTAGTTAAAGCCATAACTTGCACGGGAAATCAGATCTTGCTAAGAGCATTAGTTATCCTGGATCACAGGTGACATTAATCTCATCAAAAGCCGCTAACATACTCAACCTTAAGAAAAAGAAGGTCAACGTTTCTATCTCTGGTATAGGAGGATGTAAAGCAGGTGATTGTAAATATACAACCAATATACAAATCTTGCAAAGATTTGAAACCGAGTTTCAACTAAATATCGAAGCCTTGAGATTTTATAAACTCAACCAACAGTTACCGGAGGTGGACTTTGATTGAAGATGCTGGACCCATCTCAAACAAATACAACTCGCCGATCCTTATTATAATAAGTCACAACCAATTGATCTCATACTTGGTGCAGACTATTATCCAGCAATCATAAACAACAACATTATAAAAGGAGGTGAATTAGAACCAATGGCACAACAAACTGAAATCGGACGGATAATAATAGGCAACAGAGGCGGAACCAGAACAAACCAACCAACAATAATGATAGCTACTAAAGGCATTGAAGATAAATTTAAATTACTCATAGAGGTAGATTCGATACCAGAAAACAGAATTAATACGGAAGAGGAAGACATGGTTGAACAACATCAGACGGATCAGATGGAACATATATGGTAAGAATTCCATTCAAGGATCATCATATCAAATTGGTAGAATCCAGAAAAAAAGCCGCTGCCAGGCTAATACAAATTGAAAATCGGTTCAAGAGAGATCCGTCTATCAAGAAGTATAAGTAGTAATATTATCAATTTATGCAGGAATACATAAATCTAAAGCACATGGAACTCGTGTAGGAAGAGGTTGAAAATCACAATATAGCACGTAACACCTATTACATACTGCATCATGGTGTAATCAAACAGGATAGCACTACTACAAAACTTAGAGTAGCGTTTGATGCTTCGGCTAAAACTACGACAGGAGTATCTTTAAACGATTGCATGATGAATGGTCCCAAATTACAAGATGACCTGGCGGATAAATTATTGCGATGGCGAAAATACAAAATTGTAATGACGGCGGACATAGAGAAAATGTATCGCCAAATCTGGATAAACGACCAAGACCAGAATTACCAACGAATATTATGGAGAACTCAACCGTCTAAACCAATGACAACTCATAAACTAAAGACAGTCACATATGAGACAACATTAGCCAGTTCCTTGGCCATAAGAGCTTTGAGACAGTTAGGTCTTGATGGAGTCAGTGAGTATCCTGTAGCAGCACATATCATATTGAAAGATTTTTATGTTGATGATTTGCTGACCGGATACCACAATATAAGGGAAGCATGTCAATCAGTTCGCGAATTAAAATTGCTAACAGATCGAGGTGGATTTAACTTACGAAAATGGTTCTCTAACTCAAGTGAATTATTACAACATATACTAAGAGAACTGCACGGTAAGGGTAATATGGAAATCAAGCTAAACGATTGCATCAAGACCATAGGCATTTTGTATGATCCACAAGAAGACAACTTTAAATTTGATGTTGCAAGACTTCAGTTGTCCATCAACCAAGCTACAAAGCGTTCATTATCAAAGCCATCAGTTGGATGGCTCTCTCCATGAACAATTACAGCAAAATATATGATGCAAGAATTATGGTGGATCGGAATAAAATGGGATGAACATCTACCAGAACATATTAACACAAAATGGATAAAATATAAGGCAGAATTAAGTGATATCAAAAACATAAAAATTCAAAGGTGAAATAGTACAACTGAAAATACCGACACAGAGCTTCACGGTCTCGCTGGTGCTTCGGAATACGCATATGTCGCTGCTATATACTGTCGAACAGTAAACGAAGATTGTACAATAACAACACAACTTTTTAGATCGAAGACAAGACTCGCTCCAACTAAAGTGATTTTGTCAATTCCTCGACTAGAGCTAAATGCAACGTTGTTATGATCAAAACTGCTTAAACACGTACAAGAAGCCTTAAATCTAAACAACTGCAGGATGTATGCGTGGTCAGACTCAACCACTGCACTATGTTGGATCACAGGCGAGCCAAGCAAATTTAAGGCATTCGCGGCAAACAGAATTTCTGCAGTAAAATCCTCGATACCGACCACAACATGGCATCACGTAAAATCAGGCAACAGCCCAGCTGATATAGCTTCACGAGGCACTATACTATCTGCACTAACAAACAAAAAATTATGGTGGGAAGGACCGGACTTTCTGTGACAAAATATAACTAGTTGGAAGGAAGTCAACTGTTCTACACTTACTTATACACATCATCGTGAAGCATTATTTGCTTTTGTAACAAACAGCATCTTACACAGCATCAAATTTGAAACTTGCCATCTGCTGAAGTACGGCCGGGAAGACCGTTCGCAAAAACGGGTATTGATTATGCTGGTCCCATTCAAGTAAGAACAACCAAGGAAAGAGGTCACAAAACTCACAAAGGTTATATTGCACTATTTATCTGCATGGTAACAAAAGCTATACATATTGAAATTGTAAGCGATTTAACAACCGAATAATTTATGGCTGCTTACAAACGATTTACATGGAACAAGGTAATGTTAAAAGAACTCCATCGCGCAATAACCACATAACCGGACGAGATCGCCACTATGATAGCCAACGACGAAACCAATTGGCATTTCATACCGCCCATGACACCCCATTTTGTTGGCATATTGGAAGCGGGCATTAAATCTATCAAGTTACCTTTAAAACGAATCATAGGAGAAGCAACCCTCACCTTTGAGGAGCTTTACACAGTAGTTACACAAATCGAGGCATGTCTAAATTCTCGATCGCTAACTCCACTGACCAATAATCCAACAGATCTATCAGTCTTAATATCAGGACATTTTTGATAGGTGAAGTCACTGCCGGTCGCTGATACATATAACATCTCTTTGCCTCCAAACAAGATGGCACCTTGTTGAGAAAATGGTGCAAGGCTTTTGGAAATGGTCCTCTGAATATCTCCACCAACTACAACAACGAACTAAATGGAAATGTAGCCAACCGAACCAAAAGATCAACAACTTGGTGTTACTAAAGGATGACCAACAACCAACCACACGTTGGAAACTAGGGACCAGCCCAAATAGAAGACGAACTAGTTAAGCTCATCCATAATATCCACAGTGCTTCGTGGGAAAGTACTCCTAATAATAGTAAGGAAATGAGACGCAATGCTAGCTATCCAGAGGAAGTGAGAGCACTTCTTAAAAATAAAGGAAAAGTACGGAAGAAATGGTAAAAACATCGAAATCCGGAAATTAAGAGGGTATTTAACCATTTGTGCAACAAAACAAAATACCTAATAAAAGACATTAAAAATCAGTCAGCTAATAAATACCTCAGCACTCTAACTGGGTAATTTTTTCAAATTCTAAAATCATACATAGCAGAGAGACACTTCCGAGTAAAGTATGAGAACGAATACTCCTAACTAAAAATAATAACAGCAGTAGTACCACAAGGGAGTGTTTTTGGGCTAATCCTTTATCTCCTATATACTAGAGGTATACCAATTACAGAAGCAACTATGGCGATTTTTGCAAAGATCATCAATGACTCCACTAGTAAATTACAGAAGGCTACTAACCTGATATGTAACTGGACAAAGAAATGCCGAATTAAATTAAATGAAACAAAATCAATCCAAGTGAAATTTACAAATCTAAAAGTTAATCATATACCGTAGTATCATAGTATCATATATCATATATCATAGTGCCGTCGTAGTATCATATATCATAGTGCCGCATGAAAATACTGTTAAATATCTTGGCATGACTTTAGATGCTAAACTTAGATTGAAGGAACACATAAAAAAGAAGAGAGGAGAACTAAACATAAAATTTAGAAAAATGCAATGGCTCTTAGAGAGACAATCTGAACTAGCGATCCATAACAAACTGCTGTTATACAAACAAACCATAAAACCTGTATTGACATTGAAGGCAAACATCAAAATCATACAAACAGTTCAAAATAAAATCCTGCGATGCATTATTAATGCATCGTGCTATGGAAATCTGGACATATGCAGAATACTGACTACCACACTATATAGAAGACTTGAATGAACCAAACCACTGGACTTATCGCGACCAGAAGGTCAGTAGACTTACTGAGGCAAAAAATCTGAGGAGGAGTTACACGTAACTGTGGATAATCACTTGATTACGCCGACTAATCAAATACTTTATTATGCAATGTAAATTACTAAATGGATACAAGACTCAGTCGCAATATAAATAAATTTAAAAAAAACTGAATATTTAGCTAACCAGCTTTTACCAATACACCTATATCACGTGAAACAAATTGTTTCCATTCCTCTCAGGAATTTTGTATCCCGGCCTACAGGCTTTTGACGAAGAATAGTTAAAGCACAAATTGGTGCTGTAGATCAAAGTAAAATATTTACATTCTCCGCCAAATAACTGCCAATGTTAGGATAAACCCATTGTACTTAACGGGAGCGAAATGTCTTTCGCTGAAGAAGATTCCAAAATCGATTCAGGAAACAGCCGAGCCAACTATTAAAAATAATTATGATTGACCTAAATGTACTGTTTTATCGAAATATATGATGCGTGAACAACGTATTAACCCTATACACAATATTTGTTTACGTTTTTTACATAGTTTTTGTAAATCTAATTTAATTAGAAGCAGGTATTTTTCCAAAAGCGTCATTTAAACAAAACGGACAAAAAAAAGTTTTTACTCCTTAAAACTGAATTGAGCTTATGTTTAAAATTCAAGATAATAGGGATAATATTTTTATTGAAAAGGTCTTGCATACCCTTTTTTATGAGCATATAAAGGTATTTTATTTGTGTATGCAGGGACCAATCTCTGCAGATTTATTCCTCCTTATATGTCATACGTGCACTTTGCTGTAAGTTGATTCTGAATCTTTTTTGTCAACTAGAAAACTTTTTGTCATGCCACTTCATCTGTTTCCTGTTCAATAATAAAATTATTCCCTCACTCTTCTTGAAGTGTCTTCAAATCGTAAAAATATTCATAACTTAGCACATGAACACGATATGGAGAACCATTTTTAGTTTTGCTGTTCGAATAAGCGTAGCATGCTGCTGTGGTACATAGATTGGGCTTGATTTTACGTACCACGTCACCATCAGAGATGGGCGATTCCGCGCCATCTACTAAATTTTACGTTATTGCGTAGACAACTTGTCGACAACGTAGAAAACGTCAACTAGTTGTAGACAACGTCGACAACCAATTGTAAATTCGCCATAAGTGATTAAATGTTTAACATATTTTTAACTTGCGTTAACATATTTCCAAGTTACATATTACATCGCCTGAAAAGTTCCCGGCCTGCTACATAGATGGTGCCACAAATTTAAAACCCATATAATTTTTAAATTCTACCAACCTCTAAACGACAAGTATGAAAATTGCATTACATTCCGACCATTAGTTTACAAGTTACAGTTGTTTTAGTGACGCTACTTTTGTTAATTTAAGAACAATGGAAAAAAAGAATTTTGTGTGTTGATTAAACACCGTTTTTTGACGGTAGTTCAAGCAAAGCAGTGGCTTTGATCGTACAATCACCGATGATGCACCACGCTCTGAATGCCCAATTAGGCTGTGACTCCAGAAAAAACAAAAAAATTCACGAAATTGTTTTGAAAAACCATAAAGTGAAGTACCATGAGATAGCTGACATTGTCCACGAAAAAAATTGCTCATTTCACCAAGACAATGCACCATGTCACAAGTCGATCGCAACAATGGCAAAATTTCACGAATTGCACACTGAATTGATTCCTCATCCACCGTATTAGCCAGATTTGGCCCCCAGGGCCAAGTGATTAGGGCCAAGTGATTCCGTCCAAGCTGTAGGGAAAGTGATTTGGCTCCAATGAAGAAGTGATTGCCGAAACTAAAGCTTATATTGAAGACAAAGTTAAATCGTTCTACAAAAAAGGCATCAAAATGTTAGAGAGGCGTTGAACTGATTGTAGTGCTCTAGTAGGAAATTATGTTGATGAATAAGTATTTTTCCCCAAAAAATTGTGTTACACTCTGTACCTCACACCGTTTTTTTCTTTAATAATGTGTTCTCGTCATGGATTTGTTGTCTAAATTTTCAATAAACTAATATGGAGGTGGGTTCATAACAGATAAATGTGTCTAATTATTTTAAACAAAAATATTCAAGATATTTACACCTAAATTTTAAACTTAGTTCAGATTTGACAATAGCCGATGTCGAAATTGGTAAATTTTAATTAAGTTAACAAATTTTAATTGAACCCCTGACACGATTTATTTGCGCCATCCTCGAAGGAAGGAATGATCCTTGAACCTACCTTTAATTTTGTTAGTCGGAAAACTAGACAAAAAATTGGCGTGAGACTCACAGTCTAAATGATTTACTAAACTAAATAGCCGTTACTAGTTACTAGTTATTTCTAGTTGATACTGTATCCATAAAGCGTACTGGGTTTAATATTTAATCCTAAATTGAGTACTAAATTGTTTTGTTCAATATCGATGATAAATAGCAAATTAGCATAAAATTTCAGTGCATTGTGTTTTACGCCATCTATTGATAAGTGGTATGAACTAATATGAAGTTCGATTATACTTTGAGTCTGACGCAGACTATATTGTCCAAATTTCCGACTAACTAAATCAATGATTAATTCATACAAGCCGTTGAGAGATAACACTAAGCAATTTACGTCTGATGTTTAATTAAAATTTACTTAATAAAGTAAAATTTATCAATTTATAAACATTGTTTCGAATTGGCTATTGATCAACGTGAACTAGGTTTGCAGGTTCAAATCTCAAACACGTTTCGGTTTCTGAAACTTAGAACCACGAATCAATAATTTTTAGGAAATAAAATTTAGAAAAAAATCGGCTTCACGCACACGGTTTAAGTCAGTAATTTAGCCGAAAAAATAGCACAGTATTAGATGTTTTAATTATGTGTGCCTGACGTCGATTTTTTTGTCATAAGCCGTGACTTTTTAATTCAATTTTTCGAGTTCGCGAAGAGTTAAGTAACACTTTTTAAAGCATAAGGTAGACACCGTCCTCTACGTAGCACAAAAAATATTCATCAACAAAGTTAGACGGTTTTCTTGTAATATTCTTGTTCTATACAGTTCCGTTATTATACAGAACTGTTGATAATAACGATATTACAAGAAAACTATCGAACTTTTTCGATGGATTTCTTGTGTTATGCAATTTCATCTAAGATACAGAGTGAACAATCTGTTGGTCCTTTTTCAATCGATAAAAAATTCTTTGATATATGAAAAGTCAAAAATATGCAATTTATCATCACGCTATCAACACAACTACGCATTTTGATTTTTCAAATTTATTATGAAAATAATCATTCAAAAACAACAACATTTCGTAAATTACGTGAGAGTTTTGGTCGACATTGATCGATTTGAAGAAACTGGTTCAGTGGAAGATCGTAGACCGTATCGATATGTTCATCCAGAGAAACAGCTAAACATTTCACGAGCCACATTACGATGTATTTTGCATGTTGATCTTCATTTGCATCCATACAAAATTCAACTAACTCAAAAATTGAAGCCACCAGATCATTTAAAACGTCGTCGTGTTGCTAATTGGATGCTTGAAGGAAATGAAGGTCTTTCACCAAAAATCATCGTTAGTGATGATCTTAATGTACGTCAATAAGCAAAATTTTAGGTTTTGGGGAGCAGAGAATCAACATGTTATTCATGAAGCAGAAGTTCATCCTCCAAGAGTCACTGTTTGGTGTGGTTTATGGTTCATTAGACCGTTTAGCTTTAAAAACGAACTGAAGAATACCCTTACAGTGAATGGGGAACGTTGTCGCAACATGTTAACTGGTATTTTGTAGCCAAAATTGAATGAATTTCGCGTCAACGACCTTTAGTTTCAACAAAACGGAGCGACATGCCACGCAAGTCGTGCAACAATCCATTTATTGTTAACAAAATTTGCTGATCGCATAATTTCAAGAAATTGTGAAGTACCTTGGCCACCAAGAAGACCGGCTTTAACACCACTTAATTATTTTTTGTTGGGTTATTTGAAAGGTAAGTTGTATGCTAATCATCCACAAACAATTTAACAAGTTAAAAACAACATTCGAGCTGAAATTGAGGTCATTGAACCGCTTTTATTGGAAAAAGTTATCGACAATTTTTATGTTCGGATGCAGGCCTGTAGACGAAGCCGAGGTGGACATATGAATGGTATTGTTTTTCATACATAAATAGCATAGAACCACCTTTACTTATCACTAAAAAAATTTGACTTTTTATCAAAAAACGTGTGTTTTATTTACAAATGAATAAAATATTAACAAATGGCCCGCCCTGTTTTTAACTTTAAAAAAATAACATTTAATTTTTAATTTGGCAAAATTCGTGCTTAGTTCATGCTAGTAATTGATAAATGATTCTAATATTCAGAAATCAAATTATGTTTGATATGCAGTTCTAAACTACAAAATTAGTTCAGATTTAGGTATCAATCTCCATACACAAATATTTTGGTAATTATTAATCTTAATTTATTCAGCACATTTTAATTAAACCTCATATTTTGTGTCATTTTTAAACAGCTGGAATGAGCTAACCATCAATTTAGGTAATCGAAAATTTATACTAAAAAATTCGGCGTGATGCACATAGTATGAACATTATTTTTAGACTAAATACAAATTTTTATTAAACAAGCCTCATAACATAAAAAAAATGTTCGTTTGAAAATCATAATTAAGAATACAAAGTTCAAATTCGAACCATGGATATTTTGTTGACCTATAGTGAGATTTGGCCGAATTAAAAAAATATGGAGTTGAATTGAACTAATTGAATTGGCAAATATTTCGTTGGTGCATAAATTAGCTGATGTATTTCGAATGAATTATACCAGCTAATAATTTACGTCTATCAATATCACAATATAAACTTATTTTGCCCCTTGGATAATAAGATGATTACCTGTTAGCTTGTTTGTAAGACTAACTAACAAAATCTAGAAAAAATAGTGAGAAAATTTAGATTTTATTTTAATATCATTTCTTAGGTTGTTGACGTTGTCTACATTGTCGACGCCAGGAACGCAGAAAATCGCTATGTAATCTTCGTTATAGGTTACGTGTAGACAACTGCGTAGATTACATTACGTAATCTACCTCGCCCAACCCTGGTCACCATCATTACGTTTACCGCTCACAAAATTTCTCAACTATCACTTTTATATATGGTAGGCGTGTCTTTCTATTTCTATCGTACCACGCTTGCCCTCCATTTCATTCTTAAAGAAGCACTCTACGTTTTAGGCTTTCAAACCGCTAATGGTAAAATTATAGAAGTTTATTTTGCTTTTGTAGTAAAACGAGAAAATTCTCCGTTTACGCAAATGCCTTTTAGGATTTTTTTGTCAATTCCCGTTTCCGCCCGGGATAAACCTTTCTGGTGAAATGTTTTTATAATATTGGAATAATTTTTGTACCCCTCTTCATCAGCATTTTGAAACGACTTACACAGATCGCATTCACATTTTTTAGTACGTAGAAAAATATGCTGTATTTTTCTCTAAGCTTAGTTCCTCACGTTCCTGCTTATAGTCACGATATAGCTCTGATATTTTTGGTACTTTCAATAAATTCCCCCGTGATTGGGGCTTCTTTATGAAATTTTTTTCGCTTTCTTTAAGTTCGTGTTCTATTTTAACTGGTTTTCCGTGTTTTCCTCTCATTTCGCTCTCAGGGTTCCTGTGTCGCATTTCTCTGAAAATATTGGCCGTATAGGTCGGTCACAGTGTTGTACCGTATTGTCTACGCCGCGTAAATAATTAATATTCTACATGTGTAGAGAATGTATGTAGACAATTAAAAATTTGACGCCGACAATGTGGAGAATGTAGACAATGTCGAAAATTATTGTTTTTTATCAATCAGTCAAACTCTATGATTTTTTTGTTTTTTAACCATTTCGACTTCATCGAGATTATTCCTACCCCAAATTTAGAATATTTTATTACAATCGATACAATTAAGTTCTGAATAAAACGTCATTCAAATAGCCTCCACGACGTGTTCTGCACGAACGAATTCGATGAACCCAATTTTCGAACACTTTTTCCACTAAATCAAGTCGCATGTCATGAATAGCACGTTCAATATTGACTTGGTTTACTGCTAAGGACCAATGAGTTCAAATAACCCCACAAGAAATAGTCTATTGGTGTTAAATCACAACTTCTTGGAGGCCATTCAATATCACAATTTCTTGAAATTTATTTATTTATTTTACCAACAGTATTAATTTACATCTGGTATTTTAAAATTAAGTTGTTTATATAAATCTAATTTGAATAAAACAACTTTTTAGAATTCTTTTAAATTCATCTCTGGACAAATTAAAATCGAACACGGTAGATACATTATTAAATACACGGCTAGAATTACAAACCGGGTCCGACATACCAAAATTAGACCCATGGAAGTGCAGATTAATCACTAAGCCTCGGTGTCTGAGTGATCTCACTGGGGCACGTATTGAAAACAAGGATAGTAGTTGTGAACAATCAATTCGGCTCATTATAACGTCGCGCTCAAACATTGCGGAAGAAATTTGTCTTCGAACGAACAATGGTTCAATATTCAATATCAAACAACGGCCTAGATACGGCGGAAGCACATACTTAGGAGCGTTTACCTCTCGAGGAAGTCGCCTTAAGGCAAACAGCATAAATCGCTTCTGGATTGATTCTATACGGTTAGAGGAATTGATATAGTACGGATTCCAGACAATTGACGCATACTCCAAGTGCGATCGAACAAATGAAGCAAAGAGGACTTTTAGAGTATATGGATCATGAAAGTCTTTGGAGAAACGGATTAAAAACCCTAACATTGAATTAGCCTTATTAATACATCTGTCAATATGGTCCTTAAACGATAAATCTCGTGAAAACAAAACCCCTAAATCTAGAAAAGAATGAACTCGCTCTATCATAACGCCATTTAAGAATAAACTATTATCATGTCCATTACGTCCATAACGTCTTCTAGAAAAGTTCATAACTTTACATTTCGAAACGTTCAGGCGAAGCTTATTCAAGCTACACCAGTCGCAGAAAACGTTTAATTCCTGTTGTAGATTTAGCAGATCGCGATCATTTCTAATCTTACAAAAGATTTTTACATCATCAGCGTAAATCAGAAACTTACAATGTTTGAGCACCGTTCAAGCACCGCTTCACATCATCTATGAATTGTGGGACGCCAGACAAAACATTGATGTCTCTAGATAAAATATTATTTAAAAAAACTTTTTGAGTTCTGTTCGTCAAATATGAAAAAATCCACTTTAAAGGAAGGGCATCACACTTGTTGAGCTGTCCCAGTTTCTTTACCAATAAAACATGATCAATTTTATCAAAAGCTTTGCTAAAATCAGTAAACACTACCTCAACACCATCACCACCTTCTAATGCTAGCGTCAAAAAATTTGTAAACAAAGCAAGATTTGTCACAGTTGACCGTCCGGGGTAAAACCCATGCTGGTTTACTGAGATGGAATTTTTAATTAAGAAAAAGATGCGGTCCTTGACCATTGATTCAAATAATTTAGGAATAGCCGATAAGATAGAAGTATCGTGGTAATTTTCGATATCCGTTCTCCGTCCACTCTTGAAAATTGGTTTAATGAAACTGGATTTCCAAATTAAAGGGAAAACCCCACTTTTCAAACTCAAATTGAAGATGTTCGTCAGCGGCTGAACTAAGACCGAAGCACACTTTTTCAACACAAGCGGGTGAATTTTGTCCGGGCCACAACTCATATTCACATTTACATTCAAAAGAGCGTGCAGAACGTCATCGGTAGTAAATTGAAATTGAATGTTTGGATTATTATTAAAAACAAGTTCGTCATTCCTCTCGAAGACGGGACATACACATTTTCAAAAAATGCTGCAAACATGTCAGTGATAATTTGTGGATCACTAGCCGTCAAAGAATTGAAAGACATTTGCGAGGGTATACCTCTACAATTCCGTTTCGAATCAACATAACTCCAGAAACATTTAGGGTTGTTTCTAATATTCGATTCGATCTCGACAATATATAAATTATACAAGAAACGATTTAAAATTTTAAATTGAGATCTGAGAGCGCTAAATATTTCATAATTTACGGCGGATGGATTTAATTTATATTTTTTATGAGCTTTAGATTTCCGATTTTTTAATCCTGAGAGGCGACTATTAAACCATGGCTCGCGCATCGACGAAACTACAGGTGAGCGGGGAATAAATTGTTCAATTGCCAAGTTCATTATTTTATAAAACTGATCAATATAAGCGTCTAAACTACCCGTTATATATTGATCCCAATTAATATTGTCCAGAAACTCATTTAAAGCATTATAATTTCCCTTATTAAAATTGAAAGACTCACTAGAATTAAAATTTCCGTTAACATTAACACAATTTTCAAATATTAATTGGATATGTAGTGGTATGTGAAAAATACTTGAAGAACCGCCGAGATAATTACAAGCAATGATTGTGCCATGTACTTCTACTGGAACGAACACCAGATCGAGGATATTGCTGCACTGGTTCTCGATGTTATTAATCTGTCTTAGCCCGAGTGAACAGATTGAGTCCATCACCAGATCTGAGGTTAGATCACCATTGAATGGCAGAAGTTCAACATCTACTGTAAGCCATTTTATTTTCGGTAAGTTAAGATCTCCCAAAATCATCACACAATCAAAATCAGGAGCTGCAGCTGCTAGTTGGTTTGAGAAAAATAAAGATAGCTCACCTAGTTAACAGCAACTATCAACACCAGCTTTCCATTGAAAGCAAGTTTAACAGCCAAAATCTCCAACTCGTTACTCCCAAAGTCAATAATATCCGCACGTATATCTTTCGTGACCGCTAGCAGAACTCCGCCACCTCTCGCTGTCGATTCAAGATCCGTATAACGAAGTACTCTGCAGAATTGTGTGAGCTTGTCAGCCATGTTTCCGTGATGCAGATGACATCATATTAATTTTCCAATACTGATAGGTACATTTCACGCGATTTTGATCGTATTCCGCTAGCGTTGTGATAATAAATAGACAATGTGTTGGTTTCATCTGAGAGTGGCAGTGTCAGTTGAGCGATAGGTGCAGACAGCGACATCGGATTTGAAGAAGGTATAAAATCAGTTGAGGTCGCAGTAGATATTGTTAAATAACCGAATCTCCAAACTTTTCTCGCAATAATTCAATTGTTGCACTTGCTGTGTGGCGCGTAGACGTGGTCTTCTTGAAACCAAATGTTGTCAAGATCAACTTCTTCCAATTTCGGTCATAAAAAGTTGGTTATCATCGATCTATACTGATCTCTATTGACAGTAACGGTATTACCAGCTTCATTTCGAAAAAAATACGGACCGATGATTCCACCAGACCAGAAACCACACCAAACTGTCAATTTAGCCCCGTATTGTTCGAACCAAATGTTGTAAAGATCAAGTTTTTTCAATTTCGGCCATGAAAAGTTGGTTATCATCGATCTATACCGATCTCCATTGACAGTATCGGTGTTACCAGCTTCATTTCGATCCGTAGACCGATGATTCCACCAGACTAAAAACCACACTAAACTGTCAATTTAGGTGAATGTAATGGTTTTTCATGAATAATTTGTGGATTTTCTTCGCACCAGAATCGACAGTTTTGTTTATTTACCGCACCACTCCGATGAAAGTGAGCCTCACATCGGAGAAGATGATTTTCTTAAAAAATCGTTATCGTTTTCAAGTTGTTCCAAGGCAAAATCAGCAAATTCACGACGTTTACGGTGGTCCAATGGCTTCAGTTCTTGAGTGAAAACAATTGTATACGGATGCAAACCCAAATCCTTTCACAAAATCCGCCTGGTTGTGGTTTGAGACAGTCGCAATTCTTGAGAACGTCTTGGAATCGACAAATTGCGGTCTTCAGCAACACTTGCCTGAACGGCAGCAATATTTGCATTACTTCGAGCGAATCTTTGTCTTATTGGCACTTCAACATTATGTAGAGAAAGGTACGCTCAATGCTCAAACGATTATTACGACTATAAAATGGCAAAAGCGCACGAAAAGTTGCAATTGGAGAACGATTATTTTGATAATAAAACTGAATAATTTGTAAACGTTGTTCTTGCGTATATCTCACCATGATGAATTGTAAACATTACTGAATATAATGAAACAATAAATGACAGATCATGACATATTACAAATGGCCGAAACGTCACTTAAAAATCATATCATTCCTATTGGAAAACCGTATATTAGTACAACTTTGTGAAAATGTGAGAAAGATCAGAAAACTATGTTAAAAATGGCGAATGTCTCGTCAATTGATGATAATGCAGCAGATTTTGCTTCTGCTGCAGAAGAAGAATATCAACCCGAATTAAACCAAAAACACAACGAAGTGAGTACTGATAATGATGAAAGTGGGGATGATAGTCCCGACTCTGCATGAACTAATCGAAATACTGCCTTTTTATCAAAAGTGAATAAATAGATTCACAATAGATTTGGAAGAGCCCGCGCTGAAAATATATTTCGTGAAAGGCCTGGTATAATACGATACTCAGCGTCACGAATAAGAAAAGTATAAAAGACGTCTTTTCGAAATATGCTTGACATAGTCAATGAGAAAAATGATAGTGGATAATACCAATTTAGAGGGCCAATGAACTTATGATGAAAATTGGAACAATATTGATGATATCACAATTTTGCCTGGCGTTTATAAATCCCATGGTGAATCTGTTGATAATTTATGGGACGATCAAATGGGACGACCTATTTTTCGAGCTGCAATGTTGAAAATAAATTCAATATTATTACTCGGGTCATTCGGTTTGATGACAAAAATGATCAGCACGAACGCCGAATCCGCGACAAACTAGGACCAATTCATAATCGTTGGATTAAATGGGTCAGTAATATACCACTTTTGTACGTTCCATACGAAAACGTAACTATAGATGAACAGCTTGTTGCTTTTCGTTATCGCTGCCCATTTATGCAGTAATATACCGTCTAAGCCTGCAAAATACGGCATACAAATTTGGGCTTTGTGTGATAGCAAATCGAATTTCTCTTGGAATATGCAAGTATATACTGGAAAACTGGCCAATGCCAGAACGCACCAGAACGAAACCAGGGTCAAAGGGTTGTACTAGATCTAGGACAAAATTTGAAGGGTCCCAATATTATATGCGATAGTTTTTTTACAACTCTAAATTCAGCCAAGGCGCTACTAAAAAGCAAAAAATACTGTTGTTGGAACAGTTCACGCAAATAAATTATTTCGGCCTGCAATTACCAAAGAGGAAATTCTCGGACGCCCAGTACGTTCCACGAAAATAAAACACTAGTCCAGTATGTCTCAAAAATACAAAAATGTTACTGTGTTAAGTACTTTTCACCACAACATAACTGTCGCTACCGATGCTATAAAGATACCCGAAATCGTATGTTTTTATAATAAAACAAAAGCTGGTATCGATACGTTAGACCAAATGGTTGGAACATATACAGCAAAGCGTAAAACAAATCGTTGGCCTTTTACCTTTTTTGGAAATATTTTTGACGTATCAGGCGTTAATGCTTATGTTTTATGGAAAAAAGTGGACCCTGATTGAAACAAGAACAATTTGTTAAGCGGCGTTTGTTTTTGAAGTGGGACTGATCTTGTCCGACAAGAAATGCCAAGAAGACCCATGCTACCAAGAGGAAATTATTTATTGCAGCTTGTCAGCAATTTGCGAGCCGCACATGCTACCGCATCCACTAATATAGAGATTTGCAATGTTTTGAAATCCTCTAGTGTAAAAAAAGCAAGATCTGCACCGATGGAGCCCAGTATTAAAAACAGAACATTTTCTGGTTCTCGATGCCAATTTTGCACAAGAAACGATCGAATGCCGTAGCTGTCAGAAACCAATTTGTAGAACATAAGATCGCTGTTTATTTCTGTCATGAATGTAGTTAATTTATTTCATTTTAGGTGTTGAAATACAAATAAAATATTGAAATTTGTGATATATGGATATAATATATATTTGGGTGAAATTTCTCCCGAGAAATACATGTGTAAATTTTTTTTGAGACTCGTATTTGAGTATTAACACTTTCTGGTGATACAAACATGGATGGCGTTAAATTCCCTCAGGATGACGCTGCTCGCACAATGCCATGGTTTCCAGAAATGGTAATGAGGTTCTAGAGTGGCCTGCCCAGTCCCCGAACCTGAACCCCATAGAACATTTATGGAGTTTATCAAAACGCAGAATCAAGCACCACACAATAAATAACAAAGAAGATCTAAAACGCTGCCTGCACTAAGAATGGAACGCCATACGTCTTGCAGAATATGAAAAACTTCTAAGTTCTCTACCCTATTTCAAATTGATACCCTCAAAATATTATAAGATATCATGGGTGCTCAATACTTTTAGCCAAGGCTTTTTTTTCTTTAAGCGGTTTTATTAATTTCATATTTTTATATAAACTTAATATACTCATAATTTTAATTATTTCAGGTAATGAACTACCGGTATCGCCTGAGGCATAAGTACAGAAGTATTTTATTTCCGCATGTTTCGTGCATGCAAGAACGTTTATTTAGAATTGTGCAGCATTTTATTATTGACGCACAATATAGTTAGTGTATCTGTCTCAATAATT
The DNA here is from genome assembly GCA_963691935.1 of Nephrotoma guestfalica. Classification (NCBI taxonomy): domain Eukaryota; kingdom Metazoa; phylum Arthropoda; class Insecta; order Diptera; family Tipulidae; genus Nephrotoma; species Nephrotoma guestfalica. Next base: position 135,678 of record CAVNVL010000028.1, on the reverse strand, counting down.
TTTGGTAAAAATTATGTCAACGCAAAAAATTCGCCAGTTCAAAAAAATTTAAAAGATGTACATTTTGTTGACTGCAATATAAAATAATAGTTTGAATTACACCGAGATAAGATTTGTATCTAAATTTATGCGGTCTCATTTATGGAGAGTTGACATCATACATACAAATTTAAATTTATTGTGAACTATTCATTGTTATATTGTTTAACCTACAATAGTTAAAAAATCTTGGGCTATATTTAAAATCGAATACCACAATCCCCACCAAAATACTTCCAGTGCGCATGCTGAAAAACACTAAAATTATGTTCGAAAAAGGGGAGTAACGAGTTCGAAAGAATGATTTTCCATAAATATAAAGTGTTTTGTTCACAACACACATCGTTAGTGTTTAATAAATTGTCCGACTGTAATAAACCGGGTACCCAACGACATAAAATTTGTACACAGTTAAATATTTCTGCCGAACATTGTTTCGATTACATTACGTTTAAATAAACTTTCGCCTGTGTAGCAGACTCGTAAAAGCGAACAAAACGACATCAATTTTCCACTTTGATTGATTGCTTTGAACAATAAAAATAAGAAAATGAAACACAAAGCAGAGTTAAGAAAATTTCTAATTAATTTCGTTCTTTCTTGTCATGGGAGAAACTTTGTAAATCTTTTCAATCGAGAAAAAGCTGATTTTGTTCTTCAGAATATTGTACATAGATACAAAAACAACAAGAAAGCTTAAGACGTCTTTAGACAATGGAAATAGAAAAGTTTTCAATCATTTTCTGTTGTTGTTTTTCTTATGTTGTCTTGCTTTGATTCCTTAAGTAGTATACTGTTAGTGACATTATCTATGGGTATATATAATGAAATGCGAATTATAATGGATCATAGTATATCACTTTCATTTTCTAGGTTACTCGAGCTTTTTATTTCACTGTACAGAAAATGAAAATGCCTTAGGATCGTATGTCATTCAACAAAGATGAACAGCGTTACGCATCTTGTGACTGGAAAATTTACGGAATTTTGCTTTACTGTTTCAGCGAATTAATAGAATAAAATTAAACGCTATTATCCAGATTCCAATTTTTTGATACATAGCAACATTAAAACATACCAACGTTTTATTTTTATTGTAAATAATCTGTGTCGTTTCGATGAGCTTTTTATTTTCTTGCTGCCGCTGCTATGTAATATACGCTGGTACTGCCTATCTAAATGATAATTTTTATTATCGATATAAAACTTAAATTTTATGTTTTGTTAGGTTTAATCTTAAGAGGTTTTTGTTTTGCGCTCGTCGAATGGCTATGGAATTTTATTACAATTCGTTTGAATGTATGTACGCGTACGAGATATGGATATCTTTTATTTGTAACGTTTAGGTTCAAAAAGTTTATCACGCAATTTCATAAGGGAATGCGGATACGGATATATTGATTACATTTTGATTTGGTGCCATCCTTGACATATATAGATAAAATTAATTAATGATTGACTTTTAACTTTAGGAGCGAGATGTGTTCATTATTACAAAAAAAATTAACGACGGCTATAAAAATTAATTGCAAATAGTTAATTAAATAATTAGATAATCGATATTTATGTTTGTTTTGATTTTCAAGTTAGAATGAGATTTATTTTCAGTTATTCTTGCACACCCACTATTAGACACATTAAAGTGAACATTTTATCGGATGTGAGATAACAATTTCCGACTCTGTTGAGATGTGTTTTAACTGACATTACCCTTGAATTTACCCAACTTACGTTTGTTGCTTTATCTTTGTTGAAGATGGTGCCAATAAATTTTATGGTCGGTACAATATTCTGAAACAACGAATTGGTTATTTTTTAAATTATTGAACGTATACATATGATTTTGAGCCTTCAATTCGGCCCAAAACTGTTTATTCCGTTGTCGGAAGGCTGAGTTGATTTCGCCCCGCCAAAAATCTTTTCAGGTCTGCCATGAATGCCCCTGTTGTGAACTCCGTGAATTTTTCTAGATGTATGGTCTTATACATTCGAATACTACAATGTACTTTTCATCAGCTTCGCACCACGACACGTTTTGCTAGCTAACGAGCCACCTGTAATTTTGGGTGGGACGTCGATTAGGGACGGAGATATTTTATGTGGATGTGTTCAGTAATCATTGTACTGAGGAGATGTGATTTAGGTAAAATTATTGGATCTTTGATCTCATCAGTACAGTTTGAGTTATTTGTGGGTGTAGTGTAAATAGCCAGCATAAAATGTGTGTTTAGTAGTTGGCCCTAATTGTTCGAGATTAGAAAATCACGATAGTCTGTGCTACCATTGTTTCAATGGTAAAAGTTTTGATAGTAAAACCTATCTAGTTGAGTAGCCAGCGAGATAACATTCTGAATTAACGCGCTGGCAACTATTTCTCGGTATTAGTGTTCTAAATCGATTTTTTTTCAATTTTGCTAACTGAAGAAGATTTAGTTTTAATTGATTCCAGCGCCGTGCAGTGTCGTCCGGCAGCTCGCAATTCCAATCATACTTCTTCAACCATAGTTCTGAAGAACAATTTTGCCTATAATTATTGTTGGGGAGACTGGCCCGAGAATATCAAAAATTTTCGAGGCTTCAGACATTAATGTTGGGTGGCAGCTCCAATCAAGACCTACTTTTGTCTTGTTTGGTTGTTAACCTAGAATTGATCTTCCTTTCAAAATGCTCTCCGAATAATTTTAGTTTTACCTAAATAGAGTTTTCGAGTAAAAGTGGTTAGATGAGTTTTTAAATATTGCGCTTCTTCTATCGTATTCGCTTCACAGAAAACAATGTTGTGTTATCAACAACATATGACATTGAATGGTTCTAACTGCTAAAATTAGATTGAAAAGAAGCTATCCTCATGAACTACTTTGCGTACTAGCAAACGTTCAGAACAAGTACAAATAGTCGAAATCAACACTATCCATTCTACGACATCTATTTGATGTAATGGAACTACGTAATTTAGCATATGTCAGTGACTTTGCCAGTGACCCTACAATCGAGCAGATTGTGTGCATCCGCACTAAACTTTCCACATACGGTTTCTAGTGTAACTTTTATACCATATATTATAACGCCTGGAGGACTGAGGGGAACTAATTAAGTCAGCTGCAGTGTTGTGCGTCTACGCGTATTTCCGAAAATAGCGAAAATAGCGTAGATAATTGGTTTTTTAGTAGAAAATGTCGAGAACTGGTAGAGTATGCAGACAATTGGTAGACAATGTACATTATTGCTTTTTGTTGTTGTTTTTTCCATTGTTTTTCTGTACGAAGACGTCACAGTTTAAATTGGGGTTTATCTAAGTTAAAATTAAATTTTTATAAAACAAATAGGTGATTGAAATATATTGGTCAATCGATCTCATTGATATTGGTATAACCCTATAAGCGATTTCATTGTCATTCATGGAATAAAATTGAATTATTGTATAGCTCCCTTAACGTTCATACCGGGCGTTTACACGATCCTGTAATATTTGCTGATTTGCAGTATCGTTCTATGTATATCGCTGTCGGTATAATCCTTCCAAAAGGAATTCAAAAAATGGGAGACTCTTCTAAGAGTTTTTTCTGTATCCAGCGGGCTTTATAAAAAATAATAATTTTCATTCTGGCCGAAATCAAGTTGTAATGAAATCAAATAAATTTTCGGTAAGCAATGTACTTTCTTGAGCTTAATCAATAATCGTATCGCTGTACGAGGTTAAATTCGGCTGTGGTTTAAAAGAAATTCGCCGTTTGTTGAGAAACATAGTTGGGGTTACTACAAAACTTATAGAATAAGTGAGTTTCTTTTGTTTGGGATTACTGTTTTTGGCTGTGTTTCAACCCAAATTAAATAAAATAAAAAATGCGGCGCACAGATTTGGCGGCTATGACAAATGTATGTACAAGTGATTGTTTTATGTATCGTTTCCAGAGTAAAATTATCTGAAAACTGTGATCAATCCGAAGCGATAAGCGAACTCCATTTTTTCATTAATTATCAATCGACATTTGTTTTTTATGGTTTTTTTCACTGGAGTTATCTTAATTGAAATGTAAGGATATAGGGGGAGGGGGAGAGAAGATAGTGGCAAAGATAGATAAGACAACCAAAACTTTATCACTTCATCCCTTCAAGCAACCATTGCTTAGGTTAACATTGGTCCTGTGAGCTGGCTAGGATTCAATTTACCAATCATTCATTAATCCAAAATCAAAATTAATGATTACAGAAACAAATACTGAAATAATACAAATTGTTAAATATCAACCCTCGTCTATCTCACACGAACACGAGCTGGAAATTGAAACATCAGAACTCTAACGGAAGCCTCAAAGCTATCACAGTTAGAGAAAGAAATACAACATTACAAAATCGAAATTCGCGGCCTGAATGAAGTGAAAAAATTTATCTGTTTTTCGTTGAACGCGATGAATAAGGCGTCGCTCATATTAAAAACAGCTAAAGTAAAGAAGGTACTAGTGGAATAAAACCAGTTAATAGCAGAATAATCGTAGAATCGTAAGAAGATTCCATTCAAAAATACGAAACACAACCATAATTAATATTCAGTGATATGCCCCAACAAAAGATGCAGCTGAAACATCCAAGGATTAGTTTTATGACTAATAACCGGCCTCAATAGTATAATGCACGCATAGACCTGACAACCATCAATGAGTAAACAAGCATTATAGACTCTATGCGTAATAATTATGGAGAACGACTTATGTACTTCTGCATCACAAACCAGTTATTCATAGGAAGCAGTAATTTTCCACACACAAAAATTTCAATACAAAAATATAGACAAATGTACATGAACATCATCTGATGGCAGAACAATGAACCAAATAATTCACGTAATGATCAACACGAAATTTCTCACGTCATTACAAGATGTCAGGGCAATGAGTGATGCAGGTATTTACATTGACCACCAACAGGTAATATCACAATTCTAAATTAAGCTTGTTGTAAAATGAACGAAGACAAATCGGGAAAAAATTACCAACGACAAATTATTAAAAGATGCCGACACGCAGGGGGAAAAATCGAAGAAGCCTATATCGAAACAGCTACCAACATACGCGGGTACCAAGAACTAAGACGCAAACTCTGGATTTATGATAAAATACGACGCTGAAACTACAAATCTTCGACTTAACAACTGGTGCTAATGACGAAACTGTTAACACTAATCCACCATTGGAGGGGGAAGTCCAGCAATGCGGATGCTAGTGGTCTCATTGCAAAAATGAAGAATAACAAGTCAAGGAACGGACAACATACAAGCTGAAATATTCAAAGGAGACATCGGCAACTGGAAGAGCTCTAACACCTGTAATAATAGAAGTGTCTAATTCCGGTAGAGTACCGCGAAAATAGAAAGAAAGCTGTACTATAACAATTATCAAGAAACAGGACCTAAGAGAATGCAAAATTGGCAGGGTGTGTCTCTCCCCAACATAACCATAAGGATATTAGCAATGGTCATCCTAGATAAAATTTAATCGACAATCAATTCGAAATTAAAAATTAAACAAACTGGCTTTAAAACAGGGCAAAATTGCACCGATTTAGTAACACAGCAGTATAAGTGTCATGAGAAAATTAGATAGCGCGTCCCACAAATGGCATCCAATGAGAATTAACTTTTATGCTTTGCCATTTTATTGCGTGGTGATGATGTTGAACATTATAGTATGTACAATTAACATTCTATTTCACAAAAAACATAAATTTTTCCGACTCACTACATTTTCCGTACCGCGTATATTAATTAAATGTGTTACGTGACTATTTGATATGGTTTTACTACCTAGTCATCTGTATTAGTTAACGGTCAACATAACTGTCACAGACACGCGGCAAGTTGCTGCACCTCATTTCTACCAAGGGAAGGAATCATCAAAAGAGATAGGTTTAGGGTTTAGCATTCCCGATTTGCAACAATTTTTATTCGATTTAAAAAAAAAATTAGTTTCGCATATTTAACAATTTCGCACTTTTACCGTAACATACATATGGTATACATAAATGTGCTGCATTACCATATGCAAATTTGAGCCAAATTAAATTTAAATGGGAAGAAAGAATAAATTCCGTTTTGAAATTGTTCCATTTACAAAGAAATCATAGAACTTTGATGATTCGTAACAGAAATAATAATTTTCGACATTGTCTACATTGTCGACACCAGTTTTTTAGTTTTCGACAAACAGTGTTACACGTGTAGAATATTCATTATCTACGTGGTGTAGTCAATACGGCACAATACTGATCAGCTGGTATGTAGAAGTAGAGCCATTTAAAATTTTTCAATCATTGACATCACTTATCGAACTGATTTTGCATTTGTTAAATTCCTCGGAATGCTTCGTTATTAAGATCCTCGATTTCTTTGGAACTGACTTGATTTAATTGGATATTTTAAAATCACGTGCTGTAAAATTCCATACCAAAAAGCATGTAAATACGCATTCAGTTAATAGAAATTTTTTAATTCCGCAGAACAAATTGGGTTTACTTCACTCGATAGTCCAGCGATCTTTAAGCCGATCATTAAGAAAAAATAACACGATTTATAAAAGAACAGTACAGAATTTGGGAACAAATAAGAGGGAAATTTTCAATAATAAATGATAAAGGCAAAACAGTTTGAAAAAAATATTGATGTAATAAGGAAGCAGCCAGTACCACTTAATATTTGGACGAGAAAGCTTCTACAGGTGTTTAGAAATCTCAAAATACCAACCGGCAGAAATTCCACAAAAATGGATTTAGCAAGCACATTCAAACACGAAAGGTCTAATTTTTTGTCGGCACGGAATTCATTACTTCGTCGACAGCCAAGGCCATCGACCTAAGTTGAAAAGAACTGTTACCCTTGCGAAATATCTAAGATACAGTCTAGCTCGAGAATAACAACCTGCATTCCATCAAGACAAAAAATTAAAAATAAAATATACACTTTGTATTAATCAAGTCAATATCAATCCCAACAATTTAAATTCATTTAATCCGGATTATGAAATTATATGTAGAGTTCTAGTCCTGATGATATATTATGTGTTATTGTCGGCCATGTTTATTGTGACAACAACAGCAATGTTTGACAAACGCAAATTATATACGTTGCATTTTATATTCTTTATGTCCACTGTGAATGCGATTTTCTTGTTACGCAACATAAAAAAGATAGTAAGTCAATCAAGAGTTGTTTGTTAATTGACTAGCGGTTGGTGGTTTTACTGGATCCTACGATTACCAACGAATTATCACTTTGGTATGCTCAATCTTCAATTCAGAATCACGGCTGAATTTGGGATCCAAATTGAATGTTTTTTACTTTACGTTAATTGAATTGCCCAATCCACCTCGCGTATTATTAAACGAAAACATCAAAATATATTTGCCATTAACTTGTCGCCCGCCATTCGCTTTCAAATACTCCTCTCACGTATTCACTTCAGGTGAAAATGTAACAATGCTCTTAAATTCCTCTGTTTACTAGGATCGCCTTAGACCACCGATGACGTGAAGCTCGACATAATAATTTTATTTTGTTGCAAACGATTTGATCGTTTTTTTTCTTCAATATATTAGATAAAGGACGCATTGTCAACTTTGGCGAGAACAATTTGACAGCGCAAAATTTTAGTTTTGGCTGAATTTTAACAGACGAAACAAACAATCCAGTAAGGACCTGCGCGTAATATATTGAGTATGACACATTGTACGACACATTTTGATTGTCTCGTAATAAATTGAAGAAACGGACAGTTCCTATAATAATGTCCACTCACTCTGGTTTATAGAAATGAAGATCAGTCAGTTGCAGCTCTTTGATTTTTGTGGCGTTTTCAATATTAATTTCACGGGATGAAAGAACATTTTTTTTCGAATGTAAAAATAATGCTTTAATTAGCATTTTTAACCCCTTTATTATTAACTTCGAGTGTTTTCGATGTAATGAAAATTGTTGCGCACACAATTCGGCTATAAAAGACGCTTGTGCTATGAATTTAGCAATCTTTTGTCAGCTGTTTGTATAATCACGGTAATTTACTTAGTGCTGAAGGCAAGTGTAACGTTTTTAGAATCTATACCTTGATTTTTTTAGGTTGATTCGCTTGGTAGAACTTTAGTTGGGGTGGTTATAGTTCTTAAAAGGCGTCTAAGATTGACTTGAAGCAGTAACGACAGTTTTGTGACTGATGATTTTTTAGTAAGCAAATGAAATACAATTTTTTTTCTGCTACGAAACCTCTTCTTTCATTTATAGAGAGCTCTACAAGACTTATCACGATTTCAAAGATAATAATTGTTATCGCATTTTATACAACAAACATCTTCAATGTTTATTTCAATTGTGTTCGTGATTACGTTGGATTGATTCTCGTTCCGTAGTTTCCCATCTTTCTAGGGTATCGCACTGTTTATTGAGGAAATCAAAAAATTATTTGATGGTTGGGAAATCAATATCGTAGTTGTAGAGCCCATGCTTGCTTAGTGATTAGACCAAGGAAATTTTGCTTAATCGCACAGAGCCTTTGATTCCCTTTAATACTTGGAGTAATTTGGTGAAAGATTGCATGATCGATGGTTGATTTATATACTGTTTCTGAGACATGTTTCTTTTTATCGTAACGTTTTACAATTATTTCTGAAGCTCGCTATAAGTATGTTCCGTAATAGCTATGTGCCATACCATTAGACATATAAAGGGTTTTTCAATTTGGGCGGTTCGATCTTCAGAATGTCCATCGTAGCATCTGCTGTGTGGCACGTAGCTCTGCCCTACTGGAAAAACATCTTGTCTATACCCGTGTTGTTCAATTTAGGACAAACGAAATCGGTTGGCATCGTTCAGTAGCACTCGCCGTTGATAATGATGGCCTTACCAACGTCATTTTCAGAAAACTACGGACAGATGTCGCCGCCGGCCCAAAATCCGCACCAAACTGTATTTTTTGCAGATATGAGGGCGTAGTGGAAAGTCTGGTAAAATTGTAACAAAGAGCGCTGATGTGTCAATACCATCTGTTTTGCCAATAGAACAAGCTTTTGTAAGGGGTTAAATTCTGAACAGTAAATCCGCTTAGACCGTGGAGATGCCGAATTTTGGTGAAATAATTTTTTTTATCACATTTCAACAGTTCCGGATAAATTTTTTATTGCTTATCAACTGATTTTGTTTGAAATTTAATTTACAATCTTTTTATTTTTATAGTTTTCTCGTAAATGCAATTATTTTTTTAAAAATTTGAGAAAAAATACAAGCTCCTATGGAAGCTGCCACTTCCGGCAACCCGATATTGTCCAAAATACTAAACTGTACTAATTTGTGGAAAAAGCTTAGTTATGTGAAGATTGATCCCTATCAATTAGTCCCTCGAAATTTTAAGATAAAAACAATTTTTTGACTAAAATCGTCAGTTTTGCTAAAATTTTGGAAAACTAATGTAGACCGGTACTGTTGCAATATTAACTGACACCCTGTTACTTTATAACCGTTTTTCTTGTAAATGGTGTTCAAAATGCTTGCAAAATGTGAAATAGCTCCTATTGAAGTTGTTACTCTCGGTGGAAAAACAAAAGGCTCCCGTGGAAGTTGTAACGTGTGGTAGACCGATTTCAGAAAAAAATCACTGGGAGCTCCTAATTTGTGGAAAAAACTAAGATATCAGGTTTATTTTCGGTAAATCAGTCCATCTGTGCCGAGTATTAGTTGTAAAACAAGGTTTTAGCCAATAATCGTCACTTCCGCATAAATTCGTTTCCCACTTAAATGACATTTAAAAGTATTTACAAAAGAACGAAAAAACGATGGAAGCTGCCACTTCTGGTGGACTGATTTCCGTCAAAACTAACTGGGATGTCCCGCAATATAAAAGCTTAAGTATGTAGTTTTATTCTCAAAATTTACGTTCCCGCTTAAATTTAGAAAAACATATCTGGAACGATATTGTTGCAAATTTATGATATTTAGACAATGCTACAAAATTTGTGGGATCGCGTAACGAACTAATGGAACTACAAGGATTATACCACTCTGAGAAATATCAGAAAGAAGATAATAATTATTTTACTGCACAAGGTATGAAATGGCATATGGTACCACCTCGATCACCACATTTTGGCGGGCTGTGGGAAGCCGCTGTAAAGAGCGCCAAATATCACATTTTTCGTGCTATTGGTACACTGTCTTATACATTCGAATAATTGCATACATTGGTGATTCACGTAGAATCATGTTTGAATTCTCGCCTATTGTTACCAATGTCAGAGGATCCAAGTGATTTGACTTGTTTGAATCCGGGTAATTTTTTGATCGGGCAACCGCTAGTATCTATTCCTGACCCCACCTTACAGCATTTGATTTATACTCGGTTATCTCATTTCCTAAGAATCCAGTTTGTGTTTCAGCAGTTTTGGAAAAGGTGGTCTAAGGAGTACATATCTGAAGTACAGAGTCGGAAAAAACGGCATAATGAGGTATAATTTAAATTATCGTCACTAAGTGGTCAATAAATTGTTAAATAATTATCGATCGTCGAAGTAATTAACGATAAATTAATTATTGCATCGCTGAGAAGAGTATACAGGTTGGTCGAAATAAGCTGAACCAATATAATCAAGGGTTGTATGTAAAAAATAACCCAAAAAGATTTGAAAATCATCTTTGCTTGTAGCAACAGATACGTTCAATAAAAAATATAATTTGAGGTTCATCATCCTAAAAAAGACATGTGCAACAAATGCGAGGTAATGCGTTTCGCATCGGCTGCATCTCTAGAGAAAATCAACGAGTCTAAGGCACATATTCTAAATAAAAATCAAGTGAAGCTAGAACGAGACTCCGAAATAATCAAATCTACCCAAAGCTTTTTGATATGCAGAATGTCTTCCAACTGCCCAAAGCCAACAATTCCAATTTCTTTAATATGCGAAAATTTAACATTTATTATTTAACGGAAAAGGTTTATGGTGATAAAGAAGTTTTAAATGTAATTTGGTAAATATTAACTATTACTATTCTAAACATTTCATTCGAAATAGGAAACAACTTTTACATTTTAAAGTATGAATCTAATTGTGGCCACGAAGGTATTTACATTGCTAATGCGCTTATAAAAATGTTGGGAAAAAATATTAATTCACATCCGAAAGTACAAACCGTAACTTTTTAGTCAGATATAGCTGTGTCTTGCAAAATAAGAATTGAACTCTGATCTTTGCTCTACAGCAATTTTAAAATACAAAAGTTCACGATTATACAAATTACATTTTCGGATTACCACAGCCTATAAGTTCAACTACAGTCAAATACAATATACAAAGGCTAAACAATTCATTTATGAGAAGGAGTCACCTTACATAAAGTATCGCTGTGGTTATGATAAGGATTTTATTTCTGTAAAAATATCTCGGCAAAATACCAGTTTATCCACAATTCTGCCTCTCTCAACTAGTGGAAAAATCTCTTCACTGAAACTAAAAGATTTATCTGACATGCTTATCTACATGCCACCGGTGGATCAGGTGTTTTATAAGAATGTAACTGAAAGGCGGAATGGCCCTTCATTGTCTAATGGCGGGCATGTTTCACATCCAATTCAGAGTGAAGAACCCATAAAAAATAAAAGAGTCGGAGCCAGAGCAAAGAAAAAAAAATAAGGCAATATTTACATTTTGTCAGTTGCTTAAATAAATGGATTTTATAATTTTTTTTATAATATTATTTTATTAAACATTACTTGGTGTTTGATTAAAAATATTATTTCCAAAAATGAAGGATATAGACAATATGGACATACCTAGACAAGCCTTTCAAGAAAAGTTGCTCCAAACCTGGACACAGACAAAATAATTCAAATTGAATCGTAAAAAGTAAAAATACTTTTTGAATTTGAAGCTTTATACTTCGTAATTAAGCTTTCTTCTCGCAAATATAATTGAAAACGAAAATTTATTAATCAAATTCCTCAGTAACATTTTTAACTTCCTAGCTAAACTTCAAACACCGATTTCTCAAGACTAATTTTGTGACGACGTTTTGTTAATTTCAAAACAATTTCGTTTGATGACTTAACACTGTTTTTTGATGGGAAAAATACCGTTCAAGCAAAACAGTGACTTGATAAGTGTTATTCGGACTCTGCACCAGGAAAATCAACCATGACTGACTGGTATGCTGAATTTAAACGTGGTCGTACAGCGTACATTATGCACCACGCTCTGGACGCCTAAATGAGGCTCTGATTCCAGAAAACTTAAAATAATCCACGAAATTGTTTTGAAAAAAGTTATTAATGGAACGTGTTGGCCATATTTTGCTCGAACATTTGTCACTATAAAAAATGCTCTTTCACCAAGACAATGCACCATGTCACAAGTAGATCGCAACAATGGCAAAATTGCATGAATTGCACATTGCCAGATTTGGCCAGACAAAGATAAATCGTTCTAGAGAAAAGGCGTCGATATGTTAGATAGGCGTTGGACTGATTGTATCGCTCTAGAAGGAAATTATGTTGACGTGTACACGGTTAAAAATAAAAGTATGAAATCCATTCTTTTCCTATGCTTTTGTGGAATAACTATACGTCCATCCTTTTATGAGGTTTAAAATTATACTTTCCAAATAGATAAGATTTATATGTACTTTCAAAATAAAAATAATTTTGTCCGAATTTTAACAAATTTTATTTTTGTCCAAAAGATTAAAATTCATCTATCGGACAATAAAAATTTTTATTCTTTGGCCTAGTGTAAAAAGCACTCAAATATAAAATAGAGTTTGCTCTTTGAAAATGACTAAATTTGCTCTTCTTGCCGTATAAAAAATAAGTCACAAAGAATAATATTTATCTCACTAAAATATTAAAATAAACACTAATCATTACCAGATTTTATACAATTCAGGGAAATTTTTTATTCTTTTTAGTAAACCAAATTCAACGTATTTTAAGTGAAATAAAGTAAAAAAAAGTAGAAATTTTGATAATAAAACATAAATTTTTATTTAAAATATTGGCAATGTATATATACAAAATTATAATTTTATGAAAATTGCGTAGATTATAACCTATCCACATGTCATAATCTTCGGATGCATGAAAATCATAGCGTGTTCCTAAATGTTGGGTGAAATATCAAGCCGATTACATTCCATGTTACTAACTCGTGATTTAGTTCCATCTCTTTTGTTTTTGGTCTAAATAAATAAAATATTTATAAGAATAAATTATCAAATACATATTTGAATTATTTATTCACCCGTACATTTTCAAATAAAATCCAATTTCCATCCGTGTTCCTGTAGTGTGATTGAGTGCGGGCTGGCTGTAGATGTATCTAAATGTGTTTTTGAAAAGCAAATAAATGTTTAAAAATAAGTGGCGCTAATTACTCGTATAATCAAAAACTACATAAATTGTGTAGAAACAAAAACTTACCCCTTAATTCACAGCAGAACCTTTTCAAATTATCGGCAAATGATAACTAAATTTTTAAATCGAAATTACTAAAACTAAATCAAAATATTTTTACCAAAAAGATTGCTATCCCTTACTTCCCCACAAAAGTTATAGAAAAGATAAAGACATAAAATTTAAAATTTTAAAAGTTTTCTGTACTGCAAAGCATAATAATTTATGTTTTTAAAGCTAAATGGTTTGTTCAGATTTTTATGCAAAACTGCATAAAAATGACAAAAATATTTTTATACTAAAAAGGATTAAATATGTTTTTCTCTTCAATTTTAAGTTAAATAGGTATGAGTATGTTATTATCAGCCGTTTTATCATAAGGGTTTAACTGCTGGTTGTTTATAAGCTGGTTTTATACAAACGTATCTAAGAACTCTGTAAGAACATGATTGGGGAAAATAGACCATAAAATTGAGAAAATAATCAAGTTGTGCCGCAACTCTAATTAACGTCTATTAATTGCACATGTGATTAACCTTCATTTGCGTTATAGGACTAAAATAATATTAAAATAATACGGAAAGCCTCCGTCACGTGCGCGAGAATTTTTGTTGCGTTGACTAAAAGTTGTATTTTGTTTTAAACACTCAGTCGCTAAGATTACCCATCGTAACAATGAATACATTATACGCCGAAACCTTCTAAAATTATCTGTTTCTCATTAACACTCGTGATATATCTTTAATTTTTGAGTTTGGTTAATAAGTTTAAATTTCTTAATGGTTTATACTATATGTGGGCAAAATGTTTTATCTATACAAAACGGCTCTATCTACAAAATCATATCACAGTGATATCAATTTGAGCGAAGACAGCAAGCTGTTGAAAGTAGTGTAAGCCTCCATATAGTATACCCGTACAGCCAAAGTGCTAACATTTCTTTAGTACTAAAAACAAAATTCCCTAGATCAGCTGTGTCGGAGAAATTTCTCGTCGTTTACGTGTAAATGTAGCAATACTGGATATGGTGGGGGGAGTATGGGTGATCATGTTCCGATGTGTATAAAAAACGATGTTGATCGTTTTGGGAGGGCAGTTGATTTTGAGTTAATGATACGAGTCAGTTTTGTGAAGTGTTGGAACGATCGTTGGTATTAAAATATAAACTGTGTTATATATACCTTGAGAAAACCAAAATTAAAATGTCGAATACAAATGATAAAAATGTTAATTAAAATTATAACTAAAATTATTTTAATCATGTTCCAAATTCGTGTACATAAATAATGTCCGGTGGTGTATAATAGATTAGACAAAATGAAGTGCAACATCTATAAGTTCTAACCGTGAAAAAAATATATTAAATTTTTGAACTGCAAATAGATGAAATTAATTGTGATTTTCCTTGTGAAGCTAAAGCTAGCAAAATTTCTTAAAGTTAACCAAATGGTTGTAAAAACAAAAAAAAAAACTTAAGAATGTATTTAGAATAGTTATGTTTGTTAATTGATTGTTAAAAACTGTTCATTAATTGCTAGTTAGAAAAATTAATTACAAAAATCAAATTAATGGGTTTATAAAAGATAGTTTCAAAATGTTATGTGGTTTAGTGTGTTAATAAAATTAAAACATTGTCTAATTAATAAATGCATGAACTACTTATGTAAAAACAAAACCAAATAAAAATATCATAAATTTAATATAAAGTTAACTCATACAATCGTAAACTTGAAAGCTGAAAATATCGGATCGTACAAATATAGTATATCACGATATTCTAACAACAAAATTTCATTCATCGTATAATACTACTGTTACACAAACTACGTAATTCAATGGTACGAGTATTCGGACGAAAAACATTATCTTTCAACATGATGGCTGCCAATATAATCAACATGCATCTACATGCGGTGTGAGTTAACAAAATTTTTTTTTGAAAAACATTATTTTTGTATTTATTATTTATTTAATTTATTGATGGTTCATTTCCTATTTGAGAAATTTTAGATATTGAATATTTATTAAATTTTCATAATTATTGCTGTAGTATTAAGTAATTTATGGTCTTGTCATGCGCATGCGTAATTTGTACTTAGAATCAAAATTAGTATTTAGTTTAGGTAAATTTGAGAAATTGTTAAATTTTTGCTTGCTCTAATTCCTTTTAAATAGAAATTAAAGTTATTTATTTGCAATAAACCATCAACCTTGTTAAAGTTAAAATGGCTACATGATTGTATTTCATTTCAAAATTTTCGATTTCGATTTTCTTCGTATAATTTAAATATGGAGTAATCTTGGGAAACCTCATGGGAACTTAAGAGGACGTAAGTATATAGAAATGGTGAGTGAGTGTTTGCAAATTTTCTCTCCTTGTCGTATTTTTCTGCGGTTTACGTAATCATCAATTTTTATGTTCTAACATTCACTGGAACCACCCCAGGCTGAGCAGCTGGTGAAATCGAACCGCGTTGAGAACATAAATGAATAAGAAAAATAAATTTTCTATAACACAATGGATATCTATATGGAGGCCGTTGTGTTACAGTAGGCTGAACCTGTTGTATGTTGTATAGTTTACGATATTATGTTCTCACCTCATAATTGCATTCTCCTAGCCGTTTTGTTACTTTGATTATCTAGATAATTAAACTTGAAATGGGTTAGTTTTAAACTGGATGTCAAAAGTTACAGCATACGGGTTATACTCGTCCAATATCAACAAATTTTATCTGTATTTACATTTCCATTTGTTCTACTCGAGGCGTCTAATTTAGAAAACCACCCGCTAAATTATTTGAGATTACCGTAAGAATCTCTGGGAAGTTTAGTGATGAAAAAAGTTAATCTTAAATATTTTTGTTGAGAAGCAAAAAAGAATTGTAGTTGAGAGAAAGCTGTGTATGACCTGGGGCCCTATTCTTGAAATCGGTGGAAATTTGCGCATTCGGAATATAATTTGCTTTAAAGATCTTTATATTATCCGAATTTTGCGCCGGCTACTTTAATCATTTTTTCAATTCGCATCGATTTACCCACTCGGAATTTTTCCCTTAGTAGGGAAATAAATAATAGAAAATTTGTAAACAAATTTGAAAAACTGATTAAAGTAGCCGGCGCAAAATTCGGATAATATAAAGAATTTTAAAGCAATTTATATTCCGAATGCAGAAATTTCCACCGATTTCAAGAATAGGGCCCTTGGACAAAATAAAGCACAATATATCGCAATTCAGTTCCGATAAACTGATATACCTTTATGATGTGATCGATATTGACATGCAACTTAGTTGGGATGCCCTTAAAATTTAAGAGTAAGATTAAAATAAAAATAAATTAATAAATTGATTATTTATACTTTTAAGCTTGAATTAGTTTGCTAATTTTTATTCAATTTGGAATAAAATGAACCATTTAGTTAAAATCCAATAATTTTGCTAATATTTAAAATATTTTAGGTTTAAATGTAGATAAATATTATCATCAAAAGGACAAATTTTTATTTATGCAAAGAATAACAAGAAAGAATAAAATTTGTTTTAAAGAACAGGATAAACATTAAACTAAATAAGAATAAAAACCATTTAATAAGCTTGAATAATGTTTAGGTTTACGAAAATAATGAATTTTATGTTCCAAATTTAATAAAATTTATTCAAAATAATTTTATACTTGGGCTAAAACTAAATTTTATTCTTTCATTTGTAACCGTGTATAATGTATTTTTCCCAAAAAATTTTGTTTTTTTGTTAGACCGGGAACTTTTCAGGCGATGTGTATAATATCCAAATTTTGATTGAAATTACATACTTTGCTATGTGGTGGTTATTTGAATAAACATTTGTAAGCAAAACTCTTTAACCAATTTTTAAATATTTGAATTGGGATAATAATTTTTTCAAGGAGCTATTTGTTCATAACAGTTCATAACAGTTATTCTGAATTGTTATATATATATCTTAACGATTTCGCCATTAAATTTCCAATAAAGATTATAGATTCGTGTAATTATGAACCCTTATGAAAAATTCATATTAAATCATAACACAATACAAATACAAGCTGTGTACACATAATTAAAACCCTCCAGACAGAAATCGAAATGATCACCGACCAAATACTCACATGTATCGTCTACGTATAATAATAATAATTTCCGATTTGCTTCCTGCGGCATCACTTATTTACAATAAGCCAGGGATTCGTGAAAAAACAAAACAAAAAAACCGCACCACAACGCAACATATTATCAGTTATCATAGCGTTGTCGTTGAATATGGTAAATAGGGTGAAATATATATCTAGATAAATAAATTTGCATAATGTGTAAATTTAATTACAATCTAATCTATGTGTACCCAAAATAACAACACGAACAAATAATAATACAATTTTCCAAATGAAAAAATAAAATAGGAGTTTTTTTTTCCTTTTTTGTGGGGTTTGTTCCTTTTCTCGATTTTTTTTTGTGTACTATGTGATTATATCAACGCCAGAGATAATATTTTAACAATCAAAATTCATGAAACCATAGAAAAATAAATAAATAAATAAAAATCATAACAATATTCAAGATAAAAAATAAAAATTTAATTTTATACGCTGGATTCGGAGAGTAAGAGTAGAAATATGTAACAAAGGCAGTTTTTCACATCAGCTACTTTTTATTTGGAAAAATTAATTTTTTTTTGTACACAATCTACATATTTCGAAAAATAATAGCAACAATAAGCATATAATGTTATGTATATGTACTCAGTATTCTCGGTAAGTAGACGAAACAAATACCTAATAAAAATGTAATTTTTACTTGTTATTCTATCTAATTTATTACGAGTATATTGGGTACGAGAAACAGCACGTTGGATATATATTTTGTACGTACGATACGAGTAGATAGTAAACAAAACTTTTTGCTATCTGTATCCTATTTTTATGGTTAGGAAATTAGAAAATTAGGTAATTAGTGTGTTTTGTTTGTTATTCACTTACATATAGGTATAAATGCATCCATTATTTAAATTTTGGTTTGATTTAATTAAACAATTTGTAAAACTGCGTAGATTTGGATAATAAAAATTTATTGTAATGCAATGCTACAAAGAAATGTAACTTAGAACATTTACCTTCTGAATTTTAAGAATATTTAACCATCACCCGAAACGTCTCAAAATTATATCAGTATACCTATATTTGTTTTTAACTGGAAATTTTGAAAATATTGAAAGCTGCCACTTATCACAACTGATTTTAAATCTTTCTAAACGTTGATAATCGTGGATATTTTTAAATAAACCGTTAAAAAATTTGTAAGATGAATTCGAAAAATTAAATCAATCTCTCGAACCGCTAACCGGCTTAACCCTAATCACCATAGGTAGAGTCTCGCAGACTCATTTTAAGACTATTCTGTAAAAAATGGTAGGCAAAATCAATTTTTATGAATATTAGGCTACATGTATTTTAATATTAATTATTCAAGATTTAAAATATTCCAGTACAATTTTTTAACTTGGAATTGAAAACAATAGGTGGCCCAATTCTTAAAATATAAATTAAAACGCATGCGATGAGTCCCACAGACTCAGTATAAATTTTCGATATAAATCAAGGAGAAACTTCATAATTTCATCCTTATTTGAAATATTTTAGTACTACTCGTATATTCCGTAAGAGAGAGTAAAATCTATATTTTATTCGTGTTGTTAGTTTTGCTATTTATTTGTTATAACTACATATGTATAGTAAGTGAGAAAGTAAGTTTACGAAATTGGATTTTTCCCTTTTATGTTTTATTATATTGTTAGTGTGTTGTGTTTAGTGAGCGAATTTATATTTTAGTAAATACATAATCTAACGGAAACATTTACCGCTAGTAAATCAATCGTTGAATATTTCGTGATAGGTAAGGTTTCGTGAAATTACGATAACATAAAATTAACCGTGGTTTGTGATATTTCGTAGAATGGCGAATAGAAGACGTGTATGGACAGAAGATGAAGTACCGGCCGTTTTAGAGGAAAGCGACGATGAAGGCCCTGAGAACAACTTTATGCTTCCTCCAGAGAGTTTGTAACAACTTGCCTTGCTACGAAAATTTTTTATTAGAAGAGGGTTCTTGACGCGGTCATCAATAGCCTGACTAAAACTCGTGGTAACGAGATGGGGTTGTCAAGAAATCTCCTAATCTTGTTAGACCGCATGACAAAGAAAGAAATCACAAAGTACAGAGTCAACCAACCGTTAGAATTTCACATTGTTAAGCCCTATGTAGCACACACGTGCGTCTGAAATACCTACCTTTCACCACACTCCTCTTAGCAAATGTTTCTATTTTCTCATTTTTTTTTTCACGTAATTAAAAGAATTTGAAATTACTTTTCGCAACATAATTATTCACAAAAAAAAACTACTATTAATAACAAAAATGTAAAGAAATAATCATATATCGAAAAGCATGCATATAATTCATAAAAGTGATATGTTATATACGTATAATGTTCAATTAAGTTGCACTATTTTAACGTGAATTAAATTGAATTTCAATTAAATAAAACTAAAAAATATGAACCAAAGAAAATAGTGCAGATTACGTTGAAATAGTAAAACAAAAACAAACACTTACAACTAACTTAACCAATCGTTGGGCGCCTTTGAATAACTGGAGCGACGATATATACCATTTTGGGTTGGTGTGACGTCCGAAGATTGAGGTTTTTTGTTGTTGGTTTAACTGCTGCGCTTTTGATGCTTGTGATCGAGTTAATTTATGTATTATATATGCGAAATGCACAATTAACTATTACGTATAGTTATTATTATTATTATTAGATATTATTTTATTGAATTACGAACTTTTAATTTACATAGAATTATTTTTGTTTTATTTTTATTATTATATTATTATTATATGATTTTATATTAAAATGTTTCTTTAGCGTATTTTTTTCCGAAAATGAAGAACACTGTTATGCTCATAATCGCTCGCAAAAAAAAAATAGTTTATAACACTTGGACTTTTCTTGCACAAAAACCAAACAATTATCATTCAAATCCGTTTTATCCGATTTATCGAACGTTTTTGGTTTCTCACTTTAATTACTGTAACTAGTGATATTATTAGTTTTAACGATTGATTACTTTTTCTTTCATTCAATCGTTTATTATTAATCACTAAGGTTTTTTTATGATTTAGCATTTACAAGAATATGGTCCATAATTGTTTGGTTCAAACATGTACAAATTTTATTAACTTAGATTTTTATTTGCAAAATCCACTTTAAGTTTTAAAATTTTCACAAACATTATTTTAGGACATTAATTTATAAATTTTAATTGGACTTTAGCTTCTATTTTTCTTTTTTTTTTAATTTCACTTATTTCTTCCAACATCCAAAATTTGACTCCACGCCTATTATATTAACTTCTTCTCCCGGTCATCCACAAAAAATCCCGTATTACCATCAAACATTCATTTTACTAGTCGTTGTATTTCATTTCTGATACCACCTAAGTTTGTATTGTACAGCTTTATTATTTTCTATGTTAACCTGTGGTGTGCGTACTTTTGGTTACGTATCATATAAATACTACTAAACGAAATCTCGTCGTAAGCAACTTTCAGGCTTACTCACATATCGCACGTTGCATGGACCCAGAATTAAAGCGTCGCGAACCCCCAAACTACACAATGTGAAATTAATTATATACTACTATTTCTTAATAGGCGTAAAATTGACAAATACATCCTATAAAAATTTGGGACGAACCAAAGGATTCGTAATAAGTTCTGGCAGTGAAATAGATGTTGTTGAAACAAATACTGATATTGAAGAAGAACAACTGCTATCTGACATCGAGAATGCTATAAATGAAACGGAATTGCATAACGAAAGCATTTATTTTACGGCAAAAGATGGCACTCAGTGAAACCAAAGCCCATTTCCACAAGGAAGAGCACCAGCCTGTAATATTATTAGAGGTGGTGTTAACAATGTAAAACTTAAACCTGGACAACATATTGATTCGCCACTCGATGCTTTTTTGCTTTTCGTTAACGATGAAGTTATCAGAATAATCGTCAATTCCACCAATTTGTATGGTTACAAAAAACGCGGAGAACAATGGAAACGGACAGATGAAATCGAGATCCGTTATTTCATTGGCTTATTGATTCATGCCTGAATAAACAAGGAATAGCAGATATGCGAGAGATTTGGCATCCTCTATTTGGAAGTCCTCTTTTCAGAGCTAGCATGTCCTGCAAACGTTTCGAAGTTCTTTGTTATTATATTCGGTTTGATGACACCACAACTAGATCCGCTAGAAGAGTTCGGGATAAATTTGCCCCGTTTAGAGAAATTTGGGATATTATTAACACAAATTTATTGAAGCACTATATGCCTGGAGAAAATCTGACGGTCGATGAACAGTTAGGGCCGTTTCGGGGAAAGGTTTCATTCAGGCAGTATATTCCATCGAAACCGGATAAATACGGGATGAAAATCTGGTGGATCACCGATAGTAGTACGAGCTACCCGCTAAAAGGAATTCCGTATTTAGGGAAAGAGGGAAATGCGAGAGGAATTAATCTAGGGTCGAACGTGGTTCAACAACTATGTATACCATTTCATTATACGAATAGAAATATTACTTTCGATAATTTTTTTACCAGCATACAGTTGGCACAAGAATTGTTAAGCGTAGGATTGACATGTGTAGGTACGTTGCGCAAAAATAAAACATTTATTCCAGCAAATTTTCAACTACAGCGCCAAAGAGCTGTTGAATCGAATGAGTTTGGTTTTCGAAAAAATTTAACTTTAGTGAATTACGTCCCAAAACCGAGCAGTCATTTTATTATCCTCGATGCATTTTGATGATCAAATTGATAAAGAAAATCATAATAAATCAAACATTAATTTATATTATAATTCAACAAAAGGAGGAGTTTATACTTTGGACCAAATGTGTCACTCGCTTTCGTCAAGACGAAAAACAAATCGATGGCCTCTGGCTCAATTTTTTAATATTATTGATGTCACTGGTGTAGCGGCTAAAGTTATTTGGCTCAATTTATATCCCGCATGGCATGCCTCGAAGCCTAATGTTCGTCGAAAAATGTTTCTGCAAGAAATAGTAAAGGATTTGGTTTTGCCAAACATTCAGAGACGAAATGACTCGCCTCTATCGAATATAACGAAAGGTGTAATACAGCAAGTTTTATCTTGCGCTAGTAAGGATAATAATCAAGCTGAACAACGCGACAGGATCCCCAAAAAACGCAGATGCTATATGTGCCCACCAGCACTTGGACGGATGAATAAACAATTATTCAATACTTGCGCACAAAACATCTGTGGTAAACACTCTCAAAAAGTTGTCACATGTCAGAACTGCATAAAAAAATAACTTTCATTATTAAGTTGTATATTATGAATTATGTTTATGTTGTAAGTTGAATAAATAAACATTGAAATTTTGTTAATTAATAATTTTCTGTAAAACATCATATGAGTCCGAGAGACTCATCCCATGCGTTAACGTTAATGAAATCACCCATGTTGATTAGGGTTAAATTTCAGCAACCATAACAATATATGTTTTAATCTTTAAAATTTATTTGAATAATTTTGTCAAATGATTACATACGAGTATGGTTGCAGTATACAACAATTCAAACACTCAAACCTTATGTTCCTTCTGTCTCTCAATTCAAATTTGGATTGATATTGAATTATATATAAATTAGAGTACACATATTTTTGTGTTTTGCAAATATTGTTGTTGTTGTGTAACCACATGGCTTGGTCGGAAGGCCTGTACCACCATCCTAAACTATACTGCAGCTCATTGTCGGCTAAGGGCGGGTTCTGCCACTCGTCGGTACAAGCCGCCATGTTACAAAAAAAAATAATAAAGAAATGTGATCTAATAATGAAATTTATACAGTCTACGATTTGAAAAAAAAAAAAAAATGAAAAAGAGAAAAGCATGTTTGCACCACCCTGTGATCACCGTCCACTTCTGATAATAATTTACCTCCTCATAATCTTACTCAAACATTACCGAACGAAAGAAATAGAAATAATCATCGCTTAGTCTTGGTTAGGCGAAATATGCCAAAAATAATAATAATAAGCCGCAAACGAAGAAATTGTAGAGAGCCAGAAATCCAAAAAAAAAATTTTTCAAAATAAATATTTAAATAAATATTAATTAGTTAAATTAAATATTATTTAAATATTTTATAGTTAAATGAAAGGGAAAACAACAAATAGGCAAATACAATAAAGAAACAAAAAAAAATGCATGCAAATAGTTACGACTAAAACTGGATGATGATGCCGAGCTGACGATGATGTTGATTATCCCGATATATGCTCGCTAGCGGTGGTCGTTCAATTTCCAGTAGAAAGAAAAAAGAAATTCCGCAAACTCGATAAATTTCCAAGAATAAATTTCAGTTATTCGCCACTGTCGCCAGGTGATAAACAATTTCTATGCCATCACAAATTCAAACAAAATGCTCCTTATTCTGCAACCACCCAATATAACTGCTCGTTGTTAATAGTAAGTACTGTTGAGGCCTCTGTATAATACCAATAGTTGGTAACGTTGACCAGTAATTGCGCCGAAATACTTCTTAAGTTTTCTTTTTGTTTTCGAAGAAAGCACAACATTTATCATTTGTTCGGAAAAAAAACAAAATGCAACAATATTTACTGTTGGAATACACTACACGACTTTCGATTCGTTAGCAATAATGTCCAAAAACACACCTATATGTATACATTATACAACAACACCGTTTATTTATTTTTAAGTACAGACTTTTACCGATGTGAAGCTAGCACGAAAAGTTAGCACGTATTTTAAAAAAATGTACATATGGTAATACTTTTATCAAATATCTAAACCAATTTGTTTTCTATTGAATAGTACTAAAAAATTTACCACACAAAATAAGCATTTATTATAATAATAAATATAAAAACGTGCACATCTTTAATTTTACTATAAAACTGAACGTTTTCAAACAAAACGTAGTTTCGTTAATTGATCTATAGTCCAATAACTAAATTTTTATTAGTAATCAGCACGCTCGATAATAAAATATTTTTAAAACATATAGCGGTTCGAGTATTAGCTAGAGTTAGCACGAAAATTTAAAATCAAACAAAATAAAACGAGATACAAATCAAAAACGAACACAAAATCAATGTATTTTCTATGATTCGAACACAAACATATCGATATAAAAATGTTAATAAAAATTGATTTTTGAGCATAAATAATAAAAAATGACCAATCTTATCATACAACTAGTACAATACTTAAAATCTAACATATGTAAAACATGTAATGCTTCTCTTAAACGTACTTATCACCTATGAAAATGTATATTAAACCATGATCCTTTACGAAATTATTCTCAAAACTACAAAACAATTCTATGATTTGAACGGGAGTACTAACGGTTCGTGCTGAGTTCTTTCTAACATTTGTCGGACATGAATTGAGTTTTATATTAAACCATGATCCTTTACGAAATTATTCTCAAAACTACAAAACAATTCTATGATTTGAACGGGAGTACTAACGGTTTGTGCTGAGCCCTTTCTAACATTTGTCGGACATGAATTTAGTTTTATATTAAACCATGATCCTTTACGAAATTATTCTCAAAACTACAAAACAATTCTATGATTTGAACGGGAGTACTAACGGTTCGTGCTGAGTTCTTTCTAACATTTGTCGGACATGAATTGAGTTTTATATTAAACCATGATCCTTTACGAAATTATTCTCAAAACTACAAAACAATTCTATGATTTGAACGGGAGTACTAACGGTTCGTGCTGAGTTTTTTCTAACATTTGTCGGACATGAATTGAGTTTTATATTAAACCATGATCCTTTACGAAATTATTCTCAAAACTACAAAACAATTCTATGATTTGAACGGGAGTACTAACGGTTTGTGCTGAGCCCTTTCTAACATTTGTCGGACATGAATTTAGTTTTATATTAAACCATGATCCTTTACGAAATTATTCTCAAAACTACAAAACAATTCTATGATTTGAACGGGAGTACTAACGGTTCGTGCTGAGCCCTTTCTAACATTTGTCGGACATGAATTGAAATTTATATTAAACCATGATCCTTTACGAAATTATTCTCAAAATTACAAAACAATTCTATGATTTGAACGGGAGTACTAACGGTTCGTGCTGAGCCCTTTCTAACATTTGTCGGACATGAATTGAGTTTTATATTAAACCATGATCCTTTACGAAATTATTCTCAAAACTACAAAACAATTCTATGATTTGAACGGGAGTACTAACGGTTCGTGCTGAGTTCTTTCTAACATTTGTCGGACATGAATTGAGTTTTATATTAAACCATGATCCTTTACGAAATTATTCTCAAAACTACAAAACAATTCTATGATTTGAACGGGAGTACTAACGGTTCGTGCTGAGCCCTTTCTAACATTTGTCGGACATGAATTGAGTTTTATATTAAACCATGATCCTTTACGAAATTATTCACAAAATTACAAAACAATTCTATGATTTGAACGGAAGTACTAACGGTTTGTGCTGAGCCCTTTCTAACATTTGTCGGACATGAATTGAAATTTATATTAAGCCATGATCCTTTACGAAATTAGTTTCAAAATTACAAAACAATTCTATGATTTGAACGGGAGTACTAACGGTTCGTGCTGAGCCCTTTCTAACATTTGTCGGACATGAATTGAAATTTATATTAAACCATGATCCTCTACGAAATTATTCTCAAAATTACAAAACAATTCTATGATTTGAACGGGAGTACTAACGGTTTGTGCTGAGCCCTTTCTAACATTTGTCGGACATGAATTGAAATTTATATTAAGCCATGATCCTTTACGAAATTAGTTTCAAAATTACAAAACAATTCTATGATTTGAACGGGAGTACTAACGGTTCGTGCTGAGCCCTTTCTAACATTTGTCGGACATGAATTGAAATTTATATTAAACCATGATCCTTTACGAAATTATTCACAAAATTACAAAACAATTCTATGATTTGAACGGAAGTACTAACGGTTTGTGCTGAGCCCTTTCTAACATTTGTCGGACATGAATTGAAATTTATATTAAGCCATGATCCTTTACGAAATTAGTTTCAAAATTACAAAACAATTCTATGATTTGAACGGGAGTACTAATGGTTCGTGCTGAGCCCTTTCTAACATTTGTCGGACATGAATTGAAATTTATATTAAACCATGATCCTTTACGAAATTATTCTCAAAATTACAAAACAATTCTATGATTTGAACGGGAGTACTAACGGTTTGTGCTGAGCCCTTTCTAACATTTGTCGGACATGAATTGAAATTTATATTAAACCATGATCCTTTACGAAATTATTCTCAAAATTACAAAACAATTCTATGATTTGAACGGGAGTACTAACGGTTTGTGCTGAGCCCTTTCTAACATTTGTCGGCCATGAATTGAGTTTTAAATTAAACCATGATCCTTTACGAAATAATTCTCAAAACTACAAAACAATTCTATGATTTGAACGGGAGTACTAACGGTTCGTGCTGAGCCCTTTCTAACATTTGTCGGACATGAATTGAGTTTTATATTAAACCACGATCCTTTACGAAATTATTCTCAAAATTACAAAACAATTCTATGATTTGAACGGGAGTACTAACGGTTCGCGCTGTGCCCTTTGAACAAGAAGATGAACAAAAAGTGGGTAAAATATGTTGATTTGAAATCGTATGTACAGCAGATCGGAAAGCCAATCATAGAAAAGGTTATACCTCACATAATCTTATTTAAAGTAAACAATTTAAAAATCCAATCTAATTTTAAGGAATTGTTGAACTAAAGCTAATTAATTCCGTTCCATCGACACAGATTAGCACACTCTAAAATAAACCACGACAAAATTTGGAAATGCCCAGCATGAATCGATATTGCTCGCAAACAAATCATAAGAAAATTCTGAAACTTTCTGAATAATTTCGTCATTGGTCCTACTTTAATATAAAATCAGTTTCATGTCCGACAAATTTTTCGAAAAGACCAGCTCGAATCGATATCACTCAATCAAATCAACTATTTTATATTTTGGTTTTTTTGTACCGATAATATATTACATTTAACAGTTTACTACTATTTTAGTATTATACTATCGGCGATGCGATGCAAATGTGGTATAAGAATAGTATAAATATATATTTTTCGTGTTTAATATTCTGTTGAAAAATCGTGCTAACTTTTTAAAAAATACTCGAGAAATTAATTTTTTCGTGCTAACTTGTACTAAAATTACATTATTCTAGACCCAAACCATTAGTGTTGCCATAGTGTTTTACGTGCTAACTTTTCGGGCCAGCTTCACAGACATATGCGTTACAATTATACGTAATATTAAGTTTTATTTCAAGTCAAACAATATAAATATTTTTCCCTTAGACTTCGAGTTTTTAGACAAATTTTTTCTTTCTTTTATTATTATTTCTGGTTTTCAACCTTTCTTGTTTGCTACCACGATTCGAATCCCTTTGCCAAACTATTAATTCTTCTTCTACACCTCGCTGTCATTGTGTGCCCGCGCTTTTTCCCCTCTTTCGCAAGATCGACCCCAATACACATTTGCATTCTATTCAACGAAATCAGCTGATTTAAATTTTTGAAGTTGTAACCCGATAAGCAGTTGTACGGTAGAAACTAAAGTTGTAGATTACGCCTACAAAGTACACTCTAAGAAATTTCAGATGAAATTCACTGCTATTATTGGAGATTATCTGTTGCCCACCGTTAATGTAGTAAATTTTCATCGTAGCGTGATCTCGAGAAAGTTACACACAAAATGTGTGAATTATTCGAAGTAATTTACATTTTAAAGGTGATAAGTCGCAAAATAAAAGTGTGCAATTTTTATTTTAATTGTTGTAAAATCACTGGTGGATTACTTCTAAAATGAAAACGCCGCTTGTTTCTGCGTGAGTTTTATTCAATAAATCTGGAAAATCAGCTACATTATTTAGTGAAGGTTAAAACTTTAGGTGTTGTAAAACCAATTTTTTGGTGTGAAAAGTTATCGAAATTGTTAGAAATCACTCAAAATTTGATGGGGATTGTAATGATAAATAATGATAAAATTATTTATAATAAAAAATAGAATTATTCATTTGTTTTATAAAAAAATACTTTAATGAAATAAATACATTAAAATCAAATTGGTAATGAATTGTTGTCTTCCACAACTACTATCGAATCAATTTTGTGAATTAACAATTAAAATTAATAATAATTTAAATTATTTTGTATTATTATTAAGCTTATGTATTAAATTATTTATTTTGGTTGAATTGCTGATTGTGTCTTTAGTCCCTCTTACTGACTCTGGGTAATGTTTTAATAAAAATTGAACTAAAAATTCCTATAATTGCTAAATTTGGGATTCGTAATGTTCCTTTTCTAATACATTCAAATTTTAATTTGAAAAATTTGTGAAAGAGTCATGAAGCCTTGCCTCACTTGTTGTTTCTCAATATATATGTATGCAATATAGATGTTCTCCGTTGGATCAAAACTCTCTCTAATTAAAATTAAATCCATTTTATTAAAGTATGTCATAAGTGCCAAATAAAATGTTTGTGTTCTGATTTTCATAATCGATAATATAACAAGTGCGAACGACACTCACCTAAAATGATCCAAAACGTTCAAATTCGTGATATTCTATATAAAACATAAATTATCTAATTTATAAATGGTCCTGCCCAGAATCATTAAGATTTTCTCTTTCAAACTAATTTCATCTATTCTTATATACTGTACGAGAAAAATGCGTAAATTCATATCCAAAAGATATTCACATTAATGTGTAGATGTCAAAAATCATGTTTGGCAATCCAACATTTCCCAATTCAAGAATTAACACACACGCGACGAATAAATGCATAAGAGGTGAATACCTCAAAAATCGCTCGCAGTATTTGCAAATGTAAAATTATTGAATAAGTAGGTTAAGCGTGTCGCGTTTCCTTCTTTTCAATTTTCATTCTTACGACATTGCCACAATGTAAAAAAAATCGTTTACATTCACGGTCAATGTCGTCTTAACTAATTTCTATATATGTTTATTTTATATATTCTTTCTTTCACTAACAATTTCGAAATACTAATTTGTTGAACTCGCATATTGTGGGTTCACGAAATTATAATTATAAGTCAATAAATTCAATTGGGTGATAAGAGTCGAGCGATATACACGCCGATAGCTTATACTAGCATAATTTATATTGAGATAAAAATTAGAAAAATAAAACGCACTGTAATAGATAAATATGAATATAAATAAAAATAAATTACAAATATAAGCTGCGTAATTTATATTGGTGACTCCGACGTGATTTTTTCACGGGATAATTTATAATAACATTTTGTGGCGTTGTAACATTCTCATTATTCGCGGTGAAAATATTTATAAAAATTTGGGAATATTTTTTTTTTTTTTTTGGTGTTCGTACATAAGCACCGCATTAACGTGGGTGGCATGAATATTCCCCACTCAAATAACATTATTATACGGCTATCGAGCCCAACAAAACCGAACGCGGTCAACGAGGGAACGAAATCATCATCATCACAATTCGTCAACACCTTGCCGGAAAATAGACGCAACCATCATAAATTATTCAGTGTTAGATTTTAAATTCATTCAGAAAAATTAATTAAAACCTACATTTTAGAATTTAATAAAATACATTTAGTGTAATTCTCATATAGTGTAAAAATTCAAAGTAAAGTACTTGTGCAATTGTAATTTTAAAATAGTTTAAAGCGTTAACAGGTGTGCAATTTTTGAAATTTTATCCCTTATGCATATATCGCTATATATTGATATTTTGTGCTGTATTTTCGGGATAAAACAAAATTTTAGCATATTTTAATTTTCGTGTGTGTCAAATTAATTTTCGTGCGTGTCAAATTAATTTGCATTTAGCAATCGGAAATTTGCGACGAATATTTTAACTCAAGTAGTAGATTTTATCTTAATGTTTCTTATTAATTTCACTTAAATTAAATATCATTCTTAGTTTTGTTTCTGTTTTTGTTTCTCGTTCGATTACAAAATAAGCATAATGTCACCAACACCAATTAAAGGCAGAACGGCCGAATCTAAACCAAGCACTTCTAACAATGAAGCACAAGGTGAAAAGACTGATAACACAACAGCCGGTATTGCTCCATACCAAGTATAGATGGAATCGAATAATTTACCATCGTTTTGGCATGGCAATCCAAGGCTGTGGTTCAAACAGGCAGAGTTGATAATGGCTTCTGCGCGTATCACGTCAGACGAGCGGCAGTTCAATCACATTGTAAAACATCTAAGTGAGTCACAATCAAGTCTGGTGTCAGACGTGATTTTGGACCAACCACTAGAAAATAAATATAACACATTAAAAAATGCCCTCATCAAACGCTCGGAGGAATCCGAAATGAGACGAATTCAATCAGTATTGCACGCTGTCGAAATGGGAAATCAATCGCCCCCAAGTTTCCATCGTCAATTATGTCGAATGGCAGATGACTCAAGTGCACTGTCGTCCGACTTAATAAAAAAACTATGGATATCAAGGTTACTATCCATAATAGGTGCAATACTCGTCGGTATGGAAGGTGACGACATTGCTAAGTTATACGAAACAGCAGATAGGATTTGGGGAATGAACAATCCATTCACAAATGAATTTTGTCAACCGGCGTTGCATTCACACATTTCTGCAATAAATACCGCAATAGATTTTAAAAGTAGCCCAAATGTCAATAATACGCAAAACGGTCAATTTGATTTACACGAATTATGTAAATTAATAAATGAACTGAAAACTCGGTTCGAAAGATTCGAGAATCGCGCGAATCAAGAAAGATCTAGATCTCGTAAACAAAATTATTAATTTTAATTAATTATTTTTCACTATAAATTTGGCACTATGGCTAGAAAGTGCGGTAAACCCAATTGTACCTTCAAGACGGATGAACATCAAAAAAACTAATTTCCTCCATCATCACAAATGGCAGATGCTGGAGTATCCGTAGTCAGTCGTTTATTCATAAAATGCAAAAACACTAATTTAACTTTCTTGATCGACACAGGCGCTGACATTTCTGTCATACCTGCGCCATCATTCAAAAATCTCATTGAAGACCAACATCTCCATTTAACCGCAGCAAATGGATCACCTATCAAAACTTATGGATCAAAACTTTTATTATTAAACTTGGGACTTCGTCGAGAACTTCGATACCCATTCATTGTGGCAACAGTAAATAAGCCCATATTGGAGCTGATTTCTTGGTAAAGTTTGGTTTAACAGTCGACTTAAAGAATAAGCGCTTGGTCGATCCAACTACAACCATAACTACCACAGGAACAATCTCTACCGTAAGCTCGCCATCACCACGAATATATAATATCGAAGGTTTATATGGATCATTGCTTAAGGAATTTCCTGAACTTACTCAAGAACCAAGATACGACTTGCCCGTGAAGCATAACGTAGTTCACAGAATTGTGACAGAAGGACAACTTTCATTTTGCAAACCACGTCATCTTGATCCAACGAAATTTTCATTTGCTAAGGATGCTTTCCAACATATGCAAAATTTAGGTCTGTGCAAACAATCATCATCGTCAACCTGCTCTCCACTTCATATGGTACCTAAAAAGGGGCAAACTGATTGGAGACCATGCGGTGACTACAGACGTTTAAATGCCGTAACTGTACCAGATAGGTATCCGCTACCACACATCCACGATTTTTCAAGACATTTGGATGGATGTAAATTTTTTTCAAAAATTGATCTTTGCCGTGCTTACCACCAAATTCCAGTAGCAAAAGAAGATCAATTCAAAACCGCGATAACAACTCCGTTTGGAATGTTTGATTTCTGTCGAATGACTTTTGGTCTCAGAAACGCAGGTCAAACATTTCAACGTTTCATTGATGAAGTAACTAAAGATTTAGACTTCCTTTTTGCTTATGTTGACGACATACTTGTTGCAAGCAAAACACCTGAAGAACATGTCGAACACTTACGCATACTTTTCAAGCGATTATCTGATTATGGTATCAACATACGCTTGGCTAAATGCGAGTTCGGTGTGGCAAATCTAAATTTCACGAGATTACCAGTAATTGCATTAAACCATCAAGTGACAGAATTACTGCGATTAAAGAATTTCCGCATCCAACCACAATCCGTCAAATTCAACGTATTGTGGGTATGGTTAATTGTTATCATCGATTCTTACCTCACTTGGCCGATCAATTAGTACCAATTTATAATCAAATGAACTCTTTGATTAAATTAGGTAAAAAAGCTATCTTCGCCTGGCCTATAGATTGCCAAATAGCTCTCGAGACAATAAAAAATTCACTCGCAAACTGCACGTTACTAGCACATCCAAAAAAAAATACCGTATATTGCATTAGAACTGATGCTTCCAATACGGCATGTGGTTGTGTGTTAGAACAAATAATCGAAAATGAATGGCAACCTTTAGCATTTTTTTCAAAAAAATTGTCACCTGCAGAACAAAAATATTCCACCTTTGATCGTGAACTATTAGCGATCTTTATTGGAATAAAGAAATTTAGGCATTTTCTCGAAGGACATGAAGTAAGAATTTATACTGATCATAAACCTTTAGTGACTGCAATTAACTCTAAAACGGAACGAAGTCCAAGACAAACTCGTCATTTGGAATTTATTGCCCAGTTCACAATGGATATTTGTCACGTGAGTGGTCCAGAAAACGTAGTGGCTGACACCCTCTCGCGTCCCGACGACATCTCAGTTTTAACTTTCATTGGTTTTGACATCGAGAAATTAATTCAATCGCAAGAACAAGATCCAGAACTAAAAGGATACTTAGACGGTTCGAAACCGCTCAATAAAAGATTGAAACTCAAGCAAGCGCACAGGATAATAATTCGAGTGCAATATGGTGCGAAACTTCAACCACTTCACCTCGACCTTATATCCCAGAACCAATGAGACGTCATATTTTTGACGGTGTCCACAACCTAACACATCCAGGTGTTAGAGCTACAAGAAAAAAGGTAGCATCGAAATATTTTTGGCCATCAATGAACAAGGATAGTTCCCATTGAGCAAAAACTTGCATTGATTGTCAAAGAGCCAAAATGACAAGGCACATCCGATCTGAATTTCAAAGATTCGATTTACCCTCGGGACGGTTTGACAAAATTCACATTGATTTATTAGCACCATCAAATGGTAACATCTACATACTTACTATTATCGATCGTTTCACTAGGTGGACTGAAGCTATTCCTCTTCAGGATTCTACCGCTCAAACTGTCGCGAAAGCTTTGTTATCTAATTTCATTGGTAGATTTGGTGTTCCACTAGAACTTACTAGTGATCAAGGTCCTCAATTCGAATCAAATCTATTTCAAGAGTTGACGAAAATGTTGGGAATTCATAAAATCAGAACGACTCCGTATCACCCGCAATCTAATGGGATTATCGAGCGATTCCATCGCAACCTAAAAGAAATCCTAATCGCTCGCGGCAACACAGTTAATTGGAGTGAAGAACTTCCGCTTGTGGTATTGGGAGTTCGGACAGCATTTAAGGAAGATTTTAACTGTTCGGCGGCTGAGTTGGTCTACGGACAAACACTCAGAGGGCCCGGAGATTTTTTTGTTCCTTCAAGCTTAAATCAGTCGAAATTAGATCCAGCATCATACGTCGAACAATTGCGGAATTATATGCAAAATCTTGTGCCGACAGATACACGTTCACACTGTCAAAACAGCATATACATTCCAAAGGATCTTCTTACTTGTGATCACGTTTTTGTCCGCGTCGATAAGTTAAAACAAAGTCTAACAGCACCTTACGACGGTCCCTATAAAGTAATTAAAAGACTGCGAAAATAC
The DNA here is from genome assembly GCA_963691935.1 of Nephrotoma guestfalica. NCBI lineage: Eukaryota > Metazoa > Arthropoda > Insecta > Diptera > Tipulidae > Nephrotoma > Nephrotoma guestfalica. Next base: position 101,212 of record CAVNVL010000028.1, on the reverse strand, counting down.
TTTATAGTCGGCATAAAAGGAAAAAACAGCTCTATTTCCATTGACCGTTTGAAACCGGCATACAGCATGGAGACGATCGAACAGGAAAACAATGCAAAATTAAAACATTCATTCAAAATTGTTAAGTTCGATGCAACTGCATCACACAAGTAAGATTATTCGAAAAAATTTCTGGTAAATTGATTAGAATTATTAAACATCTGATCACAAACAATAAATAAAATTAATTGTACATATATTCAATTTTACATTCAAAATATTCCAGTTTGGTGAGTGTAACCACAAACATAAATACTGATAAACATGTTTTTCACCTTCCACCCCAAAGCGATGGGAAACTGGTTTTCAAACGATAAGGAAGAAATGATAGTCATAGCGGAGACACCAGCTACAATAGCTCCGTTATAGAAGGGCAGACAGACGGCAGCGCATGGGCGAGTTTACTTCCTTATGTAGAGTTGATAGCGGTGACATTAATAATTATCCTAGCGTACGCGTTTAGGAAACATGTCATCAGAGCTGCAAATCAGCAAAACGCAGAGGTGTGAAGTTACAATAAATTACAATAAAACTAAGAGATCTAAATTAATGTAAAAATAAATAAAAAAAATTGAAATGAATAAAGAACTTAATTAATCAGTAGATACTCGTATCTTAGTTACAAATTTTCTTATTACTTCATGTCTCATCATTTTCATTCGTTTACAAATTAAGTGATTTTCCGATTTCAAATTTGAATGTACGATCTACCATTAGCGTGTTTTTTCTTGGAAGAGGAGTGATGTGGATGTCAAAAATCATGTTTGGCAATCCAACATTTCCCAATTCAAGAATTAACACATACGCGACGAATAAATGCACTAGAGGTGAATACCTCAAAAATCGCTCGCAGTATTTGCAAATGTAAAATTATTGAGTAAGTAGGTTAAGCGTGTCGCGTTTCCTACTTTTCAATTTTCATTCTTACGACATTGCCACAATGTAAAAAAACCATCGTTTACATTCACGGTCAATGTCGTCTTAACTAATTTCTATATATGTTTATTTTATATATTCTTTCTTTCACTAACAATTTCGAAATACTAATTTGTTGAACTCGCATATTGTGGGTTCACGAAATTATAATTATAAGTCAATAAATTCAATTGGGTGATAAGAGTCGAGCGATATACACGCCGATAGTTTATACTAGCAAAATTTATATTGAGATAAAAATTAGAAAAATAAAACGCACTGTAATAGATAAATATGAATACAAATAAAAAAAAATTACAAATATAAGCTACGTAATTTATAAATCCATAATTGCGCCAAATCTGCAAAAACGAGTTAGAATAGCATTTTTGCAAGCCGCATTTCATGAAGCTAATAATATGTTTCGCTTTTACAATTTACATTAGATCGAGGTTACTGCAACTCAGGCGAAAATGTGCCACTATAACTAACAGATTAACAGCCACACCTATACATAATAAATTAACCAAATACTTGATGATTCACACTACTAATTATAGCCGCCCAAGCTATTGTGGTTGGTAGTTGACTTCAAATGGATTCTAGTGGTGTTCAATGCTGTAGAATGGTATATTTATAATTAAAATTATTTTCACATTTTAGGATAAGAATTCTTGTTGAACTATACTTACATCAAATTCTAAACGCAATAAATTAATAATCTTTCTTAAAATTTCATAATCGTGTTTTTCGATATTCAATCGTAAAAACATTTTCATTACTCGTATGTTAGGGCCACTTAGCACTCGTTGATTTTTAGTACATTTGTTATTTTCCTGAGTTTAATATATGCATAGCTGAATACTTGTTCTGATTCGGTTGTCTGTTTGACGTATTGTTATGATTCATCATTTTCATAATGAGTGCGCCAGTGGTTCAGTAATTAATAATTTCCGTCCCATCTTTTTCGATTATCGAATCTGAATACTTTTCGGCGACTTTTTGGGCTACCGAACGATTATCGACCATTTGAAAATGGAAGTTCGCAATTCTTCCATAAAAGTGTTGTATCAATTTGTTTTTCAACAGCTGAGAAATGCCATGAAGTATTTAAACACAGGTGCTTATGATAAGCCACTATTGAAACTATTAGAAAAACCTTGTAATTTTTAAACATCATTTTTAACGTTGTAGCAAAAATTATATTTTGAATTTATAAACCAAAAAACACCTTACCAATCGAATTATAATTAATATAATAATTTCCAATAACTTATTAGGATTGATTTTATTTTTTAATACAAAATCTATATGATAGCTACAATACAAATTGTCTTAATATATTTTTCTATTTTCAAGTATTTTTTAACATGTACGCCGCTTCGTTCTCGACACCACTGAAATGATTTTTCTAGAATGCGTCCTTTTTTAAGAGAAAACTAACTGCATTTCGGTATGTTATTTACCCCATAAATAGCGAGAAACCCAATTTTTGAATACAACTGCACAGATATCATGTAAATCGCTACTGCAGTGTAAAATACGGCAAAATTTTCGCCGATTTACACAAATTTTTAGTATGTTACATCTCTAAAAATGTAAATTACAATGATTATGTGATTTACGTCAATTTTCAATAAATCATTAGTGTGTTTATTATTACACATCGTTGTGCATTTTACATTTATTTCTAGTGGTAAAATTTGATTTTTTCGTGATATTTTACAATCACTTTTTAGAGTGTAGGTAAAAGTTAATTACTATGGTAAGTCTAAACAAAAAAAGGTACCCAATTTAACGTAATCGTTACAGTTGTCAACATAAACATGGCCGCTAATTACAAGCAATGTGCTTAAGAAGAACAAGAAGCCTCTATATAATCACTGAATTATTATTTAAACTATTTCGTATTGGGATTGATATTGAATCATATTTATATCAGAGTTCAGATTTTGACTTTTCAAACATTGTTGTTGTTGTTAACATAAACATGGCCGATAATAACAAATAATGTACTTAGGAAGGACAACACGCTTATTTATATTCATTGAATTAAGATTTAAATTAATTTAAATTTGGATTGATATCGAATTTTATTTAAATCAAAATATAAATATTGTTAAATTTGTTAAACATTTTTGTTGTTGTCATCGTAAACATGGCTGCAAATAACAAATAATTTGTTAAAGAAGGCAAGCGGCCAATATTTAATTTCTGAATTAAAATTTATCTTAGTTTAAATTTGGATTATAATTATCTATGTTTAAATTATAGTATATAAGTTGATTATGTTATCAGAGGAATGTCTAAAGCATTTACGTTTGATGATGAGTTCTAGTTTGACATTTTATAAATGCTTTCTACGTGGCATTGTAGCACGAAGTAATAGCGTGCTGCTAGAGAAAAGCTCGAATTTCGGGTTTTCGGATCCATTTATTCAAGGACGCCCCACATAGTATATAAACTGGAAACGACTATTCCAAATGTGATTAGCTAGAATTGTCTCTCTGACTCATTTACGTATTCAAACAGACATCTCTTGTTTGAAAAAGAAACCAGAAAAATTTCTAGGTTTTGGAACAAAACTGCTCTTACCTTGTGCTAATGGTTTGGGGGAAATAATTAAAACGAAACATGTAATGTGCTTCTAGCACTCCTGGATGTCATATCAACTTGAAATTAAAGCATGAATTAAGTAGTATGCTTTAAAAGAAAGTTAATGAGAAACAATAGAGACGAATCATCTAGTTTAATAGAAAATTAAGACAAAATTTTGTTTTATGCACAACGGTTGCAAAGAAAACTGTGTTGGCCCGATTTTAAGTAACGTTTTAATCTCGTTCTCCGAAGCTTCTCAATTCAATGCAAATTTCAGTGACAATATATATACAAACAATATATATTGTAAATAAATTACAAATAAGAAACATCATGTTTTGTATTGAATTCCGTTCACTAAATATAAAACTCCTGAAACATCAAAAACAAGATATGTTGCAATTATTAGTAGGATAACAACGAAGTCTCAGCGAAAATATTTTACTTAATGTGGATAAGAACAAGTTGCAATCAAAATTTTAATGTGTATACCAAATAAATAAACAAATAAATAAATAAATAAGTTGAGTTTAGAGAAACACAATACTTCGGTTAAGTAGTTGATGACAGCGACCTTAAAGTAGTCCCTGATAAAATCCAAGGCGTGGTCGAATAATCAATACCGAAAACCAAGCGAAAAAGACGATATTTTCTTAGAAAGCATGATGGCTTTCATAGAAGTTTTTTTAAGAAAAATGCCAAATTTGTTTGGCGAGATAGATCAAAACAAGTCTTTTAGAAGTTGAAAAACACTCTGAATACTCCACTGTTACTGATTAATCCGGATTATTCCAACGAGTTTTTAGGAGTATTAGGGATTGTCCTGTTTTGGACGTTTGTGAAGTCTAGGTCAAGTTTAGTACTGTTAAGACTGTTCTATATGAGCCGGAAACAACGAAATCTAAGCAAAACTACTTTACGACGTGTACTAATTATCAATCACCTAATTTTTGGCTCTTTGTTCGATAAACAAATTAATTTATTTAACGTTTATTTGAGAAATTTGTGAGTGATAAATTTTTAGTTATGAGTGGACTTCAATGTGATTAATTATACAGTTGAACCTTGATTATATCTACGATATACCGATACCTTGATTATTATATATTATAGATGTTTTATTTTAAGAATGGTTTTACGATTAAAACATTGTCGATTATTAAATTTTTTGGCGAAACCAAATTATCGATGTTTCTGCTATTTTTGGATAACTGTGATAATCACAGCGGATATCCATGTTACGGTTAGCCGCTATTGTATACTGAAAACTTCAGCCAATACACCAATGATCATTACAACCTAATAGAAAGAATGTTCCATTTAGCCCAGCGGTATCTGTGGTTCAATAATGTAACAGTTTTCGTGCTCCAATTTGATCAATTTGAGCAGGATGACAAATCAACAAAAATTCTGATGCATAAAAACAGCTTTCGGAAAGTACTTGCTGAAATGACACGGTTACTTGAATTTTTGTAAAGTTTCGGCAACTTACTCTCAGCTTTGGAAATATGTTCAAAATGTGTGCCAACCTTGATCGCGTATATCGTTTAATTTGGTCCACCGTGAATATAATACTGAATTTCTGTCACTTGACATTAAATCTATGGACGGCGAAATAACCGCTGGTTCAAAAACGAACCAAAATATGTCGCAGCCGTAATTTATTAGTATAGTTTATAAAATTTGAGATAAGGAAATTTGTTTAAAAATGATTACCAAAAAAATTTATTTTCCTTTGAATTTTCTATTTGCTATTCCAATATTTGTGGGAATAATTCAACGACTTAATGGGAATAATTTAAAAGTCTATTAAATATCAAGCTTAGCATTTTTTGTCAAAGCCTTCTCGAAAACAATTTAAAAACCAAATAATACTTTAATAATAATAACGTTTAAACGAAAGACATCAATCCCTACATAAAATGGAAAACCGACGAACCTCATATTACAAAGAATGGCAAAATAATTTACTCAAAATGGCGTCAAATACTGCTCTCAGAGTTTTATAAATGATTGATTGGTCACAGAGTTACACTGAAAATTTCAGCTCTCTGTAGCTAGCCGGGAAGTGGTTTGACTTTCGATTACAAGATTCTACCAGCACAAGCACGGAAATCGTGGTAAAATTGATTGCAAAATTTGTACCAAACAACCAGACATACTAAGAAAGCGATTTTAAAATAATATTTTAAAATCACAGTAATTCTGAACTATATTGAAAACATTTAAACCATTTTTACTATTAGTTCTGTTCTAATAATCTCCAAACACATCTCATTAAATCACTACCAAATCTCATTTAATTTTATTTTAAATTCTTTAAAGTAAATTTACTTTTACGTAACTTATTGTGTATATTACAAATTTGTACTCTGTGTGTAGTTTTATATTAATTTCCAAAAAAAAGTTCAAACTTTTGAACACATTTATCGTACTGAGTATGTACGTTTTGTGTATTTAGAGATATGCTTTTTACTTAAACTATTATGAACAATACAGTATTTTTAAAAGCTCTCATTAAAGCATTTACTATAAAAGTTATATCTAAAATTTGAGAAAGAACAAGTTGAATGAAATAATTTATTGTTTGAATTTTAATTGATTTACTATTATAGAAGCTTTTTATGTACGTACTCTGTATTTGTTTTTGTATTATTTGTTTAGTATACAACAATGAAAAGTTCTATGTTACTCGTAAATATACAACATGTATTGTATAAGATTTTCTAAACATTACAATCTTGTTGCTTACATGTTGTATATGTACTAGAGACGAAAGGTAATGTTAACAAAAAGGAAAAGTAAAATAACAAAATGTTTTGTAATATTTTTTACATTTAGAATTTAATTACAGTCTAAAGTAAACATTCATTGTAATGACACGCTTCAAAATGAAGTATTAGAAGTATAAAGAAGCATATGTATCGGATTTAAATATGAAAGATTGGAGAGCAATTAGTACTACTTACACTTCAAACAGGAACAACACTTACACTTCAAACAGGAAAACATTGCAATTTTTTATTAGACAATTGGTACTAAAACGACCCAAGAAATCATGCTCTTACTATTTCTCCAAGACCTTTCAATCATAAATAATTTATATGTCACATGATTTTATTTATTTTTTAAAATTCTTCAAGTCCTTTTCAATGGAATGAGTTACGTATTTATTCTATGCAAATATAATAATTGGCCACCAGCGCCAAAACGCTAAACTTTAGAATTAAATCGCTGATAAAGATATTTTTCTTGACCAAAATGATATAAACGATATGACGCATTATCATCGCTACAGCTAAATTTGTAACATATTTTAAAACCTTTCCATTAACATGCCACATTTATATATTCCACAATATATCACTTATTAACTACCAGAGCTAAAAGGGCGGATTTATCAAGTAAAAAATTAATAACAACATTTTTGCTATTCCCAGACCTTTTAAATGATATGCCACATATTTTTAGAGTAATGAGACTAATTGTCTTCAGTGCTACAATGGTAGTTTTGAGTACTAAGGTGCGTCACGCGCTACTAGCGTGAAAACGGTAATGAACCAATTGTTATGTGATCATAGGCCTTTCCTATATTTCTACTTCAGTTTATGGGAAAAATTTAAGGAAACATCGTGGTACGACGCCTTTGAGGCAGAGATGGCAAACTATTTTCAATTTCCGAATTAAAAATAAAATAAGAAAACCCCTTTTTACACATATAAAAAAATCTTCGGGTTAATGTCACAGCGCTGTTACAAGACATATAACTTGACAAGACTAAAAAATAGACGCGAATTACTAAAAAGAACATTTAATGATAATCTCCTACAAGGCCTAATCACCGCAACGGATATGCTAAAGTCAAATTAAAATAAAGGTTCCTAGTAGACAACTAAAATATTATGACTTCCTCCACTTAGATAGACACAGAACCAACTATGGCGATAATGAACAAGTGAAGACGAAGTGCAAGAGTTTCAATAGCTATATAATTGATTTTTATTTAACTAAAGGTAATTTAAAAGTAGGTTAAGGCAATTTTATTTTCCTCAGTGATTTTTCTTGTTACTTTACTTTTATATTTAAAATTATCAAATCCAACGCGCATTTATTTTATTTTGTAATTTTTCAAATAAAATTTGTAGACTTATTTCAATATAAATAAATAAATGACAAATAAAATATGATAATTGGGTTGCAAAGACCAAAATTTTAACAACTTTTCTTTTTAACAACTTTGCCAAGTTAGTCAAATAAAGCGCAAAACGAAACCAGCAACGACCAAAACTAGAATTATAGAACAATCGGTTTACAAAGTTGGACAAGGTTTTTAATAAAATTCAGCATAATAATGTTCCACGAATTATGAAAAGCCATAGAGAGCCTTTGAGGAAAAACTCGATTTGCAGTTTAAACAATTTGTAGCAATATCTAATTTGTCAAGCAATATCTCGAAAATAAATTGTATGTAGTTGAAGCTCGCTTTGAATTTTTTATCGTTCTTAATCGGTTAAGTTAAAAACAATAAACATTTTCGTTATTATTAGTAGCCGGAAGCTTTAAATATTGTAGTTGTTGTCAAATAAAACATAGCCAATCAAATAATCTACTTAAGAAGGACATGAAGCCTCTATATAATCACTGAATTTAGATTTAAAATAATTCAAATTAAACATGGTATTAAGTTAATAATTCAAACAATAAAACATTGTTCTTCTTGTCAACGTTAACATGGCCGAAATGATTTACTAAAGAAGACAAGCGGCCAATATTGAATTTCTGAATTAATAATTAAATTTATTTAAATTTGAGTCGATGTTAAATTATGTTTAAATCAGAGAATAAATTTTGATTTTGTCGAACATTGTTGTTGTTGTCAACGTAAACATGGCCGCTTATAACGAATAATTTACTAAAGAAGACAAGCGGCCAATATTTAATTTCTGAATTAATAATTAAATTTATTTAAATTTGGGTCGATGTTAAATTTTGTTTAAATCAGAGAATAAATTTTGATTTTGTCGAACATTGTTGTTGTTGTCAACGTGAAGATGGCTGCTAATAACAATTAATTTACTAAAGAAGACAAGCGGCCAATATTTAATTTCTGAATTAATAATTAAATTTAATTAAATTTGAGTCGATGTTAAATCATGTTTAAATCAGAGTATAAATTTTGATTTTGTCGAACATTGTTGTTGTTGTCAACGTAAACATGGCCGCTAATAACAAATAATTTACTAAAGAAGACAAGCGGCCAATATTTAATTTCTGAATTAATAATTAAATTTATTTAAATTTGAGTCGATGTTAAATTATGTTTAAATCAGAGTATAAATTTTGATTTTGTCGAACATTGTTGTTGTTGTCAACGTAAACATGGCCGCTAATAACAATTAATTTCCTAAAGAAGACAAGCGGCCAATATTTAATTTCTGAATTAATAATTAAATTTAATTAAATTTGAGTCGATGTTAAATTATGTTTAAATCAGAGTATAAATTTTGATTTTGTCGAACATTGTTGTTGTTGTCAACGTAAACATGGCCGAAATGATTTACTAAAGAAGACAAGCGGCCAATATTTAATTTCTGAATTAATAATTAAATTTATTTAAATTTAAGTCGACGTTAAATTATGTTTAAATCAGAGTATAAATTTCTATTTTGTCGAACATTGTTGTTGTTGTCAACGTTAACATGGCCGCTAATAACGAATAATTTACTAAAAAAGGCAAGCGGCCAATATTTAATTTCTGAATTAATAATTAAATTTATTTAAATTTAAGTCGACGTTAAATTATGTTTAAATCAGAGTATAAATTTTGATTTTGTCGAACATTGTTGTTGTTGTCAACGTTAAGATGGCTGCTAATAACAATTAATTTACTAAAGAAGACAAGCGGCCAATATTTAATTTCTGAATTAATAATTAAGTTTATTTAAATTTGAGTCGATGTTAAATTATGTTTAAATCAGAGTATATATTTTGATTTTGTCGATCATTGTTGTTGTTGTCAACGTTAACATGGCCGCTAATAACAAATAATTTACTAAAGAAGACAAGCGGCCAAAATTTAATTTCTGAATTAATAATTAAATTTATTTAAATTTGAGTCGATGTTAAATTATGTTTAAATCAGAGTATAAATTTCTATTTTGTCGAACATTGTTGTTGTTGTCAACGTTAACATGGCCGCTAATAACGAATAATTTACTAAAGAAGACAAGCGGCCAATAATTAATTTCTGAATTAATAATTAAATTTATTTAAATTTGAGTCGATGTTAAATTATGTTTAAATCAGAGAATAAATTTGGATTTTGTCGAACATTTTTGTTGTTGTCAACGTTAACATGGCCGCTAATAACGAATAATTTACTAAAGAAGACAAGCGGCCAATAATTAATTTCTGAATTAATAATTAAATTTATTTAAATTTAAGTCGACGTTAAATTATGTTTAAATCAGAGTATAAATTTTGATTTTGTCGAACATTGTTGTTGTTGTCAACGTTAAGATGGCTGCTAATAACAATTAATTTACTAAAGAAGACAAGCGGCCAATATTTAATTTCTGAATTAATAATTAAGTTTATTTAAATTTGAGTCGATGTTAAATTATGTTTAAATCAGAGTATATATTTTGATTTTGTCGATCATTGTTGTTGTTGTCAACGTTAACATGGCCGCTAATAACAAATAATTTACTAAAGAAGACAAGCGGCCAAAATTTAATTTCTGAATTAATAATTAAATTTATTTAAATTTGAGTCGATGTTAAATTATGTTTAAATCAGAGTATAAATTTCTATTTTGTCGAACATTGTTGTTGTTGTCAACGTTAACATGGCCGCTAATAACGAATAATTTACTAAAGAAGACAAGCGGCCAATATTTAATTTCTGAATTAATAATTAAATTTATTTAAATTTAAGTCGATGTTAAATTATGTTTAAATCAGAGTATAAATTTTGATTTTGTCGAACATTGTTGTTGTTGTCAACGTTAAGATGGCTGCTAATAACGAATAATTTACTAAAGAAGACAAGCGGCCAATATTTAATTTCTGAATTAATAATTAAATTTATTTAAATTTGAGTCGATGTTAAATTATGTTTAAATCAGAGTATAAATTTTGATTTTGTCGAACATTTTTGTTGTTGTCAACGTTAACATGGCCGCTAATAACAATTAATTTCCTAAAGAAGACAAGCGGCCAATATTTAATTTCTGAATTAATAATTAAATTTATTTAAATTTAAGTCGACGTTAAATTATGTTTAAATCAGAGTATAAATTTTGATTTTGTCGAACATTGTTGTTGTTGTCAACGTTAAGATGGCTGCTAATAACAATGAATTTACTAAAGAAGACAAGCGGCCAATCTTTAATTTCTGAATTAATAATTAAATTTATTTAAATTTGAATCGATGTTAAATTATGTTTAAATCAGAGAATAAATTTTGATTTTGTTGAACATTGTTGTTGTTGTCAACGTAAACATGGCCGCTAATAACAAATAATTTACTAAAGAAGACAAGCGGCCAATATTTAATTTCTGAATTAATAATTAAATTTATTTAAATTTGAGTCGATGTTAAATTATGTTTAAATCAGAGTATAAATTTTGATTTTGTCGAACATTGTTGTTGTTGTCAAGGTTAACATGGCCGCTAATAACGAATAATTTACTAAAGAAGACAAGCGGCCAATATTTAATTTCTGAATTAATAATTAAATTTATTTAAATTTGAGTCGATGTTAAATTATGTTTAAATCAGAGTATAAATTTTGATTTTGTCGAACATTGTTGTTGTTGTCAACGTTAACATGGCCGCTAATAACAAATAATTTACTAAAGAAGACAAGCGGCCAATATTTAATTTCTGAATTAATAATTAAATTTATTTAAATTTGAGTCGATGTTAAATTATGTTTAAATCAGAGAATAAATTTGGATTTTGTCGAACATTGTTGTTGTTGTCATCGTTAACATGGCCGCTACTAACAAATAATTTACTAAAGAAGACAAGCGGCCAATATTTAATTTCTGAATTAATAATTAAATTTATTTAAATTTGAGTCGATGTTAAATTATGTTTAAATCAGAGAATAAATTTTGATTTTGTCGAACATTGTTGTTGTTGTCAACGTAAACATGGCCGCTAATAACGAATAATTTACTAAAGAAGACAAGCGGCCAATATTTAATTTCTGAATTAATAATTAAATTTATTTAAATTTCAGTCGATGTTATGTTTAATCAGAGTATAAATTTTGATTTTGTCGAACATTGTTGTTGTTGTCAAGGTTAACATGGCCGCTAATAACGAATAATTTACTAAAGAAGACAAGCGGCCAATATTTAATTTCTGAATTAATAATTAAATTTAATTAAATTTGAGTCGATGTTAAATTATGTTTAAATCAGAGTATAAATTTTGATTTTGTCGAACATTGTTGTTGTTGTCAACGTAAACATGGCCGCTTATAACGAATAATTTACTAAAGAAGACAAGCGGCCAATATTGAATTTCTGAATTAATAATTAAATTTATTTAAATTTGAGTCGATGTTAAATTATGTTTAAATCAGAGTATAAATTTCTATTTTGTCGAACATTGTTGTTGTTGTCAAGGTTAACATGGCCGCTAATAACGAATAATTTACTAAAGAAGACAAGCGGCCAATATTTAATTTCTGAATTAATAATTAAATTTAATTAAATTTGAGTCGATGTTAAATTATGTTTAAATCAGAGTATAAATTTTGATTTTGTCGAACATTGTTGTTGTTGTCAACGTAAACATGGCCGCTTATAACGAATAATTTACTAAAGAAGACAAGCGGCCAATATTTAATTTCTGAATTAATAATTAAATTTATTTAAATTTGGGTCGATGTTAAATTTTGTTTAAATCAGAGAATAAATTTTGATTTTGTCGAACATTGTTGTTGCTGTCAACGTGAAGATGGCTGCTAATAACAATTAATTTACTAAAGAAGACAAGCGGCCAATATTTAATTTCTGAATTAATAATTAAATTTAATTAAATTTAAGTCGATGTTAAATTATGTTTAAATCAGAGTATAAATTTTGATTTTGTCGAACATTGTTGTTGTTGTCAACGTAAACATGGCCGCTAATAACAATTAATTTCCTAAAGAAGACAAGCGGCCAATATTTAATTTCTGAATTAATAATTAAATTTATTTAAATTTGAGTCGATGTTAAATTATGTTTAAATCAGAGTATAAATTTCTATTTTGTCGAACATTGTTGTTGTTGTCAACGTTAACATGGCCGCTAATAACGAATAATTTACTAAAGAAGACAAGCGGCCAATATTTAATTTCTGAATTAATAATTAAATTTATTTAAATTTGAGTCGATGTTAAATTATGTTTAAATCAGAGTATAAATTTCTATTTTGTCGAACATTGTTGTTGTTGTCAACGTTAACATGGCCGCTAATAACGAATAATTTACTAAAAAAGACAAGCGGCCAATATTTAATTTCTGAATTAATAATTAAATTTATTTAAATTTAAGTCGACGTTAAATTATGTTTAAATCAGAGTATAAATTTTGATTTTGTCGAACATTGTTGTTGTTGTCAACGTTAAGATGGCTGCTAATAACAATTAATTTACTAAAGAAGACAAGCGGCCAATATTTAATTTCTGAATTAATAATTAAGTTTATTTAAATTTGAGTCGATGTTAAATTATGTTTAAATCAGAGTATATATTTTGATTTTGTCGATCATTGTTGTTGTTGTCAACGTTAACATGGCCGCTAATAACAAATAATTTACTAAAGAAGACAAGCGGCCAAAATTTAATTTCTGAATTAATAATTAAATTTATTTAAATTTGAGTCGATGTTAAATTATGTTTAAATCAGAGTATAAATTTCTATTTTGTCGAACATTGTTGTTGTTGTCAACGTTAACATGGCCGCTAATAACGAATAATTTACTAAAGAAGACAAGCGGCCAATAATTAATTTCTGAATTAATAATTAAATTTATTTAAATTTGAGTCGATGTTAAATTATGTTTAAATCAGAGTATAAATTTTGATTTTGTCGAACATTTTTGTTGTTGTCAACGTTAACATGGCCGCTAATAACGAATAATTTACTAAAGAAGACAAGCGGCCAATAATTAATTTCTGAATTAATAATTAAATTTATTTAAATTTAAGTCGACGTTAAATTATGTTTAAATCAGAGTATAAATTTTGATTTTGTCGAACATTGTTGTTGTTGTCAACGTTAAGATGGCTGCTAATAACAATTAATTTACTAAAGAAGACAAGCGGCCAATATTTAATTTCTGAATTAATAATTAAGTTTATTTAAATTTGAGTCGATGTTAAATTATGTTTAAATCAGAGTATATATTTTGATTTTGTCGATCATTGTTGTTGTTGTCAACGTTAACATGGCCGCTAATAACAAATAATTTACTAAAGAAGACAAGCGGCCAAAATTTAATTTCTGAATTAATAATTAAATTTATTTAAATTTGAGTCGATGTTAAATTATGTTTAAATCAGAGTATAAATTTTGATTTTGTCGAACATTTTTGTTGTTGTCAACGTTAACATGGCCGCTAATAACAATTAATTTCCTAAAGAAGACAAGCGGCCAATATTTAATTTCTGAATTAATAATTAAATTTATTTAAATTTAAGTCGACGTTAAATTATGTTTAAATCAGAGTATAAATTTTGATTTTGTCGAACATTGTTGTTGTTGTCAACGTTAAGATGGCTGCTAATAACAATGAATTTACTAAAGAAGACAAGCGGCCAATCTTTAATTTCTGAATTAATAATTAAATTTATTTAAATTTGAATCGATGTTAAATTATGTTTAAATCAGAGAATAAATTTTGATTTTGTTGAACATTGTTGTTGTTGTCAACGTAAACATGGCCGCTAATAACAAATAATTTACTAAAGAAGACAAGCGGCCAATATTTAATTTCTGAATTAATAATTAAATTTATTTAAATTTGAGTCGATGTTAAATTATGTTTAAATCAGAGTATAAATTTTGATTTTGTCGAACATTGTTGTTGTTGTCAAGGTTAACATGGCCGCTAATAACGAATAATTTACTAAAGAAGACAAGCGGCCAATATTTAATTTCTGAATTAATAATTAAATTTATTTAAATTTGAGTCGATGTTAAATTATGTTTAAATCAGAGTATAAATTTTGATTTTGTCGAACATTGTTGTTGTTGTCAACGTTAACATGGCCGCTAATAACAAATAATTTACTAAAGAAGACAAGCGGCCAATATTTAATTTCTGAATTAATAATTAAATTTATTTAAATTTGAGTCGATGTTAAATTATGTTTAAATCAGAGAATAAATTTGGATTTTGTCGAACATTGTTGTTGTTGTCATCGTTAACATGGCCGCTACTAACAAATAATTTACTAAAGAAGACAAGCGGCCAATATTTAATTTCTGAATTAATAATTAAATTTATTTAAATTTGAGTCGATGTTAAATTATGTTTAAATCAGAGAATAAATTTTGATTTTGTCGAACATTGTTGTTGTTGTCAACGTAAACATGGCCGCTAATAACGAATAATTTACTAAAGAAGACAAGCGGCCAATATTTAATTTCTGAATTAATAATTAAATTTATTTAAATTTCAGTCGATGTTATGTTTAATCAGAGTATAAATTTTGATTTTGTCGAACATTGTTGTTGTTGTCAAGGTTAACATGGCCGCTAATAACGAATAATTTACTAAAGAAGACAAGCGGCCAATATTTAATTTCTGAATTAATAATTAAATTTAATTAAATTTGAGTCGATGTTAAATTATGTTTAAATCAGAGTATAAATTTTGATTTTGTCGAACATTGTTGTTGTTGTCAACGTAAACATGGCCGCTTATAACGAATAATTTACTAAAGAAGACAAGCGGCCAATATTGAATTTCTGAATTAATAATTAAATTTATTTAAATTTGAGTCGATGTTAAATTATGTTTAAATCAGAGTATAAATTTTGATTTTGTCGAACATTGTTGTTGTTGTCAAGGTTAACATGGCCGCTAATAACGAATAATTTACTAAAGAAGACAAGCGGCCAATATTTAATTTCTGAATTAATAATTAAATTTAATTAAATTTGAGTCGATGTTAAATTATGTTTAAATCAGAGTATAAATTTTGATTTTGTCGAACATTGTTGTTGTTGTCAACGTAAACATGGCCGCTTATAACGAATAATTTACTAAAGAAGACAAGCGGCCAATATTTAATTTCTGAATTAATAATTAAATTTATTTAAATTTGGGTCGATGTTAAATTTTGTTTAAATCAGAGAATAAATTTTGATTTTGTCGAACATTGTTGTTGCTGTCAACGTGAAGATGGCTGCTAATAACAATTAATTTACTAAAGAAGACAAGCGGCCAATATTTAATTTCTGAATTAATAATTAAATTTAATTAAATTTGAGTCGATGTTAAATTATGTTTAAATCAGAGTATAAATTTTGATTTTGTCGAACATTGTTGTTGTTGTCAACGTAAACATGGCCGCTAATAACAATTAATTTCCTAAAGAAGACAAGCGGCCAATATTTAATTTCTGAATTAATAATTAAATTTATTTAAATTTGAGTCGATGTTAAATTATGTTTAAATCAGAGTATAAATTTCTATTTTGTCGAACATTGTTGTTGTTGTCAACGTTAACATGGCCGCTAATAACGAATAATTTACTAAAGAAGACAAGCGGCCAATATTTAATTTCTGAATTAATAATTAAATTTATTTAAATTTGAGTCGATGTTAAATTATGTTTAAATCAGAGTATAAATTTCTATTTTGTCGAACATTGTTGTTGTTGTCAACGTTAACATGGCCGCTAATAACGAATAATTTACTAAAAAAGACAAGCGGCCAATATTTAATTTCTGAATTAATAATTAAATTTATTTAAATTTAAGTCGACGTTAAATTATGTTTAAATCAGAGTATAAATTTTGATTTTGTCGAACATTGTTGTTGTTGTCAACGTTAAGATGGCTGCTAATAACAATTAATTTACTAAAGAAGACAAGCGGCCAATATTTAATTTCTGAATTAATAATTAAGTTTATTTAAATTTGAGTCGATGTTAAATTATGTTTAAATCAGAGTATATATTTTGATTTTGTCGATCATTGTTGTTGTTGTCAACGTTAACATGGCCTCTAATAACAAATAATTTACTAAAGAAGACAAGCGGCCAAAATTTAATTTCTGAATTAATAATTAAATTTATTTAAATTTGAGTCGATGTTAAATTATGTTTAAATCAGAGTATAAATTTCTATTTTGTCGAACATTGTTGTTGTTGTCAACGTTAACATGGCCGCTAATAACGAATAATTTACTAAAGAAGACAAGCGGCCAATAATTAATTTCTGAATTAATAATTAAATTTATTTAAATTTGAGTCGATGTTAAATTATGTTTAAATCAGAGTATAAATTTTGATTTTGTCGAACATTTTTGTTGTTGTCAACGTTAACATGGCCGCTAATAACGAATAATTTACTAAAGAAGACAAGCGGCCAATAATTAATTTCTGAATTAATAATTAAATTTATTTAAATTTAAGTCGACGTTAAATTATGTTTAAATCAGAGTATAAATTTTGATTTTGTCGAACATTGTTGTTGTTGTCAACGTTAAGATGGCTGCTAATAACAATTAATTTACTAAAGAAGACAAGCGGCCAATATTTAATTTCTGAATTAATAATTAAGTTTATTTAAATTTGAGTCGATGTTAAATTATGTTTAAATCAGAGTATATATTTTGATTTTGTCGATCATTGTTGTTGTTGTCAACGTTAACATGGCCGCTAATAACAAATAATTTACTAAAGAAGACAAGCGGCCAAAATTTAATTTCTGAATTAATAATTAAATTTATTTAAATTTGAGTCGATGTTAAATTATGTTTAAATCAGAGTATAAATTTTGATTTTGTCGAACATTTTTGTTGTTGTCAACGTTAACATGGCCGCTAATAACAATTAATTTCCTAAAGAAGACAAGCGGCCAATATTTAATTTCTGAATTAATAATTAAATTTATTTAAATTTAAGTCGACGTTAAATTATGTTTAAATCAGAGTATAAATTTTGATTTTGTCGAACATTGTTGTTGTTGTCAACGTTAAGATGGCTGCTAATAACAATGAATTTACTAAAGAAGACAAGCGGCCAATCTTTAATTTCTGAATTAATAATTAAATTTATTTAAATTTGAATCGATGTTAAATTATGTTTAAATCAGAGAATAAATTTTGATTTTGTTGAACATTGTTGTTGTTGTCAACGTAAACATGGCCGCTAATAACAAATAATTTACTAAAGAAGACAAGCGGCCAATATTTAATTTCTGAATTAATAATTAAATTTATTTAAATTTGAGTCGATGTTAAATTATGTTTAAATCAGAGTATAAATTTTGATTTTGTCGAACATTGTTGTTGTTGTCAAGGTTAACATGGCCGCTAATAACGAATAATTTACTAAAGAAGACAAGCGGCCAATATTTAATTTCTGAATTAATAATTAAATTTATTTAAATTTGAGTCGATGTTAAATTATGTTTAAATCAGAGTATAAATTTTGATTTTGTCGAACATTGTTGTTGTTGTCAACGTTAACATGGCCGCTAATAACAAATAATTTACTAAAGAAGACAAGCGGCCAATATTTAATTTCTGAATTAATAATTAAATTTATTTAAATTTGAGTCGATGTTAAATTATGTTTAAATCAGAGAATAAATTTGGATTTTGTCGAACATTGTTGTTGTTGTCATCGTTAACATGGCCGCTACTAACAAATAATTTACTAAAGAAGACAAGCGGCCAATATTTAATTTCTGAATTAATAATTAAATTTATTTAAATTTCAGTCGATGTTATGTTTAATCAGAGTATAAATTTTGATTTTGTCGAACATTGTTGTTGTTGTCAACGTAAACATGGCCGCTAATAACAAAGAATTTACTAAAGAAGACAAGCGGCCAATATTTAATTTCTGAATAATTAATTAAATTTATTTAAATTTGAGTCGATGTTAAATTATGTTTAAATCAGAGAATAAATTTGGATTTTGTCGAACATTGTTGTTGTTGTCAACGTAAACATGGCCGCTAATAACGAATAATTTACTAAAGAAGACAAGCGGCCAATATTTAATTTCTGAATTAATAATTAAATTTATTTAAATTTGAGTCGATGTTAAATTGTGTTTAAATCAGAGAATAAATTTGGATTTTGTCGAACATTGTTGTTGTTGTCAACGTAAACATGGCCACTAATAACGAATAATTTACTAAAGAAGACAAGCGGCCAATATTTAATTTCTGAATTAATAATTAAATTTATTTAAATTTGAGTCGATGTTAAATTATGTTTAAATCAGAGTATAAATTTTGATTTTGTAGAACATTGTTGTTGTTGTCAACGTTAACATGGCCGCTAATAACGAATAATTTACTAAAGAAGACAAGCGGCCAATATTTAATTTCTGAATTAATAATTAAATTTATTTAAATTTGAGTCGATGTTAAATTATGTTTAAATCAGAGAATAAATTTGGATTTTGTCGAACATTGTTGTTGTTGTCAACGTAAACATGGCCGCTAATAACGAATAATTTACTAAAGAAGACAAGCGGCCAATATTTAATTTCTGAATTAATAATTAAATTTATTTAAATTTGAGTCGATGTTAAATTATGTTTAAATCAGAGAATAAATTTGGATTTTGTCGAACATTGTTGTTGTTGTCAACGTTAACATGGCCTCTAATAACAAATAATATACTAAAGAAGACAAGCGGCCAATATTTAATTTCTGAATTAATAATTAAATTTACTTAAATTTGAGTCGATGTTAAATTATGTTTAAATCAGAGAATAAATTTGGATTTTGTCGAACATTGTTGTTGTTGTCAACGTTAACATGGCCGCTAATAACAAATAATTTACTAAAGAAGACAAGCGGCCAATATTTAATTTCTGAATTAATAATTAAATTTATTTAAATTTGAGTCGATGTTAAATTATGTTTAAATCAGAGAATAAATTTGGATTTTGTCGAACATTGTTGTTGTTGTCAACGTAAACATGGCCGCTAATAACAAAGAATTTACTAAAGAAGACAAGCGGCCAATATTTAATTTCTGAATTAATAATTAAATTTACTTAAATTTGAGTCGATGTTAAATTATGTTTAAATCAGAGAATAAATTTGGATTTTGTCGAACATTGTTGTTGTTGTCAACGTTAACATGGCCGCTAATAACAAATAATTTACTAAAGAAGACAAGCGGCCAATATTTAATTTCTGAATTAATAATTAAATTTATTTAAATTTGAGTCGATGTTAAATTATGTTTAAATCAGAGAATAAATTTGGATTTTGTCGAACATTGTTGTTGTTGTCAACGTAAACATGGCCGCTAATAACGAATAATTTACTAAAGAAGACAAGCGGCCAATATTTAATTTCTGAATTAATAATTAAATTTATTTAAATTTGAGTCGATGTTAAATTATGTTTAAATCAGAGAATAAATTTGGATTTTGTCGAACATTGTTGTTGTTGTCAACGTTAACATGGCCGCTAATAACAAATAATTTACTAAAGAAGACAAGCGGCCAATATTTAATTTCTGAATTAATAATTATTTAAATTTGAGTCGATGTTAAATTATGTTTAAATCAGAGAATAAATTTGGATTTTGTCGAACATTGTTGTTGTTGTCAACGTTAACATGGCCGCTAATAACAAATAATTTACTAAAGAAGACAAGCGGCCAATATTTAATTTCTGAATTAATAATTAAATTTATTTAAATTTGAGTCGATGTTAAATTATGTTTAAATCAGAGAATAAATTTGGATTTTGTCGAACATTGTTGTTGTTGTCAACGTAAACATGGCCGCTAATAACGAATAATTTACTAAAGAAGACAAGCAGCCAATATTTAATTTCTGAATTAATAATTAAATTTATTTAAATTTGAGTCGATGTTAAATTATGTTTAAATCAGAGAATAAATTTGGATTTTGTCGAACATTGTTGTTGTTGTCAACGTTAACATGGCCGCTAATAACAAATAATATACTAAAGAAAACAAGCGGCCAATATTTAATTTCTGAATTAATAATTAAATTTATTTAAATTTGAGTCGATGTTAAATTATGTTTAAATCAGAGTATAAATTTTGATTTTGTCGAACATTGTTGTTGTTGCCAACGTAAACATGGCCGCTAATAACAAATAATTTACTAAAGAACACAAGCGGGCAATATTTAATTTCGGAATTAGTAATTAAATTTATTTAAATTTGAGTCGATGTTAAATTATGTTTAAATCAGAGAACAAATTTGGATTTTGTCGAATATTGTTGTTGTTGTCAACGTGAAGATGGCTGCTAATAACAATTAATTTACTAAAGAAGACAAGCGGCCAATATTTAATTTCTGAATGAATAATTAAATTTATTTAAATTTGAGTCGATGTTAAATTATGTTTAAATCAGAGTATGAATTTTGATTTTGTCGAACATTGTTGTTGTTGTCAACGTAAACATGGCCGATAATAACAAATAATTTACTAAAGAAGACAAGCGGCCAATATTTAATTTCTGAATTAATAATTAAATTTATTTAAATTTGAGTCGATGTTAAATTATGTTTAAATCAGAGAATAAATTTGGATTTTGTCGAACATTGTTGTTGTTGTCAACGTAAACATGGCCGCTAATAACGAATAATTTACTAAAGAAGACAAGCGGCCAATATTTAATTTCTGAATTAATAATTAAATTTATTTAAATTTGAGTCGATGTTAAATTACATTTAATTCAGAGTATGAATTTTGATTTTGTCGAACATTGTTGTTGTTGTCAACGTAAACATGGCCGCTTATAACAAATAATTTACTAAAGAAGACAAGCGGCCAATATTTAATTTCTGAATTAATATTTAAATTTATTTAAATTTGAGTCGATTTTAAATTATGTTTAAATCAGAGAATAAATTTGGATTTTGTCGAACATTGTTGTTGTTGACAACGTAAACATGGCCGCTAATAACGAATAATTTACTAAAGAAGACAAGCGGCCAATATTTAATTTCTGAATTAATAATTAAATTTATTTAAATTTGAGTCGATGTTAAATTATGTTTAAATCAGAGAATAAATTTGGATTTTGTCGAACATTGTTGTTGTTGTCAACGTTAACATGGCCTCTAATAACAAATAGTATACTAAAAAAGACAAGCGGCCAATATTTAATTTCTGAATTAATAATTAAATTTATTTAAATTTGAGTCGATGTTAAATTGTGTTTAAATCAGAGAATAAATTTGGATTTTGTCGAACATTGTTGTTGTTGTCAACGTAAACATGGCCACTAATAACGAATAATTTACTAAAGAAGACAAGCGGCCAATATTTAATTTCTGAATTAATAATTAAATTTATTTAAATTTGAGTCGATGTTAAATTATGTTTAAATCAGAGTATAAATTTTGATTTTGTCGAACATTGTTGTTGTTGTCAACGTTAACATGGCCGCTAATAACAAATAATTTACTAAAGAAGACAAGCGGCCAATATTTAATTTCTGAATTAATAATTAAATTTATTTAAATTTGAGTCGATGTTAAATTATGTTTAAATCAGAGAATAAATTTGGATTTTGTCGAACATTGTTGTTGTTGTCAAGGTTAACATGGCCGCTACTAACAAATAATTTACTAAAGAAGACAAGCGGCCAATATTTAATTTCTGAATTAATAATTAAATTTATTTAAATTTGAGTCGATGTTAAATTATGTTTAAATCAGAGAATAAATTTGGATTTTGTCGAACATTGTTGTTGTTGTCAACGTAAACATGGCCGCTAATAACGAATAATTTACTAAAGAAGACAAGCGGCCAATATTTAATTTCTGAATTAATAATTAAATTTATTTAAATTTGAGTCGATGTTAAATTATGTTTAAATCAGAGTATAAATTTTGATTTTGTCGAACATTGTTGTTGTTGTCAACGTAAACATGGCCGCTAATAACAAAGAATTTACTAAAGAAGACAAGCGGCCAATATTTAATTTCTGAATTAATAATTAAATTTACTTAAATTTGAGTCGATGTTAAATTATGTTTAAATCAGAGAATAAATTTGGATTTTGTCGAACATTGTTGTTGTTGTCAACGTTAACATGGCCGCTAATAACAAATAATTTACTAAAGAAGACAAGCGGCCAATATTTAATTTCTGAATTAATAATTAAATTTATTTAAATTTGAGTCGATGTTAAATTATGTTTAAATCAGAGAATAAATTTGGATTTTGTCGAACATTGTTGTTGTTGTCAACGTAAACATGGCCGCTAATAACGAATAATTTACTAAAGAAGACAAGCGGCCAATATTTAATTTCTGAATTAATAATTAAATTTATTTAAATTTGAGTCGATGTTAAATTATGTTTAAATCAGAGAATAAATTTGGATTTTGTCGAACATTGTTGTTGTTGTCAACGTAAACATGGCCGCTTATAACGAATAATTTACTAAAGAAGACAAGCGGCCAATATTTAATTTCTGAATTAATAATTAAATTTATTTAAATTTGAGTCGATGTTAAATTATGTTTAAATCTGGGTATAAATTTTGATTTTGTCGAACATTGTTGTTGTTGTCAACGTAAACATGGCCGCTAATAACGAATAATTTACTAAAGAAGACAAGCGGCCAATATTTAATTTCTGAATTAATAATTAAATTTATTTAAATTTGAGTCGATGTTAAATTATGTTTAAATCAGAGAACAAATTTGGATTTTGTCGAACATTGTTGTTGTTGTCAACGTAAACATGGCCGCTAATAACGAATAATTTACTAAAGAAGACAAGCGGCCAATATTTTATTTCTGAATTAATAATTAAATTTATTTAAATTTGAGTCGATGTTAAATTACATTTAATTCAGAGTATGAATTTTGATTTTGTCGAACATTGTTGTTGTTGTCAACGTAAACATGGCCGCTTATAACAAATAATTTACTAAAGAAGACAAGCGGCCAATATTTAATTTCTGAATTAATAATTAAATTTATTTAAATTTGAGTCGATGTTAAATTATGTTTAAATCAGAGAATAAATTTGGATTTTGTCGAACATTGTTGTTGTTGTCAACGTTAACATGGCCTCTAATAACAAATAATATACTAAAAAAGACAAGCGGCCAATATTTAATTTCTGAATTAATAATTAAATTTATTTAAATTTGAGTCGATGTTAAATTGTGTTTAAATCAGAGAATAAATTTGGATTTTGTCGAACATTGTTGTTGTTGTCAACGTAAACATGGCCACTAATAACGAATAATTTACTAAAGAAGACAAGCGGCCAATATTTAATTTCTGAATTAATAATTAAATTTATTTAAATTTGAGTCGATGTTAAATTATGTTTAAATCAGAGTATAAATTTGGATTTTGTCGAACATTGTTGTTGTTGTCAACGTTAACATGGCCGCTAATAACAAATAATTTACTAAAGAAGACAAGCGGCCAATATTTAATTTCTGAATTAATAATTAAATTTATTTAAATTTGAGTCGATGTTAAATTATGTTTAAATCAGAGAATAAATTTGGATTTTGTCGAACATTGTTGTTGTTGTCAACGTTAACATGGCCGCTACTAACAAATAATTTACTAAAGAAGACAAGCGGCCAATATTTAATTTCTGAATTAATAATTAAATTTATTTAAATTTGAGTCGATGTTAAATTGTGTTTAAATCAGAGAATAAATTTGGATTTTGTCGAACATTGTTGTTGTTGTCAACGTAAACATGGCCGCTAATAACGAATAATTTACTAAAGAAGACAAGCGGCCAATATTTAATTTCTGAATTAATAATTAAATTTATTTAAATTTGAGTCGATGTTAAATTATGTTTAAATCAGAGTATAAATTTTGATTTTGTCGAACATTGTTGTTGTTGTCAACGTAAACATGGCCGCTAATAACAAATAATTTACTAAAGAAGACAAGCGGCCAATATTTAATTTCTGAATTAATAATTAAATTTACTTAAATTTGAGTCGATGTTAAATTATGTTTAAATCAGAGAATAAATTTGGATTTTGTCGAACATTGTTGTTGTTGTCAACGTTAACATGGCCGCTAATAACAAATAATTTACTAAAGAAGACAAGCGGCCAATATTTAATTTCTGAATTAGTAATTAAATTTATTTAAATTTGAGTCGATGTTAAATTATGTTTAAATCAGAGAATAAATTTGGATTTTGTCGAACATTGTTGTTGTTGTCAACGTTAACATGGCCGCTAATAACAAATAATTTACTAAAGAAGACAAGCGGCCAATATTTAATTTCTGAATTAATAATTATTTAAATTTGAGTCGATGTTAAATTATGTTTAAATCAGATAATAAATTTGGATTTTGTCGAACATTGTTGTTGTTGTCAACGTTAACATGGCCGCTAATAACAAATAATTTACTAAAGAAGACAAGCGGCCAATATTTAATTTCTGAATTAATAATTAAATTTATTTAAATTTGAGTCGATGTTAAATTATGTTTAAATCAGAGAATAAATTTGGATTTTGTCGAACATTGTTGTTGTTGTCAACGTTAACATGGCCACTAATAACAAATAATATACTAAAGAAGACAAGCGGCCAATATTTAATTTCTGAATTAATAATTAAATTTATTTAAATTTGAGTCGATGTTAAATTATGTTTAAATCAGAGTATAAATTTTGATTTTGTCGAACATTGTTGTTGTTGTCAACGTAAACATGGCCGCTAATAACAAATAATTTACTAAAGAAGACAAGCGGCCAATATTTAATTTCGGAATTAATAATTAAATTTATTTAAATTTGAGTCGATGTTAAATTATGTTTAAATCAGAGAACAAATTTGGATTTTGTCGAATATTGTTGTTGTTGTCAACGTGAAGATGGCTGCTAATAACAATTAATTTACTAAAGAAGACAAGCGGCCAATATTTAATTTCTGAATTAATAATTAAATTTATTAAAATTTGAGTCGATGTTAAATTATGTTTAAATCAGAGTATAAATTTTGATTTTGTCGAACATTGTTGTTGTTGTCAACGTTAACATGGCCGATAATAACAAATAATTTACTAAAGAAGACAAGCGGCCAATATTTAATTTCTGAAATAATAATTAAATTTATTTAAATTTGAGTTGATGTTAAATTATGTTTAAATCAGAGAATAAATTTTGATTTTGTCGAACATTGTTGTTGTTGTCAACGTAAACATGGCCGCTAATAACGAATAATTTACTAAAGAAGACAAGCGGCCAATATTTAATTTCTGAATTAATAATTAAATTTATTTAAATTTGAGTCGATGTTAAATTATGTTTAAATCAGGGTATAAATTTTGATTTTGTCGAACATTGTTGTTGTTGTCAACGTAAACATGGCCGCTAATAACGAATAATTTACTAAAGAAGACAAGCGGCCAATATTTAATTTCTGAATTAATAATTAAATTTATTTAAATTTGAGTCGATGTTAAATTATGTTTAAATCAGAGAATAAATTTGGATTTTGTCGAACATTGTTGTTGTTGTCAACGTAAACATGGCCGCTAATAACGAATAATTTACTAAAGAAGACAAGCGGCCAATATTTAATTTCTGAATTAATAATTAAATTTATTTAAATTTGAGTCGATGTTAAATTACATTTAATTCAGAGTATGAATTTTGATTTTGTCGAACATTGTTGTTGTTGTCAACGTAAACATGGCCGCTTATAACAAATAATTTACTAAAGAAGACAAGCGGCCAATATTTAATTTCTGAATTAATATTTAAATTTATTTAAATTTGAGTCGATTTTAAATTATATATATATAAATAATGAATTAAACTTTAACTTAGTTCAAATTTGGATTAATACTTTATTTAAATCATAGTATATGTTGATTATGTTATCGTAGGAATATAAAAAGCATTCACGTTTGATGATGAGATCAAGTTTGAAATTTAATAAAAGCTTTCCAGGCGGCATTGCGCCACGATGATTTCGCTGTTAGGAAAAAGCCAATATTTATTTTTTCCAGATCTCTTTATTCATGGACGCCCCACATAGTTTATAAACCGGAAACAACCATTCGTAATGTGATAACCTAGAATTGTGTCTCTGACCCATTTACAAATTTAAATAGACACCCCCTAT
The DNA here is from genome assembly GCA_963691935.1 of Nephrotoma guestfalica. Lineage (NCBI taxonomy): Eukaryota > Metazoa > Arthropoda > Insecta > Diptera > Tipulidae > Nephrotoma > Nephrotoma guestfalica. Next base: position 74,335 of record CAVNVL010000028.1, on the reverse strand, counting down.
CTGAACAAATAACCAGACAAATTTCTAGTTTTGGGAACAAAACTGCCAGTGGTTTGGGGAAAATAATTAAAACAAAACATGTTATGTACGTGAAAGAGCCTTAGCAACAAAAGTTATACAATGTGCGCCTAATATTCCTAGATGTCACAACAAGATGAAATTAAAACATGAATTAAACCGTATGCTCTTAGGGAAATTTAATGAGAAAAAATAAAGACGGACGATCTAGACTCATCGACAATTTAGACAAAATATAGACAAAAAATATGTTGGCCCGATTTTATGTAACATTTTAATCTCGCTCTCCGAAGCTTCTCAATTGAATGCATATTTCAGTGACATTATATATTTTAATGTGTTTACAAATTAATAACATCGAATTTTATATTGAAATCCGTTAACATAAATATAAAACCTCTGAAACATTAAAAATAAGATATGTTATCATTATACGAGTGTTTTTTGTTTAAACAATTTATGATTACAAATAACTAAAATTTAAATTCATTACATTGTCGCTGTATTATACATACGAGTACGACGACTACATGATATATGTATAATAGTAAACTCGTTTATTTAAAATACGAATACAACGGTTTTAATGAGTATTTTATATTTTTTAATACCAAATATTATTAATTTTATTATAACATATTTTTAATTAATTTTTATCGTTAAATCGTGACTGTTTAAAAAAATGAGAATTATAATTACAGAATTTGATTGGATTTTAAATAAAAATTAAATTATTTGTGTTCAATAAATTTTGTACGAGCATGCATGTAAACAACCAAAGGTAAAATAATTTTTTTTTAAAAACGAAAATCAAATTTATATTTATGTAATTGTTGGTTATTGTTTGAACTTTGAAGATGGCAATTTAAACAATGGATTATACATCATGAATGTATATTAATTTTTTATTAAATACTTAATTAAAATAGCCATATACAGATTATATATATTCTCTGGCAAATGATCATCATGTGGTTAATTCAATATTCAAAAATTAATTTATTTGAACGATTTACTCTCACTGAAACAAACATTTCATATTTTGCTGATAAAATTTGTTTTTTTACAAAGTACAGTAATTATGTAATATTGGTTTTCGTTGCGGTGTGTTTATCTGTGCCCACCTCACAGCCCAAATAGATTCACATATTTTGATTAAACTTCATACTTAAGCGTTTTTTTTATAAATTTGGAAGTCCTGAACTTCGGAGAAGCTTCAATAAGCTTCTTCATACAGATACTAATATATATATATATATATTGACATCTACCCATGACTGACACAACAATCATTATATGATGAAATTTGGGATTGGAAAGTTTTGCGGATTTCTTGGAGAGCACGTACTTGTATTTGACCTTATTCTTTTTGGAACGCCCACTGTAACGTCAGTGAGCGCACCTTATCCTTTTTGTAGTGCGAGTTTATTTTGTTTTTACTTCTACTTGCTACCCTTATAGTTTTACTGTAAAACGGCCTTACATCGTTCTCTGGAGGTTTCAATGTTCTCAACAAATTAACATTTTGCACAAGATGGCGACAATACCTCCAATTTATGTTAATTTATTGTTGTGTTTTTTGATATTGATAAGCATATATGTAGTTACGGCTGTTTAACGGAAAATTCGTTCATTCCTCGGTTAGAATCTAAGACAGTATTTGTTCGGATTTACTCCCGTAGATCGGTCATATTCAATGTAAACAGAGTTACTTACGCATTACGTATACAAATTACTTGCGCATGCCCGATTGCTGAAATCGGATTTTCTTATACGCCGTGTCTATTAACATCAAATATCATATTTATATGAACAAATTAATTTTTACCTTCACCCTCTCCGTTCTCTGCTAGGATTTGGAACCCATATCTCCCGGTTGTAGACCGATGCATTAACCACTACACTGATCCGACCATCCGGCTATAGCGACGAAATTTTGAAGACCTGTTTGATTTTGCTATTCTTCCCAAGTGAAGTACTTTTCCTTAAAACAAATTCGAATAAAACGACCATTTGCCTTTAACGACATTGATTTTATGTTCCAAAAAGTATTAACGTATAGGTGCATGAGAAAACATTTCAAATCTTTAACAGTTTTAAAGTTAGGCCTATTACCGGATCTGTGCAATAATCCATGTTGGTTAATGTTACTGATCGTGTTAGGGAATATTGAGCATTAATACATTCCATTGCACTCTAAGGATGAATTTTTTTTGTACGATATTCTGCTAAATAATATTGAAGATGTAAGGGGTTCATAATGAATAATTATGTGTTTCCTGAATATTGAAAATGAGTTCAGTAACCGCAAAACGGAAAACATTTCCCGTTGAGGAAAAATCGGTAATTATATGGCGTTTAGGAACCAAACTGGTGTCTGAATTTGGAGTGGCATACTCTACTATATCTATACGAAATGGAAGAATCGTGAATCTATACTAAAGTTCTTTGAGTCTCAATCAATAAAAATTAAGAGTAACAAACATTTTGCATGACAATATTGACCAAGCTCTGTTCGAGTGGTTTAAATTTCAACGGAGTCAAAATGTACTGATAAATGGGCCGATGCTTCAGCAAAGAGCAAATTAATTTGGTAAATTATTCAAAAACTTGAACGGGTCCAATAGTAATCGCAGAAGATTGGATATAGAAAGCTTAACCAACTTTACGTGCTGGATACACTGATAATGAAATTTTTAATGCGGATGAGTCTGGTCTCTTCTTGACTCCAAACAAGACCCTGAAATTTATGGGTGAAAACTGTGCTTGTATAAAAATGGCAAAAGATCGATAACAGAATTGGTAGCAGCTAACATGGACGGACCCGTTAAACAAAAACTAATGGTTATTGGGAAGTTTTAAAAATCACGATAATTGAAAACCGTGCACACATTGTCTATACGTTGTGATGAAAATTCTAAAGCTTGGATGACTTCTGCTTTGTTTGAAAAATAACTTCGGCTATGTAATGCCGAATTATTATAGCAAAACAAGAGAATCCTTTTACTTCTTGATAATAGTCCATCACATACAACGATTCAGCAACAAGCAGTACGATTGGAATTTTTGCCACCTAACACAACTTTGATCTTCCAAGTAATTGACCAATGAATTTTAAATAATCTCAAACACCATTATCGCAAACAACGTGTGATGCAAATGGTTCGGCTAGTTGATAAAACGAGTGTGGTTTCTCTAAACCTAAAAATTTTGGATGCGATCGTTATGGTAGCAGAAGCTGCGATAATGCAACAGCTAATACAATTAAAAACTGCTTCAAACATGCAGTATGGTTAATTCTGAATTTAATGCAGAAGATAATTTGCTTCTCGCACAGCTATTCGGAAGCAATAATGTCTAACGAAGTAAACAGACAATAATTCTGACCGAAGATAACATACCGATAGCACAATTAGTCCAAGATAATGATGCACTACAGGAGCTTGCTAATCCCGAAAAAAGACATTATTTGAATTTTTGAATGACGCTTTTATAACCGACGAACTTCCAACTGATGATGACATAGTTAACGATATAATATTCGGTGAATTTGGTAGTGGCGACGAAGATGTAGTTGAAGCAGAAAAATAGGAAGCAATTTTTTTACCATTGCCGATGCGTTTCGGGCTGACACTTAAATTTAATTGTTGCTTTTAATATTGTTTGGCTATGCCATCCGTACATCAGAAATTTATGTTCCATCCATAATTTGGAGTTAGGTTTGTATTTATGTATAAACCATATTGCAGCCACTAACATTTACTTCCACTACAAATACGGCAGCATCCGTTTATCTGTATTCCTATTATACATCCATGGAAATTATTGAAAACAAGTACCAATAAATGGATAAACGTTACCACTTAAATGTGATCAATGAAGATGTGCCGAATATAATCATCTACTAATATATTTTAATGAGTAATCGATTTCATACTTATAAAATTTTTAGTATTTTATGTTATGTAAAATATGAGCTTCGTGGTGTCAACCCTCAAACTGCCTATGCATTTAATCGCAGTGCGCATATACATTTTCGAACGATAACTAAACATAATATTCTTCGCCAACAAAATGTGGATTTATTCAAAATCATTTGTTACAGAGCACAGGTTAATCTGAACTGCTTTTATGCATGTTGAGATGAATCTGAGAAAGGTTATTTCAAATGATGTTATTTTCAAGCAGTTTTTCTTTTATTCCATGTGGTAAAATGAAATACCTGTTCACCGCTAAGTCGTGTTATAGAGTAGGCGCCTACGACTTATTATCCTTAGAATGGAACACACCAAGAAATTTGCCCTCATTATTTTTAATCGCTTGATTTACAGTTCCGATTTTTCTTGCAACGTATCCCTCTGTACATAGTGGCGCAAATTTAGCACAGGACCTATCTGATGCTTTACTTTGAGGATGTGTACGAACGTGCACCTTTTGTCCAATTTCGAGCACTTTAGGCCTGGTTCGTAAATTATACCGCTTTGAACTCTTTTCGTAGGCTTTGTTGAGATTATTTTTAACCTCAGGGTGTAATAGAGCGAATTTAGTGAGAGGTAAAGCGATTTCATCTTCTAAAACATTAGCTAACTGGCGCGACAGCTTGTAATCGTTCGTGTGATTGATTTTGTGGTAACCGAATAACGTAAAGTGAGGTGTACTACCGAAGATTTCGTGGAATTGTTGGAATTCGTTTAAATTGAATTTCGGTAATCTCATCGAGTATGTTTATCTCCAATATAAGCTCTTATGGCTGCTAATATGAAATGATTCATTAGCTCTGCAGGGTCGTCCAAGTGAATTTATCTTTCTTCAGACCTTTCTTCTTAGATCTGGCACATTCAGACTACATTTGTTATTGGTATCGTATTTTTGTTTGTTTAGAGTCAAGAACTTTTTTCCCACCTCAGACTTATACCTCGCGTTTAACATACCGCCGAATAATTTGCATATATCGGCTTCCAAATTTGTATCCCCAAAAAACATAAATTACTTAATTTGTAAAGCTATGGATTATTTTACAATTTTAGCTTCAGCAGTTTGCTTTCATCGGTACTTGTTGGACTAGCGGATCACGTTCTTGTTTGCCACTTCGTATGCAACTAAATTTAAGTGTAAGCGATTTCCTTATGCATTCCTCCAAAAACCATAATTTTGTTTTGGTTGAAGTCATTATGGTCTTCAATTGATTGTATTGGGGGTACAAATAAGTTTTGAACGATTTACAAAAGACGGTGTAATTAGTATTAAATTTCATTGGGCCATCTTGTAGCTATATTCATGTTAAAACGTCCATTTCGCTGAAGTGTAAACAACACTTTTTTTGTGCTCTAATCATGTCAACCTTTATGCCAACAAAACACAATTTGCAGAAAGCACTGCTTTTTTGTTTTAATTTAAAGAAAATTGCAGCTGATGAACATCGATTGCTGCGTAAAGCATATGGGGCACATGCTCTATAAATAAAAACACGTGAGCACTGGTTCCGCCGTTTTTTAAGTAAAGATTTTGATACTAGTGGCAAAGAACGCAAAGGGAGACCAGTAAAGTTTGGAGAATAAACTTTGAGATTAACCCCACAAGCGATTCAAAACTTCAACATACCATGGGGTCAATTTGCATGTACTCGTGACGAAGAACGAAAAGTGGATCAACTACGACAACTCAAAGCGCAAAAAATCTTGGGGTACGCCCGGTCATGGATCAACTTCAACCATCAAACCGAATATTCAAGGCAAGAAATTAATGCTCCGCATCTGGTGTGATCAGTTTGGAGTGAGGTTCTATGAATTACTCCAGCCTAACGAACCCATCACTGGAGAACGTTATCAACAACAAACGATGCAACTAAGCTGAACATTGAAGCTCAAACACTCACAATATAATACGCTCGGGCACATGTTGCAAGAGTCGTTATAAGGTATTCACCAGACATTGCTCCTTCCGACTACTATTAGTTCCTGTCGATAACTCTAGGCCTGGCCGAGCTAGCAGAACTTCACTGCTTACGAAGAAGTCGTGAATTGCATCGATTCTTGGGTTGCTTCAAAACAGAAGGGATTCCTTCTTTTCAAAACTTATTTGTACCCCCAATATTTATTGACGAAGAATAATTGTTGGTAGGTACTTCGATTACTTGACATGGACTAATTCACAATCATTTTCTTCACTTTTTGTTTATTTCAACGAACAACAAGTGCATGTATGTTAAATGGATTTATATAAACCAGTTAAAGACCGACGTTAATAATTTTGCAAATTTCAATAACATAGGCAGTTTTTTAGTTTTATTTAATTTTGGTAGTTAAGGGAAGTTCAAATTAATGAATTTAGTAATCATTAAATCTTTTCCTTTCTTCGATTACTATTAGAATTGGATTATCTCCGGATGTCCAGAACCGAGTCGTTCCGTCCTAAAAAAATAATATTTTTTCTGAGGAGAAGCCCTGCAGCCCTGCAGTAAATTCAATAAATCAACCATGATAGTTGCAAATCTGTAGAAATTTGCACTCCCATTGAACCGTGTGATTCATCAATCAGCCAAAAAGTGTTCTTTATAAATATTTTATCAAAATACTGCTAATAGGTGGGATATGTTAATTCGGTAACGTAATTTAAAGTTCTTTGGATGTAATTCACTAGCACACGTATTATAGATTGTTCCAGAATATTATGGAATAAACAAATATTTAGAATTAACAAAGTGCTATTTACGAAATACAATTATTATTTAAATTGCAATCTTTGTAGTTGCCCTAACATTTCAACAAACTCGAAACAATATAGGGTGGGCTAAATAATTTTTGTTTAAATGCAATAAAACAAAAAGATCTCAATATTATTTCAAATTTATTTTTTCATTGTAAAGAACAATCCTTCCGATTAATTATGGAATACTATTTCATTCATATGACTGCCTCGGCTGGCCTTGACGTACCTCATACGGTCGGTCCAATTTTTGAGCACATTTTCGATGGTATGCGGCATTATGTCTTCAATGGCAGTGCGAGAGAGCGTCAATCGTTGCTGGTTTATCGGAGTAACATTTATCTTTGAAGGCACCTCAAAGATAATAGTCCAACGGCGTCAAATCACAGCTCCGAGGCGGCCAAATCACATCAGCATTTCGGCTGATAGTTCGATCTTCGAAGACAGTGCGCAAAAGATCGATTCAAACGTGTGCTGTGTGGCACGGAGCGCCGTCTTGTTGAAACCAACCTCTTCAAGTGCCGGGAACAAAAAATCGTTTATCATGGCGCGGTAGCGCTCACCATTGACAACGGCGGCTCCTTGCACATTTTGAAAGAAAAATGGCCCAATGATGCCACCGGACCAAAATCCGCACCAAATAGTCACTCGTTGAGGATGCATCGGCTTCTTTACGATCACGTGCGGGTTCTCCGTGCCCCAAATGCAACAATTCTACTTGTTTACATAGCCGCCAAGATGGAAAAATATTCGAATTAATGTTTCAATATTTCCCAGCGTTGTTCAAGCGAATACACAACCATTTTCGTTCAGCAGAAGGATAAATAAAACTTTCTGTCAAATCAGAAGTGACACAATCCTTACCATACAAAAAAAAAACCGCTAGTTCAAAAAAAATTATTTGGCCCACCCTGTACAATACCTTGAAATGTCGTATATAGATTTGCTAATACAACCATATGGAATACAAAATTAAAGAACAAGTTTAATCTTAATTCAAACAAAATGTCTTATGTACAATGAAAGCAAATCACATGACAATAAAATTTAAAAAAATATCATCGCTATGTAAACGTGTGTCTGTGATGTCGTCTCTGTTGCTCGAATAATCTCTTTCGTTAAGAAGAGTAGTTTTCTTGTGTTCGAAATATAACTTTTAGAATGTTCGAGAAACTGATAAGAGAAAAGTTTTGCTTTCAGTTTCTTATGAAAGACAACAGAAGAAAAATTGTTTTCGGAGATTTCATTCAAAATTTTTATATTTTTCGTTGTGTAAACAAAATAAAAATTAAAATTCTATAAAAGAAAATCGGGTAAAATGTAAAATTGTATACGCAGATGGGTCGAGACAATAAATTTATTACTAACAGTGTTGTGCAAATAAGCGTATTAATAAATACTTTTTAACATTATTTACGTCGTTGTAAAAAAAAATTTAAATTGCAAATTGTAATCGGTGGATGTCAAGTACAAATTGTAAAAGACACTCATAAGCGGTAACCAATGTGGCGTCATATTACTCAGATCAAATTGACTAACAACATGAGAGATGTTAATGACTCTCAATACGCTAAGTGGCTAATGCTCCTCGGTAAAAGCACATTCTTCAATAATCAGTCTTGGTGAGGATATCATTGAAATACCTCAACCGTATATTTTAAATGATTCATTAGTAGAAGCAATATTCCTTGATTCCTTTTCTTCGGCGGAGGCAGAAACCCACACCTTGACAGCAATCCTGTGTCTTTTACATGAGAACACTTTCGCCATTAATGAACAAGTTTTGAGTCGTTTAGTTGCACTAGTAGATAGACTTTAGGATAAAAGAGTTTACGATGAAGAGAAAGTAATGCACTTTCCGGTATAGTTTTTGAACACTCCAAATGTATCAGGCATGCCTGTGCATAAATTAACTCTTAAAGTAGGAGGAATAATTATGTTTATGTATATAGCCAGAGTAGACCAACTTGAAGGCGCCTATGTAATTTCGTTGGTTTAGGAATTATATATATTTTATGAAAAAAGTATTTGGTTGCCATTTTTGCGTAATTCCGTCGGACTGTCATGTGTTAAATATAATGAGCTGAATATATGTGAACCAAGTACATTATTGTTTTTGTTTGTGTTGGAAATTTAAATGGGCTCATCATACCGTGCATTATTAGGGTCCAGGTCCAGGTTAACCATGTTCTTACTAAAATGACACGTTTAATGACGAACGTTGTAAAATTGTAAGATCGCGTCCCTCCCAATTCGAATTGATTTAGGTCACAGTGTTTAAAACAATTTGTATGTCCAAGATGCTGTTGTTGTATATTCTTTTGAAACATGATTTTTTTTACAGCTAATTGTACGATAACCAAGAATTCAGTTTACGGAGAATTGGCCGTTTTTCATTGACCATAGAAACAAGCCGTTACTAGTTTTATCTTGCAACCAGAGTAATTCAGTTAGCACAGATAATAATTTTTGAGCACAGCCAATTTTTATTGAAATCAACTAATATTATTTTTTTGAAATTTGGTTGTTGAAACATAAAAATTATTTTTGAAATTTAATTATTCCTAGGTAAGTGGTTAAGAAATGACTAGCTTGGCTGAGGAATCTAATTTAAAATTATTTTTGGAGTATCGGATTGAACGCCTCCACGAAGTATTCATAAATGGATACGGCGTACTCTGGGTAATGTTATGTACAACGAACAGATGGAGTACTCAATCTCTTCGTAGTAGTGAAGCAGAATACCTAATCAGTCAATCAAAACTATGCAATGGTTGTTTGTACCAAGGAAGGAAATAATACCACAGGTAGTACACCAATATCCACATTAGTAAATCCACTTTCTGTGGAGACTGGCCCTATGGATTCTGGGGAGGGCCATCCATTGTATTATCAGCGAACATCAAATCCGTTCCAGAGAAGATCAAATTTACAAAGACCACTGATACAGAAAAATAGAAGCAACTCGGTAACTGATCAAGCCGATGATTTTTTTACCGATACAATTAGATGCACTGGACAAACATTACACGAAATAAGTGATGCCGCCGGAGATTTTACTATGCAAATAGCCGAATCTAGTAATATAACTATTTACCTAGAAATGGACAATATGGGTCTCTTGGCGAGGCTAGAGCTTATGGAGCATGTATTTGTCAAGCTAAGTGAAGAAATTGAGTATCTAAAGCGAGAAATTTAAAACCTTAAAATTAATCTGGATTCAAAAGAAGATTGCAATATAGGAAGCATTGAACGAGACAAACTCATTTATTCCACTGATAAAGATGAATTACAAAGAGAGACGGACCGGATCTTAAAGCAGAAAAAAACACTCCAGGAAGAGTAAGAAATAAAAGCTTAGTCGTCACCCTCAATTAACCAAAAGGTAGTACATTTACCAAGAACACTACACCAAATTTGGTGTAACTGAAAGAAAAATCATCCTCACCAATAAATTTTGTGGGTATAACCGCAGTTACCCAGAAATTCAGTCACTGATGGAACCGGTTACTGACCAAGACTCTAAGCAGGTAACAGCGCTAAATAATGACGTTTGGAACGGGTTACATTTTATATCACTCCATTCATTTTATATCATCCAGCGAAAAGAGCAAGAGGTGGTTCGGCATTACTATTAAAAGAAAATATAAAACACCATTAAGAACCAAATATCGAAGGAGAAACAATGCAAGTCACTACTGTAAGGATCCAAATTAAACACAGACTGCTTACTGTCTTTGCAATATATTGTTCTTAGCTGCATAACTTGAAAATGGAGGACTACCTTAAATTATTTAAATCGCTTGGAAGTGATTTTATTATTAGAGGTGACTTTAATGCGAAAAACACATATTGGGGAGCTGGATTTACGACATCAAAAGGTAAAGAGTTGCTTCAAGCAGGGCAGACATCAACATGTGAATTTTACTCTTGTGGTTCCCCATTACACCGGTTCGGTGACGGAATGAAGATACCTGACAGATTTTCATGTAGCAAGAGTTATATAACAGAACTTAACATTGAAAAAAGTAATTCTCTAGCGTCGGATCATTCCTCGGTTATCATGACAGTCAGTGAAATTGTAATTCAAAGGAAGAGTGCACCCAGATTGACAAATTCAAAAACAAACTGGGTTCTCTTTCGTGAAGTAGTAGAGGAAAAAATCAATCTTCAGGTACCGATAAGAAATGCTCGCCAGTTGGAAGATGATTTAGAACAACTCAATGAAACAATTCACTGTTGAAGAGAGTTGGAAAGAGAAAAACGACGGAAAAACGTAAAACCTGGCACATAACTAGAATACCGGAGAACAAAACAATTCTTAACAATTTAGGTACCAGAGTCAAATCGCTTATTAAAGAAGTTAAAAATGCATCCATCAACAGATATTTAGTTAGACTAACTGATGAAGAAAATTCTGATTATTCACTGGAAGGCGACGAAGGGATCCAAAGATCCAAAATGCAAGTCCATCCACTTAAAAAGGAGGAATGAAACCTAGGCAAGAGATCCTAAAGAGAAGGCTGATCTGTTTGCGGAGTATATCGAGGATATATTCCAACCACTACCAAGACAAACGGCCAATGAAAATTTAATGTCAATCCACAAGCTAGATGATTTTGATATAGGCCCATTAACTCTCAAAGAATTAAAACAAGTGGTTAAAGCAACATAAATGTTAAAAAAGCCCCAGGGTATGATTTGATTACTTGCCAAATAATCAAGACTCTCACGGTCTTTTACCAGGTAAAGGATTTCGTAAGTTATTACACGAAAGTAGCAGAAGTAATCATGATAGAAAAACCTGATAAAACACCTAACGACAAAAAGTCATACAGGCCAATTTCATTGCTGATAATTATCTCAAAACTCTTTGAAAAATTACTACTAAAACAACTTAAACCAATAATTGAGGACCAACAACTAATTCCTCCACATCAATTTGTATTCAAAGAAAAGCACTTTTGAACATATGCATAGAACCCACCAACATTATTGAAAGAACGTTAGAACGTAAAAAAGTATGCTCCAGCGTCCATTTCTGGACGTTGCCCAAGCATTCGATAAAGTCTGACACAGTGGACTGGAATTCAAGCTGCATAGAGATCCGCCGAGGAAATTTTATTTTATTTATTATAAATCATACTAAGATCTTATTTATCCAATAGATATTTTCGTGTGAAACATGTGAATGAACACTCCGAACTAAAGAAAATCTCTGCCGATGTCCCGCAGGGGAGTGTTTTAGGACCTGTATTTATTAAAAACACGGGATATTTCAACAACAGATGAAGTAACCATAGCCACGTTTACAGATGGCACAGCAATCATGGCGATCATGGTAATGTCGCTGATGCAACGAGCAAACACCAGAAGATTATAAAAATGCGGTTTTTAATGAGATGAAATCCACGCATATTAACTTAACATATCAAAAGGCTTAAAAAATTAACTCACGACCAGTGCCATATGCAAACAAAGCTAAATATCTTAGCATGACACTCGATGGCAAGCTCAAGTGGGGAGAGCATGTCGAAAAGAAAAAAGAAGAACTAAATATTAAGTTCATAACAAGGTATTGACTCATAGGTAGAGGCTCTGAGCTTACAATACACAACAAGCTGCTGGCATATCGGCGAATAATGAAGCCGATATGGACCTATGGTATTCAACGCTGGGGATGTTAACTAACTAAGCAAACAAACGTCAAAATGATACATACGTCTCAAAACAAGGTTCTCCGTATCATCGTAAATGCTCCGAGGTACACAAGAAATGAAGAAATCAAGACTATTTTTGGTAAATATACCAAATTAAAATTAGTATTTTAGTAGGATTGATTAATTTTAGGCCTAACCATTGGGTATCACCCCAACAACACAGAATTGTTTCAGAAGTGTAAAATTAGTAAAAAATTAGAAAGATAAATTGCTGGATGAGCTGTAATTAATAAAGGAAAAACACTTTTTTTTCTATTGATTTTAGCATTGTACAGGCTACAGGCTGGGCCGGGCCATAACTCACTGAAAATTGTATTTTTTCTCTTTTTTTAAGTATTAGAAACAACGTTTGGGTGATTCAATAGCCATGTATACGATTGAGGAACGAGCAAAAATTGTTGAGTTTTATTTTGCTAGTCAAAATTCAATAATACAAACCCAAAGAAAATTTCTAAATTTGTTAAACACCTGAAATGCACCATCACCAAATCAATACGCAATCTGGTCGCTCGTTTTCAGTCATCGGAATCTGTTAGTTACTTATCTTGGAGTGGAAGGCCGCTTGAAACATGAAGCCAAGATAATATCGAACGAGTTCGGGAGAGCGTAAATGAGAACACTGAAACATTGTCCAGTAATCGTGCCACTCAGCTTCAAATGTCCAGAACTTCACGGCAAAGAATAATGAAAACAATTATTGCTGTTTCCGTACAAGATACAAATGGTACATGCATTTTTGCCACAAGACTATGCAACCCGCTTAAGATTTTGAGCCAATTTGACCGAATCATCCTGATTTTATGAAAAAAATTATAATGACCGATGAAGCGCATTTTCATTAAAATGGTTATGTTAATAAGCCAATTGTTAATCTTTGGCACTGACAACCCAAGAGTGATTCAACAGCGTACGTTGCATCCACTAAGAGTTACAGTTTGGCGCGGAATATCAGCAGACAAGAGATACGGCCCGTACTTCGTGAGCATTACATGGCTCTGTTAGAAAATGGTTTGTTTCCTGAGCTTGATAATACTCAAGAAATGTGGTTTCAACCACACCTGCAAGGGTTAACAATGAATATGCTGAGAACGATTTTTGGTAACCACATCGTTTAACGATTTGGAGGTGTTAATTGGCCATCACGATCACCCGACTTAACACAACCAGATTTCTTTTTGTGGGGATATTTGAATGATCGTGTATACGCAAATAAACCGCAAGGACTGCAACATCTAAACGAAAACATAATAAATGAAACTATTGCAATTGATCAACCAGTTTTGGCTTCAGTTATGAACCAGGTACAGCAAAGAGCGAGGCGGCTGATGGCAGGCATCTAACAGATATCAATTTTAAAATTTAATTTTTTTAAAACTCTTCATGATTAAAACTATCTTTTGTAATCACAATTATTCATTTTCAATAGAAACTAAATTATTTTTTATCAAAAATACAATGTACGGTCACTTATGGCCAATCCTGTGCGCTTTTTCAGATTTTTTGTATACATAAAACAAAATTCACGAATTTCGTAGTTAGTCTAAACTAAACCTCTAATGAAGCTAGCCACCGCCCTAGCAAACAACAATGTAAGCACTGATTGTAATTGAAGCGAATCAACGCAAAATAATAAACTTTACATCGCCTCCTACATATACACTACAACTGACATATGGACCACAAATCCTATATGTTATACTCATACATAAGCAAAGTAGAATAATTTCTCATATTTTCAATACATTAATAATAGTAACTCGGTAACAAGCAAAAAACCGAAATATATCGTTATCATACATGTTATCAGTTTTCCATGTTTGAGCACAATTTGAATAAAACTAATTGTGTAAGATGCCAGTTTTACAAAACAGCAAGTTCGATATTTGTAATTACACATCTCTATATTTTTTAATTTTTTTCCAAAAATGAAAATAAAAAATTCATTTCATGAAATCGTTTCTCAAATTTTTTATACATAGCATCATCATCGATACATTATCTGTACATGTTATGTGTATGTGAAGCCTCAAAATTGATATGAATTAAATTAGGTATTGTTCACAAAATAGAAAATTTATATCGATATCTGCCAAATAGTTTTTCTATTTTCCGAACTGAGCATAAAAAAAATAAACTACTGAAGTACTTGAATTTATATGTTCAGTTATATCATGAATGTGTAATGATAGACATTTACATAATCGATCGAATTTTGTTGTTTCGTTCATTATAAAATATAAAAGTTTTTTTTGCTTCAAATGTTATGTACTGATGTTACGTGTTAAAGTTTATATATGTACGAGTGTGTACATACATATAAGATGTACGTACACTTTTCAGTTTCCTACGTTTTTTTTGTTGGGGTTCTGAAAAAAACTTAACCATCATATCACACAGAAGACAAAACTATATACACAATAAAGATATACAAAACAATCTAATACCAAAAAAAAAGTTCAAAAGTACAAGATAAATAGAAAAGCTGAATGAAAACAGGCAGATATTACTCTAGAGACGTACTGTCTCTATATATCTAAATGTTTATACGAACGTATAAGGTGTACATAATTCTCTTTGTACAAAAAGAACAAAAAATTTATATTAAAAGATCAACTACTTGACACCTTCATTTTTATTATACAACATGAAACACTGGAAGGCAATGTAAAATTTTCATTTGTCGTGTCGTCATCGTTGTTGTTATTGTAATGTCTGTGTAAGAAAAATGTCCACAAAATCTCATACACGAATTTGTAACCAAAGCTTTGTATAAGTGAGGAAGTGTGTCTGAGTATAAAAATATGAGATATAATATGTGCTTGCTATATATATATATATATATATATATATATATATATATATATATATAAACATTGCCTTCAAAAACACATCACACACTCCCCAAATGTTCTGGAAACATTAAAGTTGGTGTGGAACAATGACAATGCTTTGTTAAAATTTTAAAGTGTTTTATAATAAATAAAAACTACGTATTTTTATACACATGCTTATGTTGTCTTCTGTGGTACAGATTACATAAAATATATATGATAATAGATACTGGAGCAAGTGTTATCTCGATAGTAGTCTACGACATTTCAGAACATATCTATTGAATGGAAACACATTGGATAACTACAAGTACAAATCCATTGTTAAATTATCTACTTTTTATATTTGGTATGAAACATATTGACAAGGAAGATCTTCTAAAGTTATTATATGCTTTAAGAATATATCGATCATTTTGTCTTATTTACCATAATAGTTTTCACATTATCGGCATTGATGAGATTAAGTGTACCTAAAGCATAACAATAATTCAAAGACAAATAAAGATTTTTAAAGCGGTTTGTTTCATTAGAAAGAATACACATTAACGTTAAGTTTGGAACAAAATTTCATTCATATAGCTTCCAAGGCTTGCTTTACAGTACCCATCCCGCAACCCAATATTTCAGATATTTTTCGATTGTATGGGAGCATACCTTATAAATGGCAACTTCGTTTTGATCTTTAAAGCCTTGAATACTGTATGTATGGTTAGCGTAACTCTTATCCTTAACAACACTCCACAAAAAAAAAGTTCAACAGAGTCAAATCGCAGATGTGTGTTAGAACATTGACATCTTTGTTACGGCTGATTATTCCATCCCCTATTGTTATGATTGTTTTCGAGTGTAAAGGCGGTTGTTTGCTCATTTTTGAAAAAATTGGACCATTGATGCCGCCGGTCCAATTTCCACACCCAACAGTCACTAGTTATTGGTTTCTCCATGGTATGTAACGTGTGGATTTTTAGACTCCGAGGTGAAAATGAGCTTCGTTCCAAAAGATGATTTTTTGTTCAAAATGCTCATCATTTGCCAAGCCTTCCTTAGCCCGCAAGTAGCGAACCGAAAACGTTGCAGATGGTCAATTTAGATCAGCCTTGTACTAAATAAACGTTGTACGCTTTCATTCCGAGGTTTTTAAAGCAGAATTCTCATCAAAGAAGTGCATGAAATGTTCTATTTTTGTATGCGCTTCATAATCAAATCTTGTTTATAACGCACGTGGGCTATTGATTTAGCTATCTGATCATGCAGGTTGACATCTCACCCCGTGCACATCTCTAGGAGCGTAAATATCAAAGTAGAAATATTGTCTAAGCTAGCCTTCTTTACAAAAAACTTAAATCAAAAACACTTTAGTCAATTTTACCACAATTTTATCATGTTTATCTCAAATTATTAGAAAAATTTTCGATCTTTAGAGCGGCACTCGGAACTCGGGGACTTCTTTTATAAAAATGTTAAATTATCTAAAAAAGTTTCAATTTCACTACAAAACAAATCCAATTAGAATATTTTTAAATTTCACAGCGTAAATTGTGGGTATTAATTTTGAAATTTATTTCACAATCATCTCGCACCGTCGACTACACACAACAAACGTTTGTAATTCAGCCAGTAGTGAATTAATGGTCTACATATTTTTTCCGAAGTAACTTATACAGTGTGCCTCACTCCGTTTTTTCGTCTAATACTACGTGCCTGACGTCCACTTTTTTATGATTAAATTAAATTTCCTTCTAACTAATAAAAAAATCGTTGTTCTACTTGAATTTTTGAAACTTTATATTGAATCATGCTTAATCAACATACCTGATTATAAAATGTTACATAGCTGTCAGGATGAAAGAGGGGGTGGAAAATTTGATTTCAATTGCATATTTTTTTTAATGCAACAGGTTCATTTTCGATGACTGCTTTGGTTTATTTTATTGAACATAACAATATTCAACAAATACTAGCATTTTTTTAGAATTTCTGACTTTCCAAGTTTCGAATGCTTTTTGGCTTTGAAACCTTGAACGTACTCATAGCATGGATGTCTCATTTTAAGCTGAAAATACTTTTCCCTTAACATTGTCCTGGTGCAAGTGGTTGATTGAAGCGTGAACCATTTGAAGCGTAAGGTTAAACGCTCCTGTGAATATGATATAACAAATTTCTGAATTACAGCTCTGTGGCTAATTTTATCTAGTAACATAAACATTAGTGTTAAATATTCATTAATGCTTTTTAAAAATCATTTTTTTATAAACATTTATATTATTTAATACACATTCAGTGTACTTGATTTAATTTAATTGTTATATTTATTGCACTGTTTTGTTATAACGAAAAAAAAGGTTAGGTTAAGTTTTATTCTAACTCTGACACGTCTAATGCAATACTTGTAGACGTTCTATCATAAGGGTACTGTAATATCCGCAATCAAGGTATCTATATCTGCTAAAAACACCGTCAAAGGCATAATGGTGGCATTTACCTTTGGTTGGCAATTATCTACCAACATTTTGTCCAATATCTCTCTAGAATCGCCTCAAATGTTAGTAGTTTAATACCATTTCAATGGTACGGTGGCAGAGCTCTTCATAGACGATGTAATTGATTGATTGATTGATTTTGAATGTACGACCAAGTTCTTAGGCTTGAGTTCCCGGATGACGCCGGGTCCACCGTACACCCTTTTTTACACATAACAAAACCGAAGGATTGGATAGGTTAGTTAAGTGGGACAGAATCGGCCCGGTTACAGACACCTAGGTATAGCCGATAGTTAGTAACACAAAGACAACACAATTCTAATCTACTAGATGAAGGATAAAGGCTTAATAGGTTAATGGATAACGATGGTATTGGTCTTCAACAATTGCTTCTTTAAAACGGCAACCTAAGAAAAAATATTATTATTTCACATGCATCTGGAATTTTCCTGAAATTTAATTCTATTAATACTTTTCGGCTTCCTAATCAAAATTGGTTGACTCGACCCGTTACAGACACCTATGTAAAGTCGTTAGTAATAAAATGACAACACAATTCTAAACTACACAATCAGCAATTACAATGAAGCATTAATTCACAAGCATCTGTAAATTTCCTGAAATTTAATTCTAAATTCATATTTTCCGGCTTCCTAAATAATTGAAACATTTATTAATTTAATCATTCTGCAACTCCGCAACTTACAGTAGAATTTCCTGAAACCAAAGTTATTTGAACTATATTCAAAATAACTCTAAAATTCATTAGTATATTTAGGACAATATATATACAATACAATAAAATTATACTTGAATAAAATAACGGGTTATCCAATTCGAGGTTGATAAAGTAGAAATCTGTATACCGACATCTGTCAAAGATAAACGTCAAGTACGCTGTCATTTATTTAGTTGACATTCTGCCATTTAAGAATATGGAGCATTTAACAAACGACCAACGCGTTAAAATTGTTAAATCTTATTATAAAAATAGTGATTCTGCCGTATCCACATTTCGCGCTTTACGAGCAGATTATGGTCGTCATAATCGTCCTACAAAGCAAACCATATTGAATACAGTGAATAAATTTGAACAAACTGGATCTGTTACTGATATTGTAAGGTCTGTGCATCATCGAAACATTCGCAATGCTGAAAATATCGCTTCTGTAGCTGAAAGTGTGGAAGAAGATCCAAATTTGTCAATTCCTCGTCGAGCTCAACATTTAGGCCTATCTTATGGCTCATTATGGCGCATTTTGCATCTGGATTTGCATCTTCATCCGTATAAAGTCCATTTGACACAAGAGCTAAAGCCTGCTGACCATGGACAACGAAGAACATACGCAAATTGGGTGTTGAAAAACAGGCCGTCGATGCTGATTTTTCGAACAAAATTTTCTTCAGTAATGAAGTTCATTTTTCGCTTGGTGGATACGTTAATAAGCAAAACTGTAGAATTTGGGGCTCAGAAAATCCACAATTGATTGTAGAGAAGCCATTACACCCGGAAAAAGTCACTCTTTGGTGCGCATTGTGGTCTGGTGGTGTGATTGGGCCGTATTTTTTTGAGAACAACCATGGACGAACCGTTACCGTCAATTCTGAGCGCTATGGCCGCATGTTAACCGATTATTTTTTTACGAAAATCGAAGATTATGATCTTGACGATATGTGGTTCCAGCAGGATGGAGCAACCAGTCACGTAACACGAGCAAATCGAGATCTTTTGCAAGAGAAATTTCCTGGACGTTTGATTTCGCGATTGGCTGATGTCAATTGGCCTCCAAGATCCTGTGATTTAACGCCTTTGGATTTCTTTTTGTAGGGCTACGCGAAAGATCGTGTTTACGCAAACAATCCTCAAACTCTTGACGAATTGAAAACTAATATTCGTAAGGTAATGGCCGAGATACCGCCCGAAATGTGCCGAAAAGTCATTGAAAATTACCGCAAAAGGATCAAGGCCTGTAAGAAGTCCCGTGGAGGACATTTGAATGATATCTTGTTTAACTAAAAATGGCAAGGATCAATCTGTAAAATGAAATAAAAATTACAATACATTCCGAATATTTTGTGTGTTTTTTTAAAGTTTACTTTATCAAGCTTGAATTGGATAACCTTGTAAATGTAAAGTAACGATTAGTATTAACTAAATTAATTTGGTTCTCATAAAACAAATAAAATAAATCGAATCCAGGAAAGGCACGCACGGCCTTCCTAATTTCTAAGTCTGTTGATTTGATGGATTTATTTATAAAAAAATATTTATGAAAGTCACTTGTCCTTGTCATCCCTAATCTAATACAAATATGTTTATTTATAAAAATAGAAAATGACCAAACGAAAACTGGTTCCAAAAACAGCTAATCTGGAATCTGTAAGGTAATGTAATAATAATGAATGTTTTTCACAGCTTTAGAATCCCCAATACCTAAACAAATTCAACCAAAATTAAATAAAACTAATTAAGTAATCAGGAATCTGTAAGATAACAGAATTAATAATAAGTAGCTAGCACATCTGTAGGATCCATGATAATCAAATAACCCAATTATATGGTTCAATGCTTTAATTATAAAATAAATAAATCAGAAAATATTAAAATAACATATTAAAAATTAATCTACGATAGAACTATTGTATATATATATACATAAACACACACATATACATATATATATATACATACATACATACATATATATATATATATATATATATATATATATATATATATATATATATATATATACATACATATATACACATATACATACATACATACACATATACATACACACACACATACACACACACATATACATACACACATACATATATATATCTACAACAGCATTACGAGCATTATCGACATACGTCGATAATTATTTGTCCAATCTAGAACAAGTTAACCAAAACCTTTACCAATTTACAGTTTTCCAAATAATCTAGAAAAAAATTTAATTAAAAAGTGCATGATCCCGAAAAACTATCTACATATAGCAAATTTGACTGCATTTCAAATGTACTCCGTAGCTTCCATGTAATTCCAAATATTCAAATATTCGCAGAAATAGCAAAGTTATAAAGTTAAGCCAACAATTCCAATTCGATCACAGCCGCCTACCTCTACATGTCCTAAACTAGAGTTCCAAAATTCGTTAAATTATTATTTTCACGTTCAAAACAAGAATAATAAGAAATTTAAGAAATTTAATTTAATTTTACACTAAAACCTAAAATTCAAATAAATAAATTATTAATTTATACTTCTACAAAGATCTGTATATATGAATGCAATAATACGTTTTCCGCGGAACCAATCTACCGTGTAAATCGGAGGATGGGTGTATATGAATGAATGAATTCATCTGTCAAGGAGAAAACGAAAAGTACCGAATAACCACGATCATGCTTGTTTAGTTTCTATCCAATTTCGTCATATATTTATCCCCTCAAAATTTTGTTTTATGTATTTTATTTGTCTATTTCCTGTTTATTCTTTTTTAGTTGAAACTTGGAAGGGATAAGTTATAAAACACTAAGCATGATCATAATAATCTATTCTCAGTTCTCACTCACGCAACAAGCGCAAAAACAAAAAATAGAAATGTATGTATAAAAATATTATTTATATACTAAACGTTATTTAATATACTAAACCAAAACATATAAATGAAATGGTATTTCATTTTACGCTCCTCTCTTAACACGTTTACGCAAATAGAAACAGTTAAATACATATTTTATATAATTAAAATTTATTTCGAAAAAATATGAATTAAAATAATGAAAAACACTTATCTTAGGCATCCATTGGAATCAAAAAAGTCATACATATTGAAGATTTACATACACTGCGTACGTTGCGTTCAAGCAACGGTATCAAAATATGTACATATAAATGAAAATTGTTATGTACATATTCTATACCATCACAAGCGCACCGTACACAGATTAAAATAAATATACAATATGTACAACTATTCACTTCACTTATTAAA
This sequence comes from Nephrotoma guestfalica, assembly GCA_963691935.1. Taxonomy (NCBI): domain Eukaryota; kingdom Metazoa; phylum Arthropoda; class Insecta; order Diptera; family Tipulidae; genus Nephrotoma; species Nephrotoma guestfalica. The sequence continues at coordinate 52,571 of CAVNVL010000028.1, read as the reverse complement.
TTCACGCAAATTATTATTGAAATTAATATTTATTAAAATTATCAACTATATCAATATTATACTTTTTATTAGTTAATTAAAATACATTTAAAATAAATTATTTATTTATTTAAAGGAGAGACAAAAACACGTCCTTCCTCTACGACGATCAATCGCCGACCGCAGAGCTCTTCATAGACGATGTAAGACAAAATATTCTGCCATGCAGAATACAAAGAGCTTTGAATCATAAATGCTAAAATTGTTCGAGTTCTAAATAATCGAGACAGTTAACTTATAATAGAGAAGATGAAAGGCTTAGGACAGAAAATTTTAAATTATTGCAAAATGTATCGTAACAAATTTACTGTTATGGCTGGGACACGAATTTGACTTGAAGTCGCGACACCAACTTAAACGACGAGAGGTGCAGAATATTACTTAGGCGTATTTAATATCGAAAAACTTTAAGGAGTGAAAGTTTATTGTAAAAAAAGCAAAACACATCAAGTGGCAATTCTATGGCGATACATATTTAATCGTTATTAAACCGATTTTAATACAATCGCAGGTCTCGATAGCACTGCAAGTGACCTCGCCGAAGCAAATAAAAACACCTGATGAAATTAAGGTAACAATTCTTTAATTGTTTACCAGAACCAAGCCTACCAACGACTTTCGATCTACCTGATTTCTTTAACTAGAAGGTCAAGTAATAACATATGATGGTGATTGGTCTTGTCACTCGGTTCTATTGTATCGGTGGTTATCTTTAGTGTTATTCACCATAGTGTTATCGGCGCTGTCAGTTGTTGGTGGTTATTCTTTTTGTAGATTTTTGAAAATAGAATTTCGCATGCCACGCACTAACAAGAGTTTCAACTATTCTACCTTGCGCCTTTTTAGAAGGAAGTAAAGGGTGGTTAAATTTTAAGGGCCGATGTTGATTTTGAATAAAACACAAATTATTTAGGAAATTACTCTCAATTCTTTTTATTATGATAATATGGTATGGTTCAATTATGTATGGAACAAAATATCGGCCAAATGGCCGCCGCGACCTCGGCGGCACACCTCCACCCGTTGGTCCAAATTTTCGATGACGCTTAGGCATAATTGAGGTTCTATGCATCTCATCCTTTAGCTCTTGAATTGTTGCTGGCTTATCGACGTACACCTTTTATTTCAAATAACCACAAAGAAAGAAGTCCAACGGTGTCAAATCACATGATCTTGGCGGCCAATTGATATCGCCACCACGTGAGATAACACGGCCATTGAATTTGTCGTGCAAAAGAGCCATTGTTTCGTTAGCTGCGTGGCAAGTGGCACCGTCCTGTTGAAACCACATATCGTCCACATCCATATCTTCCAATTCGGGCCATAAAAAGTTCGTTATCATCTCACGATAGCGAATACCATTCACAGTAACTGCCTGACCGGGCTTAATTTGGAAAAAATACGGCCCGATGATGCCGCCAGCCCATAAACCGCACCAAACAGTCACTCTTTGTGGGTGCATTGGTTTTTCGACAATCACTCTTGGATTATGATTCGCCCAAACGCAGCAATTCTGCTTATTGACGAATCCACTAAGGTGAAAATGTGCCTCATCACTGAAGATGATTTTCTTCGAAAATTGATCATCCACTATTGCCATTTCTTGCCACCATTCTGACCATTGACGACGTTTGGAATGGTCAAGAGGCTTTAGTTCTTGAGTCAATTGCACCTTATAAGCGTGTAAATGCAAGTCTTTATGCATAATGTTCATCAACGACGAGCGTGACAGATGCAATTGTTGGGCACGACGACTAGTTGAGGTGGACGGCTCTTCAGCCACACTATCGCGAACAGCAGCAATATTTTCTGCTGCACGAGCTCTACGAGCATGCACTGGTGTTTTAAAATCTCCTACAGACCCGGTCTGCCCAAATTTTTGCACGATTTTTCCGATTGTACGCACATTTGGACGATTAAATTGACCGAAAAAATCACGAAGTGCACGATATGCATTTTGATTTGAACGCCCATTTTCATAATATGCCTGAACAACTTTAACGCGTTGCTCGATTGTGTATCTTTCCATGGTTCAAATTGAGTTAGTCTGAAATTGAGAAATGTCAAATTAAATGCAGAAAAAAGCTTGACGTTTAGGTGTGGTTCACATTCAACGTCGGCCCTTAAAATGTAACCACCCTTTACATCTCTTTTAAAAGAACGTCCGTTATTAATAAAACCATTTTTGTGTGTAAATACACAATACTTCAATTATAATAATAGTTCCTTCTCTTCCCGAAATCTTTATCTCTTTACAGGATATGAACATTTAAATTTATTAAATTTCGCTCGGGTACTCTTGATACTACTAAGCTGCTTATGATATGGCCGAGTGTCAGGTGGATCTTAGTTGACTTCACGCCGGATTTCTCTAATTCACCAACATACGGACAGTGTTGTGCCGTATTATCTACACCAGGTAGATAATTAATATTCGACACGTGTAGACAATGTAAGTAGAAAAAAGTAGCGCCAACAATGTAAATAATGTAGGCAATGTCGAAAATTATTATTTCTTTTAGCAATTCTATGATTTCTCTGTTAATGGGACCATCTCGAGATCGAGTTCATTCGATCTTTACATTTAAAAATTTGACTCCAAATTTTTACATGGTAATGAAGCACATTTGAAGCACATGTGTATGGTATTAACGGTAGTTGAGAAATTGTTCGCCAAACTACCCGTAATATTGTGTATTCACCTTTACAAAATTAAATGGTGGAATGGGGGTGCAGCAAATTGCCTTGTTACTGTACCTACTACAATGTTCAACATTATTACCACAATAAAATGGTAAAGCACAAAAAAATGTCAGGCAAATAATGATCTTATACAAGTTTCTAGATTATTAGGATTAATAAATGCTACAATATGACCGTAGACCCAATATTTTAAGCGATATTTTTCCCCATTTATCTCCCATTTAGGAGCATCGACACTCTATTTGGTGCTATTGCTTTGATTTCCACTTTGACTTTCCGAGCAGTTTCATTTCTGCCAGCATCATTCATATTTTGATTGTAGGTTAAGGGTAAGTCTGATGAGGTTGTAGGGTTGAAGTTTTTATTTTTCCTTTCTTCTAACGATAAAATCGTCCATCATTTGAGATTTTGCAACATGGACACCAATCTGACTATGCTGATTCGATAGCCCATGACCATAGGTACATTTTAGTTATAGGTTAGGGGTAAGTCTGATGGGGTTGTATGGGCGACATTTTTATTTTTCCCTTCTTCTGACGATAAAATCGTCCATCATTTGAGATTTTGCAACATGGATACCAATCTGGCTATGCTGATTCGATAGCCCATGACCATAGGTAGATTTGGATTATAGGTTAAGGGTAAGTCTGATGGTGTTGTAGGGATGACATTTTTATTGTTAGGTTATTTTGACGAAAAAATCGTTCATCATTCGAGATTCTGCAACACGGACAATAATCTGACTAGGCCGATACGATAGCCTATGACTATATGAGCCGACCGATAGCCTTTGAGCATAAGGTTCCCCCTAACCTTTAATCAAAATCTACCTATGGTCATGGGCTATCGAATCAGCATAGTCAGATTGGTGTCCATGTTGCAAAATCTCGAATGATGGACGATTTTATCGTCAGAAGAGGGGAAATATAATAATTTCACCCATATAACCCATCAGACTTACCCCTAACCTATAATCAAAATCTACCTTTGGTCATGGGCTATCGAATTCGCATAGTCAGTATGGTGTCTATCTTGTTAAATGTATAACATCTATATAAAATTACTTTTGAAAGTTGGCCGTATGCTGCACATATATAGTAATGTACTCATGAAACAATAAATTAATATCGGTTAAATTGCAAATTGTATTTGTTATTTGTTACGATGCATATATGTTTGCGGCTGGTTATGTAGGTTAGTCACTTTCGACTACGATATTTCAATTTAATATATAGTTTGTTTAACTTTCGGCTGAAGTAGTCAAGACACTATCTGCATTATCGACTTTTCACTTTCGGCTGGCAACTTTCGGCTAACTTTAACAAGCTTCCTTCGTGACCTCAAATTTTATTGTAATTACGGATGCAATTTATTTATGAAATTTTAATGTTTCATTAGGTCGACGCCAAACCATCATCGCCTTGGTAACCTCACCTCGATGTAAAAACAATATCTGGGTAGAGTAACCCAAAAATTCACCGGACAAGTGGTGCAGTGGTTAAAGCTTCGGCACTTGGACCGGGAGGTGCTGGGTTCGAATCCCATCAGAGGCTAGATGCAAATCGAATTTTCATCATCGATTACGATCGATGACGCTAATAAATACAACTAAGACCCTCTGATGGAGTGCAGAATTCCGTGTCACGCGCCGACCCACCTTCCATGTCAATGTACAGGTTGACATGGAGCTTGCAATGTGCAGGTGGTATACTGTAGTTGTGTGAGTAGGTAAAGTAGGTGGGTTAATGATGTGGAGTGAATGAGTGGTATCACAATGGGCCTAAAAATTGGCCTAAGTGTGCAGTAAGCAACCACTGAAACCTACCTAACCCAAAAATTTAATTTACAGGGTTTTCACAAAATAAATAAAAACCCCCAGCAGTTCTGTTAGTGCCACCAGCAATTTACGAACTGGCCTTCACCAAGTTCGTATTACTTTTAACTAGTGGATTATTTGAAATCAGTTTTAAAATTTTTTTTTGGTTATTTTGCATGCGCTACATCTCATTTGGCCACCTCATAATTAGAGTTACATAATACGTTTAATTCCGGTCGCATGTATGTTTGGCCCATTTAACCCTGGCCAGGTCGCAAGATTGCTGCAAAATGCACACTGTTGCAGGATATATCCATACCGTCACCTAAACTTGTATTTACCCAAGCAATGTTTGCTTGACAGTGAGATGTTGTAGTTGTTGACATATTATCTCTCAGTGCCACGCGTTCACAATCAATTCTTTCCAATTTAACATGATTTATAACGAAACAACGTTTTTATGAATTTTTTTGGTTGTTACATATTGCGTGTACCGACTTGTTTAGTTTAATTTTAACTGTGTCCAGAACCATAGGAAATCATGCCAACAACTATAAATTTTGAAACAGATTTGTTCAACTTTGATTTGAAATTGTAATTTCACCGTCAATAAATGTAACAAGCTCTCGAGAAAAATTTCACTTCATTAGGAGAGGTATAAAGGATAAATCGAAACAAACTTGTTATTTGGTTTAGCTTTATATATAAACTCGTATCGGAACATAAATTAAGACTATTGAAAGATTGAGAAGCATGATTTCAACAGCATAATCTTATCCATATATCAACATCAAAATAATGTTCAACTCTCCTTCATGTGAGATTATAAATTTAAAATGATTTTTATTTTAAACCATAGATTGTGGTACTTCACGTGCCATTATTTATTTATTAACTCATCTGGCTGCTGCTCTGCTAACGTTGCTGCAATGTTCTTGAATTATATTTCAAGAAATTTCTACTTTTATTTATTTATTTTTGTTTGGTATGATGCTGGTGCACGAGTATAAAGAAAATATGTTCATGTATATAACTATGCTGTTATTGAATTCGAAATGAATTTTTAATCAACTTGATATTTTTGTAATTTTTTGTGTTAGAGATAGGAATTTTATAAAAATTTCTAAGAAATTTTTCTATACGGTGTGTGGTATTGTATAACGGACGGCTGGGGTGTTATTACAACAACGATAAACCAAATATTTCTTCAATTTACCAATTGTAAATCGCGTTGCTCGCTCTTAAAGCAGAACTAGTTATCAGATTTACAGTAGTTGTCTAAGCACATCAGAATTGTTCAACCGTACAGAACTACGTACCCTAGCATATTTTTTATGAAGAAAGATAATTCTGATATTTACATAAAACATCACAGAACAGTCAACATGGAACCGATTTTGTTTTTTTTTAATTAACTACCACTTTACAAGTATTTATGTGTCTCTTGGCATGTATTTATTTAAGAAATTATCATCGAAAGGTTAAATAACATAAAATCCTGTCCCTGAGTGCTACGATGTAGAACAGCAACATATATAAGAAATAGGAATGTTACCTTTTGATCAAAAGCAATTTTTACAATAAAACCACATTTGACTTTGAAAAGGGTTACTTCCCCTGTGTTAATGTAGAATAATTATTTGTGTTGATAATTATCAAATGGGAAATAATAAACACATGATGTTATTGTTAGTTCTGTTTTTGGGGAAAATGGGGGAGTGTAAATCACATTTAATTAAAGTTTTGATAAATGATTTGATAAAGCAATATTTGGGTTTGTAATAAAATACGGACATACATGGTTTTGCATGTTTGCTTGTATTTTTATATGATATGTAGCTTTGTAAATATTTGCTCTTGATATCATCTGTATGATTGATGCCGTTGGTCGAAACGTTTTCCAAATATTTTTTTATTTAATATAAATAATGATTTTCCCTATTGACCATCTGACTAAAATTTGTCATTTTGGGTAAACTTATGCCAAAAATCGATGCCAACATATAGTCATCGGATTTGGGAGTGGAGATTATGCAACACATATTTTTAATTTTGGTCGATAACAATTCGGTTAATTTTACGTAACCAATAATGACATCTGTAGATCTGTGGCCGTTCGTTCTTTGAAGCTTATTTTAGCATACGGCCTACGATCCACCTTTGTATTTGCTGATGGTAGAAATCAGCGGGCGAGGATATATTTTTCACGAGTTTTAAAATACTTGGCATATAATGCGGGGGAGAGGGAAGTTTCGCCGGTTTTTTGTTCATTGTCACATTGTTGAGGATTTTATATCTGTCCAACGTGCTTATAAATAAAACATAATTACCGTATATTATTCAATATTTTAAAAAAATTATCTGTTACATTATTATATGAAATTGAACACACATATGCAATAAAACTGGCAAAATTCTTCTTACAACTGTAACATATTAACACTTGTTATATTACAGTTTTAAGAAGACTTCTTTCTAGAGTATTTCAAACAGTTATTCTAATTTGTTTTAACATGAATTCGGAAGAAAATATTTTTATTACATTCGATATCAAAGGTGAACCTACGATTTCAAAAATTAATAAATATTGTGTAAATGAAACGACCGCCCTACTGTACCTGGATTTTGTCTTATCGAGTAAGCTATATCCCTTAATATTAAATATTTTTTAGTTATACAAGCAGAATTAATAATTTCGAAATTGGTTATGGAATAAATTTTAATTTTATATTTTAACTTTTTCGGTATCTACCCAGCTTTGCAAAATACTGTTTGTTCATTCAATTGAAGAATTTGACCACTTTGAAAACATTCACGGAGCTGTAGTTAATGAAGAAATATTTGTTGATTATTCAAAGTGTTATTACCGACATCCAAGTTTTATTTTAAAAGTTAAAACGAAAAACTGTATAGCTGAAAATAGTAACTCATTTACCCATCAACATCGTGATATACAAAATGATGGAATACTACGAAGATCAAATGGGGTTATAGGTTATGGGATTGTGGTAACTTCCGATGTAATAATAAAACCTCTACTACAACATTCGAAGATTATAATTTTTTTTATATATAGGCATTGAAGGCTTATATGCTTAACATTCCTTTAGGAGCAACCATTTTTTCGGAACACTATCAAAATAAATTTTTTAGTACGGCTTCAAAGATATTCTGTAATCAAAAATCTTCATTAGAACTAATAATAAATTAGCTTAGTCAGTAACTGCAATGAAGAATAGTATTAACAATTCTCACCTGATAAACCTCGACAACTGTGCTGCCAATAAGAACCTGAATAATTGGATACAGGAATATCACTAAAATCAGCCAATCACTGAAATCAAAATACAGCCGAGTAGAACAATGCCATGGAAATTTCGTTCTGGTAAGATCTTTTCTGACCACACCCCAACTCTGCCCATTCACCCTCAATCCCGATAAATTACACCTTTCACTTTCAAGTCATTCCCCATTCAGAACTTCACCATGCTCCGCTAGGACGTTCCTAATCCGATAATCACCGTACAATATGCAGAGAAAAATTTGCACGCAGAGTGGAACGAACGAAAATACCACTCTTCAAGCATACACCACAACTCTTCAAACACAAAATTCCATAGCACTTGTATGAAAGTTTCTTCTCGAGTTAACGTTTTACGTTCATAGATACAAAGTCTGTATATTGCGAGACGACCGCATACACACACATAGGCCCTGATTTATCGTTTATTGATTTCGGTATTCTTAAAAAACGTTCGAAGGACTAGTGGAATCAGATAAGATAAAATAAGATAAGATCAGATATTTACAACGCAGGAAAGCTATTAAGCTGGCTATCTTTAACATACTTTATTCTAAGTGTACCCAGGTCTAGATGTTCATAGATTGTCATCTAATTATTTGAAGAAATCTGCTACGTATAAGACACGATTCGGTATCCGAACTGACTAGGAATCCTTAATCTGCAAAGACCGCTAATATTACAGGGCAATGATATGTTAAGAGCTTATGAGTAAATCAGTATTTTCTCACAGAAGCATCACCAACGTTTCAAAATTCCCGTGTTAGTAAATAATTATTATGTTACGTACAGTTACAAGGTTAGCTGAAATGTTTCCGTTGAGTATCTCCTTCGACTCACCATAAAGATAAGGAGAGTAATTCGTTCGAATATTGATACATTACTATAGTTATATTCTTCTTGTGATTTCTTCTTGGAAGGATATTACGAACCACATTCTCGTGACTTCAAACAGAACACTACAAACACCACCCCGCAACGATGTTTAAAGACACATTTCCGCCTCAAAAGTGAAAATTCGAAGGAAAAGTGGAATCAGCAAGCAAAAACATCTTTTGAGGATTTAAAAAAGCTGTTAAAACAGTAGCAGCCTTGCGTCGACAATGAAAACCAAAAGTTTATTAATACATCCTTGCGAGAATGGTGAAGAACATCCCGTCGTTTCTTAACTTAACAATTCTTAAAAGATCTTGAGAAGAACTTGTATCACAGAGCTTGAGTACCTTGCAGAAGTCTTACTTATCAAACGTTTGAGACAATATATTGAAGGTTCTCCTATTACAATAATAATTGACCACTCAAGTCTTCGTTGGTTAATGAAGCAATGGGACCTGTCTGGTTGATTAGCACGATGAAGAATATCGAAAAGGATCATTAAACGTTATATATCAGATAATTTTTCGCGAGTTCAGTTAGAGTCCAATTCGTTTGAAGTTGGTGAATATGTGGCAAGAATTAAGAATTATTACAAGAAACCCCAATTTCAAGGTGATTGATGTTAGAAAATACTGTAAAATAAGAAAAGAGTGAAATACAGATCTACCAGATTGGGAGTGAGTTATCCCGAGGATGATGAAAACAAAATTAATTGGATTTTGTAAGAACCTCTGTGAGAGATTAAATTCAGGATGATCACCAAATGTTGGATAAACATTTCGACGGAATACCTGTGTTCTTCAAAATGTGGTTTATTCAGCAAAGGGTTTTCCCTTCATTTTCTAGTTTTTGGACAGCGCTAGACACAGCACGGTGCAACCGATGCCTTGCTGAGAAGTTTAACATAGTGTATGACAAACAAATGTTCTCTTACTAGACTATTTATCAGTTGCTTAAAGATTTGGTTCAAAAATAGATAATGTACAAAAAACAAACGAAAAACGCGATTCGAATTATAATTTACGTGCAAATCCACGAACTTTTGTCCCAGGTCAAGAAGCGTTCGTTCACAATTTTGTTCAGAGCAACACTGGATAACAATTTCAAGCTAAGCTCGTCCAGATATTTGTACCAGCAATTATTTGGTAAGGATTGGAAATGTAGCTTACGAAGTATCAAGCAAAGACGAAAAACCTTTAAAAGTATACCACACCAACTATGATTTAACACTAAATATCCAATTCCTCATTTGAGTATAAAACGTCCATATCTTAGACAAATAAAAAAGTTAAGCCCGACCTTTGAAACGAAACTATCTATTGGGATTTGAGTCGTTCCCACGTTTGTGCCAGCTTATTAGTTACAGATTATAAGTTGTTTGCTTTGGAAATTGATAAATCTTGAACATCGTACAGAATATTGGTCATACAATAATTTGGTTAATATTCTAGTAGTGCAGTGTACCGAATGTAAATACAATACCCAAAAATAGGGATACAAAATACTACAAATTGTTGGTAAAAATTGACGGTCATGTCGGCAGATTTTTTTTTTAATTTTCGGAGAGATTTTCTTTCGTGCAAATAATGTTCTTAGAAACTGATTTATAAACAAAATGTCTATACCCTGTATAAGATAGCAGAAAATTTCCAGCAGAAAAAATGAGTTTTTGCTATTCATCGCTAGAGGCAGCACTATCACAAAAAGGAAATTTTTCAGCTGATATTTTTTGAAACCAGCAGAAATTTTTTGAAATTTTTAAGCAAATCAATAATTCTGACGAGCAGAAAGTTTGATGAAAAATCAAATAATTAATGAAAAAGAAGAGAACATATATGTTTAAAACGTTTTGAAACAAAAAAAGTAAATTTTCTTTAAAGAACGATTTGCGGTTGTATAGAGGACTCTTAACATATATTAAAATTATTATAATCATCATAATACAAATACAGGGCAACACAAAAAAAAATCGCCTACGTTGATAGACTCCATTAATTTTTGAAATCATTTTAATGTGAAATGTTTTCAGATTTTCAACAAAAGTGTTAGAAAAACCCCCTGTAACTACCCTGGGTTTATGTTTTTATGGTAGCTGAGATCATAATCTATATACATAAGCAACATAAGAATCATAACTGGCGTCAGTAGCGTTCCATACATTTTAGAAGTCATTTTAATGTGAAATGTTTTCAGATTTTCAACAAAAGTGTTAGAAAAAACCCCCCTGTAACTACCCTGGGCTTATGTTTTTATGGTAGCTGAGATCATAATCTATATACATGAGCAACATAAGAATCATAGCTAGCGTCAGTAGCGTTCCATAAATTTTAGAAGTCATTTTAATGTGAAGTATTTTCAGTTTTTTAACAAAAGTGTTAGAAAAACCCCCCTGTAACTACCCTGGGCTTATGTTTTTATGGTAGCTGAGATCATAGTCTATAAACATGAGTTACATAAGATTCATAACTGGCGTCAGTAGCGTTCCATAAATTTTAGAAGTCATTTTAATGTGAAGTATTTTCAGTTTTTAAACAAAAGTGTTAGAAAAAACCCCCCCTGTAACTACCCTGGGCTTATGTTTTTATGGTAGCTGAGATCATAATCTATATACATGAGCAACATAAGAATCATAACTGGCGTAAGTAGCATTCCATAAATTTTTGAAGTCATTTTTATGCGAAATATTTTCAGTTTTTTAAACAAAAGTGTTAGAAAACCCCCCCTGTAACTAATCGTTCTTTAAAGAAAATTTACTTTTTTTGTTTCAAAACGTTTAAAACATATATGTTCTCTTCTTTTTCATTAATTATTTGATTTTTCATCAAACTTTCTGCTCGTCAGAATTATTGATTTGCTTAAAAATTTCAAAAAATTTCTGCTGGTTTCAAAAAATATCAGCAGAAAAATTTATTTTTTGTGATAGTGATGCCTCTAGCGGTGAATAGCAAAATACATTTTTTCTGCTGGAAATTTTCTGCTATCTTATACAGCATTTTGCATGGCATAGTAAATGACGTGCAGATATGTTTTCTTGGTAAGCAAATTTAATATATTTTTTTAAAATTTTAAAATTCATTTACAACACTAAAAAACATTTATTAAATTTGTACCATTAAACGACAACCGAAAACCAGTAAAATACGGTACACATAAATAAAGTGGCGGAAGTAATTGCGATTTGCGATACAAAGCGCAACTCAGCCGATCTCACAGGCGATGTTGATTACCCCCGATTCTCTGATTTCGAGCTTGTTTGTGATTTTTGCTTAAGTCTATCTTTCTTATGATTCTAATTCTCATACTGAAGCTCCTCAGTGTAATTATATAATTAGGAACCATTCAATATAATTCAGGGACAATTTTTATTGTAGCGAGATTCCAACATTAACGTCAGGGGTTTCTGGGTTTAATTATTTTATTTGAATATTAATAATGTTGTACGTGATATTGTTACCTCAGTCAGGAACGAGGTGATTAATACAGCAAGTAGAGTGACTGGTGATATTTTTACATTTATTCACAAATGCATCTGATGTTAAATCGTTAAATACTAGCACCAAACCCATTGGGTACAAATTGGATATTGGATGAATTTGTAAGTTATGTCTCTCAAGCTAAAGTCTTTACCTACCGCAAAATGATATTCGTTCGCCATCTCGTTCGCCATACCGGCGTTCATACCGGAAGACTTCTAAATCTGCCTATTATAATCCGAAGACCAATTTCATCACATTTTCATTCAAAAATGCCTTGTGATCATACGGCGATTGTTGAACCGATGAACTTCAGTGCTTGATACGAGTTGAAATGTTAAACTTGTCTGGATAATCATACCGTCTTTGAAATATTTTTTAAATGTATAGTGGACAAATCGAATAAGATGAAATAATAGTTTTTTTGTAATATTTAAATAAATTCCTTATATTTCGATCTGTTGATCAAAATTATAACTAGTTTTAAAATTTAAATGTTTTCACTGAAGTTGGAATTTATTTTGAGCACTTTTTTAGAGAATGTAGGTTCTGTTAGAGTCACTTGTTGTCTAAATTTAAAAATAGCAGTTCTATGTTATATCATCTGCTAGATCTTGAGTCCTGCTAATTTTTCATAATTATCTGCTCTACATATTATCTAGATGTGCTGCATCAGCATTTGAATGAGAATCGTTCGAAGATCAGTTTTTTATTTGAAAATACTTAACGATTTCTTATTTATGCTACTGAATTTAGCCGAGCGTTAGCCTGTGCCAAAAATCAGGCCATACTCTATGTAGCATCACAGTGAAATCAAAAGCTGTATGCATGTCCAGTGGTTTATTGTACTGGGTGAAGTTAAACCAATTCGAAAGTAGCTGGATCCCCCATTTATAATTTGTCGTGTCAGATAAAAGGAAGTAATGTGTGCACTTAATCCAAACTTGTAACCTTTTCAGAATCACGCCATTGATAGTAATTTTTTTCACTCCAACCTTAATTTGTAATTTAATTTTGATTTTCCCGATTAATACAAAAACTATATACGTTTTCAAGTGAAATATAAAAAAGCCGTAGAAAAATAGTTGCAATAATGGATTTTATGTTTTACTCCCTGAGAATACATTTTATCCGTGAAGTATAAGGCATCTACAATTAAACACTGCTTCTGGTTGTACATAATCAACAAGGCCGATTTATCTAAACGTCACTAACAATTAACAAATTAACCTGTTTTATCGGCAAAATGAAACAAAATTATGTATAATCCTGCTATTATTCTACTCCAAACCATAAAATAATCCGAAACCGCCAGATTTGTATAAAAATGATTGTTCACCCCGCTTCCTACTTTCTAATCTAAATTATATTTGCGTTTATACACGTTTCAAATTTTATTAATCCTCGATTTATGAAACAACAAAAAAATTTGAATATTCCGATATTTTTCTATAGTGGTATACTCGTACAGTAGGTATCTTGCTGCGTTGCAATACAAATGGTATACGATACTCGTATGTATGGTATATCATGTGTAGAATCATTTTTCATCCTTTCGGTAAATAAATCATCCAAAATGTATATCATTAGGTAAGTTATATTTTATTGTGTTCGCCACATAAAAAAATAAATAGCTACGCGTATATAGAATTTTATATAGTAATTCGAAAGCATTTCTAAGCAAGGCAGGTTGTATCGTGTATAGTCACACACAACGAGGTACCGTATACACATTTTATATGTACCTACTTCTACCAAAAATCATCGAGCAGCACACATACATACATAGAAGTAAAAAATGTTTTTCGGTTTTTCCTATTTTTTGTTCGTTGGAAAAGGTGTTTCCGCTTGACATGGGTTAAGCTCATAAATTTGCATAATATTGATTTAGCTTTGCCCTTTGTTCCATAATTTTTTTTTAAAATTCCCAATTTTTTGTGAGTGAGTTCCTGTAAAAATTTTACGTTTTTATGTTGCCGGCTGATAACGAACATGTAAGTATTTTATATATGGGAAGCAAAATATGTGTTGGCGGTATATCTATGTATACCTAAAAATTGGAGCAAATCTGTCATGATACGAAACTAGAAGCTAAAAATTGTGTTATGTACAAAATGTAAATTATGTCGTCCCAAATTCGATACTTCTACCTATATACGGTTTGTATATAATAAGGATGTATTATACATATCTCACTTGGAATATGAAACAAAGCAATCAATTGGAATGTCTGGTGAAAAATATACAGAAATCCAAAATTAGGTCCAACTTTTGCCTTACATCACCTAAGCAAGTACGATTGAAACAATAACCCACCTATGGAAAATATGTGGCCAGTAGGTTCGATCGTCCTTTCTGTAAGGCCATGCATAGTAAACAAAATTTACATTATTTTTGAAGACATAATTTTGAAAAATCAGCTGTATAGCATGATGTAACGGTCAGTTGCTTCTAAGTTAAGATTGTTAAGATAGTAACTGTACCGATTAGTTTCCCTTACGCGTTATTTCCTGTCTGTGGTATGGTCCAGTGTTGTGCCGTATTATCTACACCGCAAAGATAATAAATATTATACTTGTGTAAAGAATGTGTTTAGATAATTAAAAAAATGGCGTAAATAATGTACAGAATGTAGACAATGTCGGAAATGATTGTTTCTGCTGGCAATCTGCAAAAATTTTATATATTATTTGTTAATGGAACCATTTCGGCTCCAACGAGCTTCATTTCCACCTCTCATCTGATAAATATAAAGCAAAGTTTTATATAGAAATTACGTACCATTGAATGTATATAACAGTTGTTGGTATGCTCGGAGAACGGAAATATAAGAAAAAATGTTATTTCTTGCATATAGTTTAACAGTCCTAATATTTAAAAATATTCGAAAAAAGTCAAAACCTATGTTGAAAAGAAGAACTTTATATGAGTATACTGCTCAATTTTTATGCAAAACAAAGAGCTGTCAATATAAGCTATCTTATGCCTCGGTACGGCGGTTCTGTAATAAAGGTGGATGCAGTGTTAGTTTCAAAGACATGCATAACAGATTTTATTGCGAAGAGAATTACTTTCATAGCCGCAAATTAAGCCACGAAACGGCATTTTATTTGGTCTCGTTAAAATATAAGTCCTCATTCAGGCAGTTCATTAATTTTTAGCAGAAATCTAATTGATATTCTTTAACCTTAAAGTACCGTATATACCTAGTTTTATTTTACCATTTTTATTTATTTTTCAAGTGATCCGAGAGCTATTCCCAACCAGTTCACTAAATTCTTTAGTTCGGCTTTCTCGAAAAGATCCGAATCCTAACGTTGACTATTTCTAGTACATAATATAAATAATAGCGTTCAATTTACTGAAGGATCTCGCAATTATCGGTCAATCAATTTGTTTGGACTGTAAATGGCCGAAATTTGCCAAAAAAAAACTGTTTTATGTTCGACTAACATAGTTGTAAATTTATTTTAGAATCTTTTAGTTCGTAGTTCAAAAAACGAAAAAGCTCTTATGGAAGCTGTCACTTCCGTACCAATGTTGCTAAAATAATACTGGAATCGCCAACTTTTAGAAAACGCTTAATCTGTGTTGTATAGAGCCCGAATGTATGAACGTACATTTCAAAATATTTTGCAAACATCGAGAAAGCTCTATTGGAAGTGGCAATTTTCAGTGTACCGTCTTCGATCAAAATTCACTATAATCTCTCAATTTGGGGAAAAAGGTGATGTTTAAAGTTTTATTCCAATCAATAAATTCGTCTGGCGTAACAAGGCCGCATTTTTAGTTAAAATAGGAAACTGACACTTCCGCTGAAATGGATCAGGTTGATAATCTACCCAATAGGAACCATAAGACATATATTTTCACCATAAAGAATTGCAATTTTTTTTGCCAATTTACCAAAGGTAACCATCATCATGATAGTTTGCGAAATGTGTGAAACATTTGTGATTGGTTAACGATATTAGAAAAATAAGTTCGAGTCTAATCCATGACAAGATATTTAACCGCATCTAAGAGTAAGGATAACACCATTACAAAATTTGCGATATTTTCATTGCAAATTTTTTTGAATAATTGAGGATTGGATAACGATATTGGGATTACGACAATTTAATAGTAGTATATAGTGGTAAATCTATGGAAAATGGGAATACGAGAAATCCCTCAATAGAAGAAAAAAAATTTAACTGCTCGAAAAATAGTTAGACTTAACTATTAGCTCAATTTGCAAAATTGTGAGTGCAGAAGCTTAATGACGTTAAAGAGGATGCCATAGATAAAACTACTGGAAGGAATAATTTATGGCTACCTAAACCTAATGAATTTTTAATAATTTTTTATATCAATCTTATAATCTTCCCCCAGTCTGGTACATAATCTAATTTGAAATTAACGGGTATAAGTTCTCTAATTATACATAGTAATGGTGGGCTACAGGCACAGTTTTCACAAAAATATCAATCAAACACTCATATCAAATATGCAAATCACTAAATGCAGCATAAAATATTCAACCTGATTTTCGAGGAATTCATAGCTGCAAATCGATAAATCCGAGATTTTATTTTTATAGATATTCATCTGCCACATTGTCGAATTTCTTGAACATTTAGAAAAAATATTTAGCAACTTTTCTGAACTTGACGAAGACATCCAAATATATCGAGAACTGCATCTGAATTGAAGTACTTTGAGCAACATTATTCTAATGCTAAAGAGAAACTCCGTCATGCGGTAATGTAAAGTCACAAACCGAAAAACTCAAGAACAGCTTAATTTTTCAATCGGAAGGACGATACAAAGGCGATTGGAAGAAAATATACAAGAATACATGTGGCACATATTCCAAACACATTAAAAGATTTATTGGACAAGTTTTTCGCATAACCTAATTCAAAAGGCGATCCTAAAAGGCTGCATATGCTGTCGGATATTACTGGTGAAATTTTACGAGTTTTAAAGGCATTAAGTGCAGATGTAGCGAGAAAGCACGTTTGGCTCATCTAAATGCTTGTAGATCGATGTATAAAACTCGATAGACTTGGGTACTGGAAACAGCTGATGATACCTTTCCAATAATTAGACAATTTTTGCATTTTTTTTAACCAACCGAAGTTTGGAATGGGAATGGTAGACATGGGAACGGTCGAACCCACTTGCAGTGATGCCGAATTATCTGGTAGCCTAAAGCTTCCTTTCCTAAAAGAAAAACCACTATAAGTTTGCAAATCAGGGAAGAGTCGAGAAATAGTATCAGTTGTGCTACTGCGTATATGTTTACGGCCAAGTTCAAGAAAAATATAAAAACTTTTTTTTGACTTTATTTATCTATACCTCGTCATTCCGACAGAAAATTAAATTTGCATTCTCCTGAGCATGAACTTTGTTTATTTATCATTCATTTCGGTAAACTGATTTTTATTTTTAACTTAGTTTTCATTTAGAATTTTACCATTTTCCGGTATGATGTCTTTTGTTTGTTGAACGCCGTATAACATACAGAGTAAAGTTTTTATGTGTGCAAGAAGAGTAATCAAGATATGGAAAAAAATTGAACGAAGTAGTTTAGACAACAAAAAAAATTGAATGTCGGTGTAGTTTATTTAGTGACAATAAAATAATCCAACAGTTCTTATGAGGTAAGTAAACCGCTGCAAAAATTCATGTTTTGCATTAAATACAAGTTTTATTATTTTTTATTTCATTCTAGTTGATTTCAGTAGACCAATCAAGGACAGAAAAATCCAAATTAATCAACGTATTGTGGTTGCATTGGAAACAATAAATACGCGTGAGATAAAGGTGCAAAATCAATTGTCCGTGTCCAATAACATTACCACGGTGTTTTCGAAAAAGAATTCAATATTTAATTAATTTTGAACATATTATCAGGTTGTGATGTTTCATTTAGATCGGCCCGATGCCCATACAAATCTTAAATACACTATGGAACCAGTAGCCCATGAATTAAAACATTTACTCGACTGTGATGCGAAATTTTTGCACGATTGCGTTGGTAATGAAGTTGAGTTTGTTGCGTTCCAGCCCCAGGTTCCAATACTTTATTGGAAATCCTTCGTTTATGTATCGAGGAAGAAGGTAAATGGGTTGATGAGCCGAGTAAAAAAATAAAAGCGGATCCTTCCAACGTTAAATCATTTAGGGAAAGTTTATGTAAACTGAGCGATGTTTATGTGAATAAACACCTGAATAAACACACGCTGCCGACCTTCTGAGCAAATAATTAAAATATTTCTCACGCGCTTTGGATATTCCATCGCGTTCATTTTTGGGTATTTTAGGAGGTGATAAAGTTGCCGATAAAATTAATCAATAATCTTTTGGATATGGTTAACGAGATGATTATTGGGGGAGCAAGGCATTCACATCAACGCAAGTTTTAAATAACATTGAAACTGGTGATTCACTATTTAATGCTGAAGGTTAAAAAATTGTGCAACAACTCGAAGACAAGGCAATGAAAAATAATGTTTAGTTATAGTTGTCGCTTGATTTCATCACTATCTGGAAATAAATTTGCCGCAGATGGAGAAGCAGGAGCTGCTACCGTCGAAGGTGGTTTAGTGGGTAAAGTCTCCACCAAGCTTTTAAATAATTTAACAACACAGACACCACTAATATTTTATAATATTTTTATTTCGATATTATTTAATTTTATAATTTAATTCTTTTGTCTCCGTTTAAAATACATATTTTATATTATTGTTGACTATATATATTTTTATTCAATTTTATTCTATATTTATTTTTAATTTCTATTTTTTATTGTTTTTCTTTCTACGAAAAAACAAAACTCAACTAACTTTTTATTTTTTCATAGCTAGCTACCAAAACCAAAAACTACAATATTTTTTGGATACCCAACTAACCATTTTCGGTGCTTGACAATTTTAGAAAATTTATTTATAATTTATTATCTGATTTGGTTGGGCAAGGTGTGAAAGACGCCACAGTGGTATGCCATCAGGCTCATTAAGTCTTGATACTGGACCAAAATCACATAAAGCTTTCGCTGCATCGCACGCGCTAAAATTATTGTTTGGAATGGAGCGTTTTCGAGAAAGGAAATTTCTTAAAACGTAAGATCATTTATGGATTGCGTGGTTGCAGCAACTGCGAGTGTTATTTCCATTATTGGAGGCCGAGACACATCTTCATGTTGTGCCAAGTGGGGCACGGAATCGAAAGTATAGTGTAATGTTTAAGAATGAACATCATTAACAAATAAAGCGTTAAAATTTACACATTTTTAATCATTTTGGATTCCATAGTTCCAGCATGGAACCTTAATTTATTATAATCGATAAATATTTGTTAAACCAAAAAGACTTGAAATTTTAAGTATTTATTTAAAGCAAAAATATATTACCCATGGTGTTTTGTTTCGATATGTTTCTTGTTTCCATGTCAATCTACTATCAAGATTCTAAGTTGATGTTATTTAGCTTAACCGAAAGACAGGTTTGTTTACGGAGGTTGACATGAAATATTTAGTGATCTCTGCTCATTTGGCTCAATTTTGAATTGGAAAATTATTATTGGTATTTCTATAATTTATATATTTTGTATATGGAGGACATAGGAAAGAAAATACTTTGCTATCAAAGCTTAAATTTAGTTTTATGAAAGTTGACTGTCTCTTAATTTATATGTACAATGTCTTCTAGCTAAAAGAATGAGACTTTCTACTGCGAGTTTACGACATACATACTCATATAGGTTTATGAACAATTTGATGGATTAAAAATTTCAATTTATTCAATCTAATTAATTTCAATTCATCGGGACTCCTACATTTATTCATTCTTACTTTAGCACGATTTTCGTGATTATCACCGTCGACCGTTGAAGTTAGTTTTGATATTCAGTGGCACTATCTTATATCGCCGATAGTATACTATGTTCCATTACACTATATAAACCACATTCAGTCATTTAATTATTAATGATATGTTTAAATCCTAATTGTTCAATTACAAAATCTTCAGTTGGAATCCACTAATAATTAGGTGTACCACTCCCGACCGAGCTGGTATTTTAGAACTGCATACAAAATTAATTTTGAAAGTCATTCTGCCCTATCTCGAGCTTAGAAAGTCTATTAAAATAACACCACACAATTTAATAAACTTACTTGCAAAACTATTGCACCTCGAAATGCACAGAATAATGCAATTTATTTCCAATTCCTAAGAAGTAAAAATTTATTATACAAACAGGTTTTTACAATTATTGTATATTGTAGTATTGTTCTAAAAATGGATTTCAAGCTAGCTGTTCACTGGTTAATTTCAAGTATGCTCGTTATTTTTGATATGTGTATTCGATATCAAATTCTCTTACTGCTGCCGTAGGTAGAAATGGTTGCACTTTTCTTTAACATATGTTAAATATTTAGAAAGAAGTACTGCTTTGCTGCATTTTTCTGTATCGCTAAAAGTTTCGATAAAGTGTGGTATAAAGGACTTACACACAAAGTTAAAACGCAAATATCGTCGAAAATTCATGAGATCGTTACAAATTGGCTCGTAACCAAATAAAAAAAAATATTGCTTCTTTCAATTTAAATTAAATATACGCACAGGTACCACAAGACCGTGCACTGGGTCCAGTGTTATATTTAATTTACACAGTAGACTTTCTTAACATTTGCATGATTCAGCATCATTATGAACTAGACTTGAAAATACTTAAAAACGTGAAGTAGAAAAAGCGAAGTAGCTTTTCTAATGGAAAATTATGGCAAATGAGCAGAAATCATCATTTATTTTATGTCATCATTCTCCGTAAACAATCCAGTCCGGTAAAGCTAAATAACCTCATTTTGGCCCAAACCAAAAACATTAATACAAGGTGGCTGAGCCCAAATGTTGCTGACTTCACTCTGCTGTCATTTGTGTAGTTGTCATTTTCGCGCGTCAGTTTTTTGACAGATTGAAGTTTGGTTAGTTGTTTACATGTGGTCAACAAATAATTGTTCTAAATTAATATCTTCATAGAAAAATCGTAATGGAATTCAAACGTAATAGTGTGATTGCACTGTATTTGGGTGGAAATTCACAAACAGCAATAGTTCGTCAGCTCCAGCATTTGAATGTGAATAAAATGTTTGTGTATCGAGCCATAACTCGATACAACGAAACTGGGAGCATCGCTAAACGCAACAGAGGTGGTCCTAAAAAGACAGCAACATCAAAAGAAATGATGCGAAATGTGAAGAAACGAATCCAACAAAATCCTCGTCAAAGTGCCAATCAATTAGCCGCACGTCTACAGGTTTCACGATACAGCATTCAAACCATATTGTAAAATGAACTACACTTGAAGCCCTACAAGATACGAAAAGTTCAAGATCTTACGGAGGCACAAAAAAAGTTAGGCTTGAAAGAACACGAGCATTTAAGGCCTTGGCCGAACGTGATGAGATTCCAAAAATTGCCTTTTCTGATGAGAAAATTTTTACCATTCAACAGTATGTGAATAAACAAAATAATCGTGTTTGGTTAGAGCACAAGTCCAACGATAATTTGGACACAAGAGTTGCCATGCGCAAGCAATCACCAGCTTATGTTTAGGTTTGGGCTGCAGACGGACGCACTCCTCTGGTTTTCATCGAACATGGAGTCAAGGTAAACCAAGAGGTGTACCGCCAAAAGATCCTAAACGATGCTTTGTTACCTTGGGCACGTAAACACTTTGGTACGAACAGTTGGACATTCCAACAGGACTCGGCACCGTCACACAAAGCTCCAGCGACAAAGCAATTTTTACAAAATTGCGTTCCGTGGCTGATTTTGTCGAAAGAATGGCCACCATATTCACCAGACTTGAATCCCATGGATTTCTTCATATGGTCCATTTTGGAGAGTAAGGTGTCCACTAAAAAATACGAAAGTGTTGATGCATTGAAGTCAGCTCTTGTTCGAGAATGGAATAAAATTCCGCAAGCTCACGTTCGGTCAGCATGCGATGCTTTCTATGGAAGACTGAATCAAATAATCAGAGCCAAAGGAGGTCATATCGAGCAGTAACATGTTTTTCATAAAATGTAATATGTTTTCAACATATTCCACGAAATTTCAATAAAAAATTACAGCGTTTTCACTTGGTAACACTTGGTCTCAGCCACCCTGTAATTAATATCTAGATAGTAGATTGACTTGGAAACATGATTCATATACGAGACAACAAAACACCATGGGTATTACATTTTTGCTTTAAATAATTTTATTTCAAGTTTTTTTGGTTTAACATTTATCGAGTACAACAAATTAAGGTTCCATGCTAAAACTAAAGAAACCAAAATAATTTAAAATATGTAAATCTGGACGATTTATTTGATGGTGATGTTAATAGCACTCGCCGCTGTTGCTACAACTACGGGATTTATAAATGATTTTGTATCATTTTAGAAATTTCCAAACTCGAAAAGGCCCCAACGTTCCATTCCAAACAATAATTTTGGCGCGTGCTATTGGTGCAGCGAAAGCTTTTTGTGATTTTGGTCCAATATCAAGACTTAATGAGCCTGATAGCATACCACCTTCGATGGTAGCAGCTCCTGCTTCTCCATCTGCGGCAAATTTATTTTCAGGTAGTGACGAAATCAACCGACAACTGTAACTAAACATTATTTTTCATTGCCTTATCTTCGAGTTGTTGCACAATATTTCAACCTTCAGCATTAAATAGTGAATCATCAATTTCCATGTTATTTAAAACTTGCATAGATGTGAATGCCTTGCTCCCCCAATAATCATCTCGTTAACCGTATCCGAAAGATTATCGATGAGCTGAATTTTATCGGCAACTTTATTACCTCCTAAAATAGCCAAAAATGAACGCGATGGAATATCCAAAGCGCGTGAGAAATATTTTAATTATTTGCTCAGCAAAAGGTCGGCGGTCTCAACGCCTGCATACATACAAAGTCCATATATTGAAAGACGGCCGTATACGCATACATAGGCAGTGGTTGTGTTTATTGTTCGACTGATCATCAATAACGAAGAAAGCAGCAGCTTAGAGGAAGCCAATCAAAATACCGATGTAAAAGTGTATTACCTACAACATTAGTCGATATAAGAGATAGTTTTTGGACTTTTTATAAAGGCAATATATTGTTGGATTCCAGTTAGATGCTTCATTTATTGATGAAATGGTGGTGAGAAAATTTAATCTACATAGGACGGCTGCTCGAGAACCAAGTTATATCCACAAACGCATTTATTTTAACGAAACTTCCAATTCATCTGCAACCAATAAAGTCGACTCCTGATGAGTTCAAAGCAATAAATAAATTAGAATTAGCCGACCCAACATTCAGTAAAGGTGGGATGATTGAAATTTTTCTATAGAAGCAGATGCATTCTTTAAAATGTTGCAATATAGTCGGATGCAATTTTCTAACTTTGTAGCTCAAAATACATTATTTGGATACATTCTGGCTGGTAGCGGTAAACGAGGATGAGAGCTTTAAAATTTTAATGTAACTCTTACTGAAAATATTGATTCACACCTGAAGAACGAAACAAATTGAACGACATGTTCAAGATACATTCAAATGGACCGACGTAGGCGATTCATTATTAAATTATCAATAAATACTCGATCAGTGATGATGAGGGATTCATCGAATTGCTCTACTAAGGGGCTTAATTCTACTGACATTTTTTTGTGTCTAACAATTACCTAAAGGATAAATACACCAAATTTCCTCAGGAGTATGAGCACATGCATAAAGCACATGCATAAAATTGGAGCACATGCATAAGTTAAGCCCAGTTTTGAAAATTCGGTTGGTTTTTATTTACCTCATCATGCTGTGGTAAAGAAAAGCAGCACCATTATGAGTCACTAGAGTGATATTTCATTAAACAACATATTGAACCTACACTGTGGAAGATACTCCTCTGGTTCCGTTCACATAGCTATGCAATCACCGCTGACATCGAGATGATGTATCGCCAGATGTTTGTGGATCAGGAAGATAGAAGACATCAGCATATTGTTTGGTGAGATCATCCAACTCAAACTATCCAACCGCATATAAATTAGATTCCGTCACTTACGGTACTGCTTCTGTCCCATTTTTAGGTACAAGATGCTTAAACCAACTTGGGTATGATGTACGAGAGAAAGAGCCGACAATTGTAAAAATAATTACGAAGGATCTTTATGTGGTTGATCTCCTAACTGGGACGAAAACTGTTAATGAATTGCTACGTATCAAAACTAGTGATGATGCCGTATTGTTATCGACTGGGTTTGCGTTAACAAAATGGGTATCAAATGGTGAATTAGAAAGTGACACTGATGAGGTTAAAATCGGTTCATCAAATGAAATAACAAGTGTGAAGTATGTCCTAACTTTGTCCCAACCTTAAGAAATGTGTATGTATGGGTTAAACTCTCGTTATAACGAATTTTAAAATTTAAAATTATTTTATATGTAAATTGGGTAGAAACGAATAGTTATAAAATCTTATATTACCTATTTAACTACCGAGAAATATTTAATGCACCAAGGGATGATATTGTACGTAAAATTAAAATAAAATACAAATAAATTTCGCGAATCAATTAATATAGAAAACTTGATATGGACGAAAGAATAAGAACCTTTTAAAAATGAAATTTATAGCATTGCCAAAGGTTTCAAGCGAAATTTTAAGCCGTAACCTTTCCAACACACAGAAAAATTTCACAATACTACTTATCGAAAATATCTCATTTTTGAGTAAAACCTTACGTGCGATTTACGAGTGGTGCTGATGTTAATGTTAAAAGCGATAAATGGCACCGTGACGTATATCGTTAGATTCGTTGGAGTGTCTTCTATCACCCGACCAACATATAGAAAAATTCTATGACCTTTTACAGAAATATTTCATTTTCCGTATTACCTTCCATGCGATTTACGAGTATAGATTGAACTGCTTACACTTGGTGCTGATATTAATGTTAAAAGCAACTAATGGTACCGTGACGTATATCGTTAGATTCGTTGGAGTGTCTTCTATCACTCGACCAACATACAGAAAAATTCTATGACCTTTTACGGAAATGTCTCATTTTCCGTATAACCTTCCAAATCTAAAAAATTGCCAAGCAGCATACCTAATCCCATCATAATCGGTTAAGAAATGGCCGAGTTCCGTCCCAGATGGCCATATTTCAGAACTTCATCCAAAAATCAATTAAGAATCCCATTTCCATCCAGCATATCCAAGCCCATCATAATCGGTTAAGGATTGATCGAGTTCCGTTCCAAGTGGCCATATTTCAGAACTCCTCCCCAAAATAATTTAAGAATTCCATTTACATCCAACATACCCAATCCGATCATAATCGGTTAAGAAATGGCTGAGTTCCGTCCCAGGTGGCCATATTCCAGAACTTTTTCCCAAAATCAATTAAGAATCCCATTTCCATCCAGCATATACCCAATCCCATCATACTCGGTTAAGAAATGGCTGAGTTCCGTCCCTAGTGGCCATATTCCAAAATTGTTTCCCAAAATCAATTAAGAAACCCATTTCTATCCAGCATATACCCAATCCCATCATAATCGGTTAAAAATGTATCGAGTTCCGTCCCAGGTGGCCATATTCCAGAATTTCTTCCAAAAATAGTTTAAGAATCCCATTTTTAACCAACATTCTCAATCCCATAATAATCGGCTAAGAAATGGCTGAGCTCTAATGGCTGAGATTAAATTAGATCGAATCGATTAAATTAAAAGACATTCGGATTTAACGGACACCCCCAATTAGTCCATTAAATCGAGCGTTTACTGTACGTATGTCAAATAATACAAATATTATAATTCATTATAACGAGAGATTAACTAATACATACTCATGATAAAATAGTCAGGAAAATTTTAGGACAAACTTCACGCTCGTGGACACACGCGTGAAGTTTGTCCTAAATTTTGTTTTTGTAATTTTAGGACAAAGTTAGGACAAACTTCACGGGAATCAAATAACAAAAATCTTAGGAATATAGTGGAATATAGTGGAATCCAGTTTATGATAGTTTTGGTTTTAAGGTGCACAGAGTACCAGTTCAACAACTCATCAAACGCAAAATGTTATCAGAAAGTTTTGTTATAAAAATCATGGCTACAGAAACTATCATGGAACGATCCAGTAACGTCAGTATATCAAATATATGGAACAAATTGAGAACTGGACTGAGGTTATTTGAAAAATTAAAAATATCACATTGGGATCCTCTTGCAGGAATGTTAGAACTTCATGGCTTGTCGGACGCCAGTGAACACGCTTACTCAGCAGTTGTTTACTTAAAATCAACCACCAATGTAAAACTACAACTACTTGCGAATTATTAATTACGGTCTCAACATCCATGGGCTATTCAACATATTATTTATTTTTTCTGGACAGATTCGACAATAGTCAAGATATCGTGGTTAAGCATCCAGCCAAGTAAATGGAAAACTTTTGTTGGTAAGTACTTCGGAAAAGATGGAACCATGTAACATCATTTCAAAATCCCGCAGATTTGGCCACCTGTGGCATCTTACCGTCAAAATTATTAGACAAAAACTTACCGTGGAATGTACTAATGGTTAGACTTATCTGAATCAGATTGGCCAGCACAACTGAATCCACCAAAAACGACCCGGAATGTTTTATAGAAAGTAACAATCTCTCAAATATAATTTGTAGATACGCCCCGTGTTACAATCACAATACATTAAGAATTACTGCCATTATCTAAACATATTTTACGTATTTCAGAGTGTATGTAGTTTTGTAGTTCTACACTCGTATATACTTGATTACGTACGTCTGGTTGCATTATTGTAAATAAATCAACAGGATATAAAATATAACGGAAAAAAGGAAACTGAAGTACAACAGCCACATTGACGAGAAAACCGGAAAATGTGAAAAATATTATTAAATTGAATTGCAATTTTCCTTATGTTTTTCTCCATATACATATCCAGCGACACAAGAGAATTGAATGTGATTTTTATTTCTATTCCCGTTTTTTATGCTATACATGAACGTATATATTATACAAGTACTTCGATTCTTTAAGATAAAAGTACAAGACAAAAAATATTGACTCTGTGAAATAGGTTTTAGAGCTTTTAGCTTGGAATTAACTAAATTAAATTTTTTGTCTTGCAGTTTTTCCTGTTCTTTTAACCGCACCGATCTTAAACGTATCTGGCATTTTATTGTTCAACTTTTACTATTTTATTGAAGTATAAATTTTCAGCTATCGAAATTCATATATTATAGTGCAGAAAGCTTTTTAAGCACCGTATGTGTCTTACGTAATATCTTATGAGGACAATCGTGATCTGTCGTTATGGTAGCTATTTATATGTGGTCTGTAATTTATGGCGAATTTGATATGCGGTCATCATCGAAATATTTCAAAATGAATCAGAGCATGTGGTCATTTGTTAAGTGCCAAGCAGAAATACTGTTAGAGCCCACAAGAAAATATTATTTAATACACTTGAAGGTATAAAATTGAATTGTTACGTTGTTACCGTACATAAAATATTTCTATACTGTCTCGTTTTCGTTTTATTTCCAATAAACTTAAAGAACCAAATTCGAAACGAAAAATAAATGAAATTTCATTGTAATTTAGTTGATTGATTTCAGTATTTTCTTGGTAGATACTCGGTATCAGTAAAGAAATCTCCACTGGAGATAATACCGTATAATTTTATACTCGTATACCGGTGCAGCCAGTTGTTGCTGTGATTTTCTTTTATCCGTTATTTCATTTAATGTAATCGAAAAAATACAAAACGATCGTAAATGGATTAAAATTGAATTGGAAAATGATTTTTTTAATTTTGTCCTTTCTGCGAACGGACGGAATATGAATAAATATGTTTATTACGTTGTTGAAAACTGAGTGGCGGAAAATTTATTTTTTAAAATAATAACTTTTTTCGTTTCATTAAAAATTCATTTGATTTATAGTCACAGACATTGTAAAAGTGATGACATTTTCCGCAAAGTTTTATAAAACAAATTAATTTTAATTACAAAGACTTTTCAACGGTCTTCTTTTTTTAACTAAAATGTTGTCTTCTTATTTATTTATTTGGGTTACAAATTAATCTTATTTTTTGTTTTTGCTTCCCTTAAATATTTTTTTTACATCATTGCTTTGTTGTTGTTTATCTTAAGGCCACCTAATTTGCAGAGAATCCATTTGATTGAAAGATGATGAATTGAAAAATATTTTGTTGTTGTTTTTGTGTAGAGAAAAACTAAGATAATTCTTCTTCGGTGGATGAGCTATGTACACCAAGAAATTTGTATAATAATAAAGCTTAAGCAATAATTATTATGGATCATGAGTTGGAAAGATTTTAATAATGAAAACAATGTATTTTTCCCATTTCGTTCTTAAGTGTATAAAGAAAAAAGATTATGTCAAAACATAATTATCGGAAAGTGATAATAATGAAGAGTTTGCAAATGTTGTTAATGATAATGAATTGAGAAGATAATCATTAGCATTTTAAATAATCATGAGTTAGGAGGAAAAAATTTCAAAATTTTCACCAGAAATGTTATTTGCAATGTTGATTTTCGGAACTCTGATGCCCTACTTGTCGGTGATTATGAGGACACGGGATATATATATATATATATATATATATATATATATATATATATATATATATATATATATATATATATATATATATATATATATATATATATATATATATATATATATATATATATATATATATAAGTTAACGAAACGTGGTTTCGGAGAGTTAAAAAAATGAATTTTATTGGTCAAAATTTTACGTTAATACAATTTCAGGTATAAACTTACTCTAACTCTAAACTAACAATTTTTCATTCTTATACTAAATTAAAAGTTAATGTCAGCATTCTCGTATATAAAGAATTTAATTAGAACGGAAATATGATTTGTTGATGTTGCAGTGGTATGGCATGTGCAACTACATAATGCTAGGGATTTGGTTGACTCAGCGGTTGACGTGTATAGCATTTTGCTAACTCTTCCCCCTTTAAAGATCCACGGCCCGTGGGTCACGTATTGAGGGTAACCGTGTGAATTTCTGGTAGGCAGCTGAAGATCCCCTGTTGTTGAGCTGGTTTCTGATGTCGCACTTTATAGAAATGGTGCCTTCTTGTGATTAAGAAAATCAAGATTATCGTTAAAATCAAACTTATGATTGCGAGATCTATGAGTTTTTCCACTACCCAGATTGGAGCGTTGTAGGGGCTCTTGGAAGGTCTTATAATACCGTCATTTAGCAGCTGTTTGATTTGGGTTTCCACTTCACCTCTCATATTTACCGGATATGGGTAAGATTTGGAATAGATGGGTTCCTCTGTTGTTGTTTTAATCTCTGC
Source organism: Nephrotoma guestfalica (assembly GCA_963691935.1). Lineage (NCBI taxonomy): Eukaryota > Metazoa > Arthropoda > Insecta > Diptera > Tipulidae > Nephrotoma > Nephrotoma guestfalica. The sequence continues at coordinate 22,928 of CAVNVL010000028.1, read as the reverse complement.
TCTTACATCTGTTTCGATGATTTCATGGTTGTCAACCGGCCCGAACAGTTTTTCGAATTTTGACAGCATTACTTGTAGGTTATGTTTGGTCTTTTGCGAAAGATGATTGTCCCGAATTTCCAGATTATTGACTTGTGATGACTGCCTTTCCTTTAGTGGTATCTTTATGTTTGGTCCTAGAATTAACGTGTTATTTTTTCTGTCGATTATGGCCCCTAGTTCTTTTAGGGTATCATCTCCAATTATCCCGTCGAATGATTGAAATCCCGGTAACACGAAAAATTCCAAATTTTTGTGGATTCCGACACTTTTAAAGAATGGTCCAAAAATTTTTTCCTTAATCGGTATGCTTCCACCAGCTGATTTAATATTGAATTGAGTGTTGGTCGGAAGTGGGTTTTTTGCTAGTTCAGATCTGATGAAATTTTTGTTTGCCCCGGTGTCGAAGAGGAATTTGAGTAATTTTTTGTCTCCAGTTCTGTATTCTAAGTATGGTACGCTAGAGAGGCGTCCATCATAAAATTTCGTTCGGTGTTTTCAACTTCCTGTTCTTCCTCTTGATCGCCTATGTCCAAGTCTGAAATCTCGTCGGAAATCATCTGATTATATAGTTCTTCATCTACTTCCGGTTCTAAGTGGTAGATTCTTTGGTTCTTTCTTGGTATATTTTGATCGGAGTGTTCGCGTTTGTATGCGGGTTGATAATTTTGCTGATTGTTTGGGTTACTTGTCCGATACTCTTGTTGATAGGTGTTGGTGGTTTTGGTCCCACTGGACGTGGAGGCGGCAATCTATTACTCTGGTGCTGAATGTTGTAGGCCATGTTTCTTTGTGGTACCGGGATATTTACCGGTTTCCTTTGTAGATTTGCTTGGTATGAAGCTGATTGATTAATTGGGGCTACAACTGAATTATTTAAGCTCTTTTTATGGATTACTATGTTACGATAATTCAAGTTTTGGAACTCTAGGCATGATGTATATGCCTCAGGAAGATTTTGTGGACGTTGGATCATCAGCATTCTGCTTAACTCGCCATTGAGTCCCCTTACGAATACGTCCAGAGCACGATTTCTGTATGTTTCTATCAATACCTCGATGGTATCCAATGAATAGTCCTCCGTTTTAATCTTGTTAACAATCAGTGAAAACTGATGGTTGATATTTGCATAAAACTCATCAATGCTTGCATTTCCTTGTGTGATTCCGCTCAATTGGTGCTCTAAGGTCCTGAGATCCCTCTTGTCGGCATAGTGGAGGGATAGACACTTTTTTATAGATGTCCAGTCATCGCTGAATATGTTATACGATATCAATGCTGCATCGGCTCTTCCTCTAATCTTCTGCCGGATGCTTTGGAGTATTGATCGATATAACGGTTTATTTTTTACTATCTCGTAATCCTTCAAAATATTCTCAACGTTGTGAATCCAAGATATATATTGTGTTGGATTGCCATCAAAACTCTGGAGTTCCTTTACGCAATCGGGAAGTCTGCTGATGTCTGCTAAATCTTGCTCCGTTTTTGGTGCAGCTAGTTTCTCAAATTTGGTGATGACCAGGTTTTCCAATTTAGCTATGCGTTGTTCCAGTTTTTTCGTTACTTCAATTTGGGCGTTGATAGCTCCAGTCAGCTGCTTTACTTGTTCCACTATTGCCTCGATTGTTGCCATTTTATATTATTATATAATTATATAGCTATTAATTTTTGTTTTTATTGCCAAAATATTTTCACTTTTAGTAGATTATTATTATTATAAAATTTTTATTATAAAATTTTTTATATTTATTTCGAAGAGTATCTTCACTTATTTTACTTGTTTTTATTACTAGTTCACTTATTTATGGAGTTTTTTTATTTTTACTTACATTAACGTTAGTAGAGTTAACATATCTCGGGAGATTTGCGTTTCTCACGATTTAATTGATTCGTAGTCGAAAGATTTATATTTCTTTCGAAAATGTACTTGCTGGTACAATTGGGCACAGTCGGTGTGATATCGGACGATTCGTATGATTCCCTTTTAGCTCTGTACGTAAATAATTGTACAATGCCTACTTGTGGTACGATGTTTCATTCACTTATCACTTGATTTCTCAGTCGAAAGTCGCGATTACTTTGTAATTCACTTTTAGCGCTTAGACGTTGAAATTTGTAAAACGCCTACTCGTAATTCACTTTATCACTTTAATCACTTTACTTTCACTCGAAAAATTTTCTTGACAGGTCCCTGTTTCGGCGCCAGTTAACGAAACGTGGTTTCGGAGAGTTAAAAAAATGAATTTTATTGGTCAAAATTTTACGTTAATACAATTTCAGGTATAAACTTACTCTAACTCTAAACTAACAATTTTTCATTCTTATACTAAATTAAAAGTTAATGTCAGCATTCTCGTATATAAAGAATTTAATTAGAACGGAAATATGATTTGTTGATGTTGCAGTAGTATGGCATGTGCAACTACATAATGCTAGGAATTTGGTTGACTCAGCGGTTGACGTGTATAGCATTTTGCTAACTTATATATATATTTTTTTTTTTTTTTTTTATTGGTAACTATGCGATCTGTTTTGGGGCTCAAGGCTCACCCTGCTCTTCCGCGGTTATGCTTTTAACGTCCTTACTTTACGCCTTGCGGCCAATTCGAGGACGTACGGCTATAGGACCGATTTTAAGACCATCTGCACATTGCAAGCTCCATGCCGGCCTATACCAGCATGGAAGATGGGTCGGCCCATGAGTTTTGCACACCGACAGGGGGTCATAGACTTATATATATATATATATATATATATATATATATATATATATATATATATATATATATATATATATATATATATATATATATATATATATATATATATATATATATATACGTGCTAATGGTGTCATTATAGCGGACGCAATAAGATGCCCTTGTTTTTATACGGCGCGTGTTAATTGTATGTTGCATTAACCCTTCCCCTCTTAAGTTCAAATGTTCGCATTTGACATTTTGCTTAGAAGAACGGAGCTTCGTGCGTCTTCCTTTTATGGTGTGGTGAAGTTGGTGCTTGACGTTTTTCTTCTGTGTCAGGTTGGGTTACTTTCGATGTTGTTAGGCGCATTGGAATTTTCGGATTCAATTTCGATTCCTTTCTCGTTACTTATAGCAGTAATAATTTGTGTTGTTCTTTTCTGTTTCTGCTTTACGAGAATGATGACTACGATGATGATGATACCGGTCGGGATGAGTCCGTAGCTGGTAAATTGCTGGATAAAAGTTTGATGATGAAGGAGTTAGGAGGAGTATTCTCAAAAATGGCGTTGTTGAACTTTAGCAGATAGGTACCATTCATTTTTTATGTTTCGTTGTAGACGTTAAGGTCTCCTTCGAACTGAATGAGCAGGACTAGGCCATCTGTTATTTCTTCAATCGTCGGTATATGTTGACTGATGGTTTGATGTCATTTGGAAGGACGGTTTCGGTGCAGATTCGGCAAACATGACGAATTATTTATTTCTTAAATATTCTTCTGATTGAAAATTGACAAGAAATTAAATAGTTCTACAATCATTTACAATACCGTAAAATTTATTATGATTTTTTAGAATTTTTTCGTATTCTATTTCGGTAACCCTGTTATTTTGTTTGACTGGTTTTAATAATAATTTTTGTAAAGTTCCTTGGTCGTTAAGGGGATATAAACAAAATTGTACCACTAGGCCTCTTCTGGAGTAACGTATGGCAAATTTTCTTTCTCGATGGTTTCTATAGCTAATTTAACTTCAGCGTTTGACAAAATTAGAAAATTTATAATTCCCGCTTTTGCCCAGTGTATTGCATATTTGTTGTTTATAATTTCTTCTATCATTAATCTTAACTTATACTGAATATTTAATGACAATTGGTCTGTTACTTTGTTTTCTTTATGAATCGCGTTTGTAATTATATTTACCATTTTGGTAATGTTATTTATCCTATCATTATACATTGCTCTTAATTATCTCGAAATCCTCATGATCTGGATTTTCAGTAATCCTGGATCAAGTGAATTGTGTGTTTTCAGTCCGTCTAATAGTGCTTGTAGTAGAGCTAGCTCGTGGTCCAGAGAGGGGTACATATGATGTATTGTCGTAATTTCCTGTGTCAGTATAGTATTCATTCTAGTTATAAAGTCCTTGTGGTTATCTAACTCAATTATATGAATTAATTTAAAATTCCCGTTTTGTATTTTCGTCCTACCGGCGATGACTATTAATGGATATTATTTTGGAATTTGAACTTCTGCGGATGCTTTACTTATGACAAATCTGTAATTATGTAAAATGTTTTTAGCATTTAATGTTGGTCTTGTGTACTACTCTCCCTGACTCTGTCAACACTGTAGTGTTCCTTCCTAATACTTCTTGCTTATATCTGCAGTTAATGTTGACCCTATTCTTATATTATTCTTTACGTGTATGGATTGGCCAGGTTGATAGAGTTCAATCGGTTTACGTTTCTTGTAATTATTTCCAATGTCTTGTTCTTGCTTTTGTTTTAGTTTTTGTATGCTGTAGAGGCGGGCCTGTTCGAATTCTTCTGGGCTAATATTTGGACTTCTATCGTAGAATGCTTCAATTGGTTTTTTCTTTGTTGTTGAGTGTATCGAGTCATTGTACACGTTGACGGATCTTTGAAGTAATTCCCAAATGTTCTTTCGATCCTCCCCGTTTTGAGACACCTCATTATCTCTGAAAGGGTAGAATGAAACCTTTAATTTTGGCCATTCACCTCACTCTTATATGGAGGTGTTTTAAAGACTTTTATTTTAAGTCCGTCTTCCGCCATAGATATTATTGAATTAGAATGTAAAGATTTCTCGAAGAAGAAAAGTATATGCCGAAGTGGTTTTCTGATGTCTTCTATAGCCCTAGATTTGACGGGTTTGCAGAAGGCTAATTTGCTAAATTTATCTATAGCGGTTATAACCAAATTATTTTCGGTTGAGTAAATGTCTATATGGGCGGTATGTCCTGGATAATTAGGAATGGGTGTCGGATACATCACCTGATTATTCGGGTGCCTATCGTATTTACACTCTTTGCAGGTGGAACATCGTTTGACTAAGAATTTTATGTTCCTGCTCATTCTAGGAAAATAGTATCTTTCGATTATTTGTTCTCTATTCTCTTCTGCGTTACGATAAGCCTGACGATGAATATCAAGAGTTTTTTCGTCCGGTTCATCTTCGTCCGTAATGTCTTGTGCGAACTCGGTAATTTCTAAAGTGTAATGGATATACCTCTTGAACTCTACCCATTATTGGTTCTGTAGTTTTTGGTCCATTTATCGTAATGGGATTTAAGTATCTTTTAAATATCTGATGTCGGTTGTCGTGAGATCTGGTTTGGTTAAGATATGCCGCTGCTAATTTGGAAAGGGATTCTGTATTTGATAAGAATGCTCCTCACTTATGTTTAGTAGGAGTTGATTCCGTTGATTCCGAATACATTGCCTGGAGTTTCTACGATGAGTATCATATCGTGAGCAGAACTGTCATCGCTATGTTGCGTTGTTGACATTGCATCTGTTTCAGAAAATTTAGCTATTCTGGATAATGCATCCGCTACTACGTTTGTTAGCTGATGACGGTGAGCTGACGATGAATTATTCCGTTAGTAGAGAGTCAAGCCGTAGATTGTAGATAATGTAGTTAAGATACTAGTTTTTTTCCTTTTATCTCCAATTTATCTTTATCTCTGCCAACTAGGCTAGACCATCTAAATCTGTTGAGTGTCAGACTATCCTTTTCCATTCCACTCCGTTATGTTACTCGGTGACTTCCTCAGTGTTTTGCCAATCCATCACTTGTGCTTTCTTATTTCGGTCAATGACTGTTGATCTGTTTGAGTTAGTAGCTCAATATTCGTTATTTTGTTGGGTCAGAAGCATCTCAGTATTCTTCTAAGCCATTTGCTTGTACAGGTTGCAAACACCTGTAACTTATTGTGAATCTTAAGTTTATGCTACCAGATTTCACAATCGTACAGCAACATTGATCTCTCACAAAAATTGAACATTTTTAGCTTGGTATTGCAGAATAGGACAGATGTGTTCCACCCGTTTTCGCTAGTGGTAGCGGTACGCTAAGCGGTAAAAATTCATTGAATTGATTCCTTTTATTTCATCTTGGTTCGTATATATTGGTGTGAATATTGGTGTGTTAAGGCTCAATGTTTTGATTTTCCTGTTTTATTTTGAGTTTTCCAAAATTTAAGCGGAAATAACGATTTTTAACAAAAAGCTGTTTTATCACAAATTCGGGCACGTACAGCCTAGACCGATTGAATGATCGAGTTAAAGCTTCATACTTAAGCTTTTACCATAAATAAGGAGAACCCAGTGTTCTTTGGCCGACATCGGTCCACCGGAAGTGACAGCTATCATACGAAGTTTTTCGTTTTTTGCAAAATTTTTGGAAAGTACATATAGCATTTACGAAAAAACTATTAAAAACATAAAGATTGTAAATTAAATTTCAAACAAAATTAGTTTATTTAATATTTTCAATTTTATCGGAAAAGACGAGTTTTGATAAAACAAACTTTATTTCGCAAAAATTTGGCATCTCTACAGTCCAGGCGGATTGACTATTTGGAAAATACTTGGGAGATCGTTGGTGAAAATATTAGTACCGGAAGTGGCAGTTTCAATGGGAGCTTTTCAATTTTTGCAATGACGTTTAAAAATTTAACATTTACAAAAAACGACAAAGAATTAAAAGATTTAATTAAATTTAAAGGTTAAATTTTCATTCAGCAAGAGTTGACCTTGTTGCTTTTCTGAAATTTAAGCAGGAATAATGTTTTTGATTCTAAAAGACAGTTTTCATCAATAGTTCTACTTATCTACTATACTTAAGCTCATAGTTGTATTCTTCAAGTATAGCTTTCCATCGTTTCATCTTGGCGTTATTGGTTTTATTTCTGAGTGCATAAGTCAGCGATTGATGTTCGGTAAATATCTTTACCTTTCTAGCTCAGTAAAGGAAATTTTTTAAAGATGTTTAAGACCAAATGATTGTCAGCATCTCTCTTTCGTTTGCTGCGTAATTTGTTTCGGTCTTATCTAAAGTTCTTGAAAGGAATGTGATTGGCTTTCCTTCTTGAGACAATACTGCACCCAGTGCAAAACTGGAAGCAACTGTGGTTAGTTCAAAATCTTTTTGGAAATTAGGAAATGATAATAATACTACATTGGACACGAGGGAGTATTTTAGCTTACTAAGAGAAGTTCTTTCTTCTTCAGTGAAAGTTACTTGTTAGGTATTTGAGGCGGTTTTGGACACATGTCCATCTTTCCCTCTCACAAGTGCCATGTTTTGCATAGTCCTGAATAAAGCGGCGATGGAACCCTGCTATCCCCAAGAAGGATCTGAGATCCTTTACTGTTTTGGGGGTAGGGAAATTCGCGAATGCCATTACTTTCTTTTTATTTGCCTTAATCCCGTACCTTTGATATGACAAATCCTAAGAATCCCACCTCATCTTAGAGGAATTCGCATTTGTCTAATACGATTTTCATGTTGGCTTTCTCTAGAACCTTCAATGTTGCTTTCATATTCTCGAAGAGTTCTTGCTCGTCTTTGCCAAATATAATTATATCGTCGATGTATAAGCAGCATCGTTTCCCGATATGATCCCGCAGAATGTCGTCTAGGGCACGTTGGAAATAGAGGGTGCATTTCTGAGTCCGCACGGTAATCGAGTGAACTCATATTTGTCATGATTCACTGAAAAGGCAGTTTTTTCAGTATCCGATTTAGGTTTCCATCACCGCTCTTTAAATCTACGATAATGAAAAGTCTGTTGTCGCCTAAGTTTGCCAATATATCGTTAGTCTCGGGTATTGGATACCTAATATACGGGATATGGATAAGAGCGAGAGTATACGGGATCCATATTTGTGGTACGGATTTCTCCCTTTACAGTTGTCGTAAACGTAAAATTTTCTTCAAAGTCTTAAAAAAGACGTGGGCATGAATAATTCAAACGGGATACCCTAATGGTTATGTTGTTCACAGAGTTTGTTAAGTGTTGTTTAAGGGTGACCTTAATATTGGGATGGATATTCATGAACCCTTTATCTGTATGGATATTGGCACTAAATTGTTTAAAGCTATCGTTCCCAATTATTCCATTAAACGATTTTAAGCTATGTAATAGAAAGAATTTTAATTTCCTGTCTGGACCGAAATGGTCGATCATAGTATGGTGAGCAACTTTAATACTATCCGCTACAGGGTTCGCTATAAACGGGTTTTCATTAGGGACCGGATTGCGTACGTATTGCGGTTGTATATAGTTTTTATTACACCCTGTATCTATCACGAACTTAAATATTTTCCCGTTCTTCGCTACATGTTCTACGTAAGGAAGCGAAGAGCCCCTTAGCCTAACAAATTGATATCGTCTAATGTATCGATTTCTTCCTCTTGTTCGTTTGAGAGTGTGATTTCATATATTCTACCAAGGTTTGTTCGTATTGAGTATCGTATTCTGTCAATTGCTCTTGGTAATTTTGTAAATTGCGGTCTTCGTCGATTTACTCTTGGTGGTAAATTCATTGAGCTTTATTTGGGTGATATATTTGTTGTGATTGGTTATCATCATATATATATATATATATATATATATATATATATATATATATATATATATATATATATATATATATATATATATATATATATATATATATATATATATATATATATATATATATATATATATATATATATATATTAAGTTAAAACACTCCACAGTTCACACGCGCCGAATAAAAACAAGGGCATCATATTGCGTCCGCTATAATGACACAAATAGCACGTTGCACCTTTAGGCAACATAATGTTAAATCAGCATATTTTATAAAATAGTAGTAAATAATTAGAATCAATAAGTTAGTTGTAATCCAAATGTAAAACGATAAATACTTAAATAAAAATTTAATTTTTTTTAGTTTGAACTTAACTAAAAAATTAACTGGCGCCGAAACAGAGACCCTTGGTCTGAGGTCCAAGTGCGATTTATTAAAAGTTGACCAATAATTAAAATTAAATTTAACCATTAATTTAATGAAGTTAATCTATTAATTGGACAGTAATTTAAACAAAGCGAATTTAACCACTAATTCTAATCGAAGTTTAAAGTAAAAAGTTCCTACAAACAATTTGTTAAAGTTAACTATTACGTAACGAAAAGATGAAAGTGAAAGTGAAACCAAATAGTATTGAGGAAAAGAAGCCCCGAAGTAACCCATACTAGGGTGGAAACGGAGTTGACATCATATCGAAGATAACCAAAACCGAACCGATCCAGCAGCGACCCAATCGGCACACCACAATCACAAGAGATTACAACTCCACGTGTTAAAAATACATTTGCTAGGTTTTATTTAAGTAAATTTTTTTATATTTTAGTAACCCAAAATAATAAAAAAAACATATGAAGTTCAGAAATAAGTTAGAAATAGAAAAAAAACACTATTCTCGTAAAGTTTAGGACAAATTAAAGATGTAGCTTGTGCCCACAAACTTTTGTTTTGTGAACTTGGATGTGTACCATGAACTTCAATCAAATGGCTAACTATAAGATTCACTAATTTTGCGCGTAATTTTTTTTCAAGGAATGATTTATGTAGAATTATATTTTTCGATGATTATTTTCGCTTCGGGATGACTTAATAAATATGTTTCTAGCTCCAGTAATTATTTATGGTTATTTTAAAAAATCTAAATGCTAATAATTGGTAAATTTTCTTTTTTCATATATTGAGTCTTATTGCACAGCATGCTCATTTCTATAGCAGAATTCTATAATATTACCTCTTTTATTACATGTTTTTCCATTTTAATTTTTTTTGGCAATGGACCAATGAAGCAGTCTTGCCTAAGAACTGGAGTTGCTTCATAATCTATTTGCGTAGATGCTTCAATGAATATTTGACTCTCCGTTTGGGTAGAACTATCTTTATATAAATCTAAGAAATAATTATGCTTACAAAAATTTTAATCAATCAACATCACAGAAAACTAAATATTTTTGAAAATAATTTTTTTATCGCAATTTTGAAAAAATTTTAATAAAAATGTTTTGTCATAAGTGAACTTTAAATCGTTTATGATAATATCGAACACTTCCTGACTTAGTTCAATATTATCTTCGCTAAATAAAGCTAAATCGTAATGACTTGTTGTAATACCAAAAGTTAGTGAAGCTAAAATAATTAAATAACTAATTAAACTAATAAATATAATTAATATACTAAACCCACACCCACACCTGCATACATACGCAACTAGCGGTGTCAATATATTTAAAATTACTTTTCTTCCAAAAACAAAACATTGCATACAAGATCTCCCCTTAATATCCACTAAGTAAAAATCTACTGGACAAAATGTCGAGTTGCGATTTGAAAAATTGTGGACTGGACAGAATGTCGACTAAATAAAATATTGATTTTAAAAATGCAGATTTCAAAATATCAGCAGATGTATCGACTTTGTATTTTTACACATACACACACACTCACACTCGCACACACACACTCATACACACACATACACACTATATTGACATTTTTCTCGTCGGCATTTCGGTAGTCGACCTTTTGTAATCGACATTTTAGAAATCGGAATAACGTTCCCAGCCCGATATTCTGTTATATGAAGTTTTGTACCAAATGCTTATAAACCAAAGTTAATTAAACCATAGCCAAAGTTATTAAAATTCACATAAACTATCATAAATAAAGTGGTTTCCGCTTAATCGGGACACCGGTTAATAGGGACACCCGCTTAATGGGGTCAAATTTGGTGTCCCGATTAAGTGAAATCCACTATGTTTTTTCTACTTATAAAAGGGACACCCACTTAATCGGAACAAATCTTATTCGGAACATCGGGACTAATGTGTCACGATTAAGCAGAATCGACTGTATTTGAAAATCTAAGGATAAACTACATACAAAAATTACTACTCTAAGAAAACACGAACGTTTAACTTTACCTTGTTGTAAAATATCAATTATTTTGGTAGATTCAACACAAATATATTTTTTTGTTTCATTGTACTACACTATACCCTTTTTTCCTTCTTTTTTCATTAAACTTTTCACAATTCACAAATAAGTACTATACAACTATTTACGTTAAATTTATGTTATGCAATTTTCAACTGATATCGACAAAATACAAACGAAGACTGAATTATTATATTTAAAATCGTTAATCCTTGAGAATTTATTTTACAAAAAACACCAAAAAAGAATTAAGTTTTATCCGAACTGAGTTTGCCTGGGGTTTCGGGAGTTTCCCATGTAATATAAAAAAGTCACAAACGGTTAAGAATTCCTTAACACCGAAAGAGGTAAACAAATTTTATTTTCAAAACCAGTTGTCCCATCGTAATGCAGATCTGAATTACGATGCATTGTGTGCCAAGGAAATCACCACACTCTTCTGCATGGTAATAACAAGGCATCGGCCAACATGGGGACAACACAAACTCTAACAGTTAAACAACAGGGACCAGTATTACTACCAACAGCAGTAGTTAGAGTAGCTACCGGCACTGGACAACTCATCAAAATGAGAGCATTAATTGACTCAGGGTCACAGGCAACACTAATATCATCGAAAGCTGCCAATAAACTGAACATCATGAAGAAAAAAACGCATCTCAACATTTCAGGCATAGGAGGAAACGAGGCAGGAATATGCAGACACACAATCAACATAAAGCTAGTGCCAAGATTCGATGGAGACTTTAGCTTAGACATCGAAGCTTTAACACTCAACAAGCTAACCCAACAACTGCCTGAAACTGATATTGACACTAGAGCATGGCCTCATCTTAATAACATAAAGTTAGCGGATCCAAACTACAATCAATCTCAGCCGATTGATCTCATAATTGGAGCAGATTACCAGAAGGGTAATCATCGAGAATCAATGGCGCAAAACACGGAGTTCGGATGGATGGTAATTGGCAGCCTAAATAATGAGAACACCCAAGCAAGAACAACCATGGTGACAACCAAGTCAATCGAGGAACAACTAAAATTATTTGTGGAAATTGACAACATTCCTGAAGAAAGAAGCCACACGGAAGAAGAAAATCAAGTTGAGGAGACATTTCAATCAACATTGAGTCGACACACAGATGGACGATTTATAGTAAAAATTCCATTTAAGGACGAGCACGCCAAACTTGGAGAATCTAGGAAAAAAGCAGCAGCAAGACTTCTGCAAATCGAAAGAAGATTTCTCAAAGATCCAGACTACGAACAATTATATAAACAATTTATGCAAGAATATATAGACATGAGCCACATGGAGTTAATACAAGAAAAGCTAGAAGTTGAGCGCGTCGATAATATGTATTATATACCTCATCATGGCATTATCAAGCCAGGGAGCTCAACGACCAAGCTTCGAGTGATGTTTGATGCATCATCAAAAACAACAACTGGGGTCTCGTTGAACGACATCATGATGACCGGCCCCAAACTACAAGAAGACTTGGCCGACATACTACTAAAGTGGAGGAAACACAAGATTGTCATGACAGCCGACATCGAGAAAATGTTCCGTCAAATCTGGCTCAACATAAACGATCAGAACTATCAGCGAGTATTATGGAGACAGGATCCTTCCGAGCCGATAAGAGCATATAGGCTAAAAACGATAACATACGGAACTACCGCTGCCAGCTTCCTAGCGGTAAGAACATTGATTCAACTGGCCAAGGAAGGATCCAATACTCATCCACAAGCAGCTAAAATAATGAGGACCGACTTCTATATGGACGATTTACTCACTGGAGCAGACAGCATTGAAGAAGCTCTACTGGTACTGCAAGAACTGCAAGCCCTCACAGCACAAGGTGGATTTAATTTGCGAAAATGGGCATCCAACTCTCCCAAAATATTGCAAAGCATTCCTAGAAAGCAACAAGCCAACGGAAATATTCAAATCAAATTAAATGACACCATTAAAACATTGGGAATACTATACAATCCGGCGGAAGATATTTTCGAATTCGATATAGCCGGACTACAGCTGACCAACAACCAGCACACCAAACGCTCATTCCTGTCTGACTCATCAAAACTCTTTGACCCCATAGGATGGCTGTCGCCGACAACAATCATGGCCAAGATCATGATGCAGGATGTTTGGAAAACGGGAATAAGCTGGGATGAACAACTACCAGAAAGAATAAGAGCCGTAAGACAAGTGGTACAAAAATGCATTACCTGCTTTCGCTACAAACAAAAACACATGGAACAACTAATGGGTAGTCTACCATCATCAAGACTGAGCCCGGGAAGACCGTTTTCTAAAACGGGAATCGACTATGCAGGACCCATCCAACTAAGAACCACCAAGGGTCGGGGTAATAAATCCTACAAAGGATACATTGCCCTATTTGTATGCATGACAACCAAAGCCATACACATCGAAATCATGAGCAGCCTAACAACAGAGGTATTTATAGCGGCCTACAAAAGATTCGTTTCCAGGCGAGGGCTTTGTACTGATGTATTCTCTGATAACGGAACCTATTTTGTGGGTGCGAATTCCGTAATGAAGAAGACGTACAGTTCAGCTATGGCCACATTTCCTGACGACGTAGCAGCTATGTTAGCCAGTGATGAAACGACATGGCACTTCATACCACCTCATACCCCACACTTTGGTGGAATATGGGAAGCAGGAATAAAATCCGTGAAATTTCACCTTAAGAGAGTAATAGGCGATTCAACTCTAACATTCGAGGAATTAACCACTCTCACCGCTCAAATCGAAGCGGTCCTCAATTCTCGGCCGCTGACTTTACTAAACAACGACGCAACGGATACAACAGCGCTAACACCAGGTCACTTTCTCATTGGAGATGCCCTTAAGGCGATGCTGGAAGCGACTGACAGGAAGCGATGGCCTTCTGAATACATTCACCAACTTCAACAACGGAGCAAGTGGAAAACCTCCCAGCAATATTTGGCAATAAACGATCAGGTATTGGTGAAGGATGATCAACTACCTGCAACACGGTGGAAATTGGGACGGATCACTGACACCACGCCGGAAAGGATGAGTTGGCACGCATCGTGACAGTAAAGTGTAAGGACGCGACCTACAAGCGGCCAATAACCAAGCTATGTAAACTCCCTATCAGCGACGATCAAAGTGAGATATTACCTATGAACGCTGTTGCATCGGTCAAAGAAACAACCACCGGGAAGGCCAGTACCATTACGAATCAAAACAACAAACCGGTATCCAGGCAACAACCTCACCGTCGAACCAAAACGAAATCAAAAATGAACCACATGGCATTAGCCATCCTTTCAGTGTGCTGCCTATTCGGTCTCGTGAGCAGCAACATTGAATTAAGTCCGTTCGATCATTCCATTGGAATACATTTCGAGGAATTGGGCAAATTGGAGATTGTGGCGACAAAATGGACATACAATTTGTCTTTCTTCTGGGAGGAAATTGACAACTTTAAAAGAGCCCACACAGAGTTACAATCAGTTTGTATGGAGCTGCCCGGGTTAAAATGCGATATCATTCTTCAGCAACTATTATTTCAATATAATTATTTGATAGCAGACAACGAGCTACTATTTGAAAGCAATAAGGAACGCAAACGAATGAAGCGCGGTCTCGGTGACTCAGTGGGCCTTGTGCTAGGGGACCTATTTGGAGTACTCACCCAGCGAGAAGCTGACAAGTATGAATCCTTTTTTGAACAAATTAATAGTGACGAAAATTATCTCTTGGCTCTCATCAAAAATCAAACACTATTGTGGATAACACCATCAATTTGGTAAAACATAGCACAAACCTCACCACGGCATCTATAAACAACTTAATTAAGGAGCAACATCGGTTGCGGCAGGAAATGTTGCAGTTAAAAGAATATAGGACGTATGAAGACAGATTGCGATCAACGCTAATGACCATTTTTGAAATGATGCTAGCTCTAAAGAGCGTCCAGGACACGCAACAAGGATTACTTAATGTGATTTATCATGCTCATCAAGACGTCCTGCATCCATCCATACTTACTCCAAGTCAACTGGAAGAAGAGTTACAATTCATTCGACGACACGTGCCGGTAACCGTTGCGCTGCCAGGACACGACATTCACTACCTCCACCATGTGTATGAAAGCATGCAAATTCGCAGCCGAGTGACTCAGAAGAATGTAATAATTGAAATTACTTTACCACTGTCGTTCGTGTGGGACTATACGCTAATATCGGTAGTTCCAATTCCCAACATCATTCATGGAAGCACTCAGTCACAAATCATTAGCTCCACTGACAGTGGATCCGGCAAAGGCCGGATTTTTACATGACAGGTTTTTATGGACGGGAGTGTTGGACTGTTGTTGTATGGCGTAGATTGATTTATTTGCCGGTTGTTGATTGGCCGTTGAATTTCGATACCTGTTCTTGTGAGTTTGATGCTTCGACGTATCTTGGCCTGTAGCAATATGTTTGTGGAACTGTTGGCTGCCGGTTGATGTGGTAGCTCGAATTCTCAATGTAAAATCCCTTTACAAGTGGGTTTTATTGTCCGCCGGTTGTTCTGGAGGCTCGAAGGGCCATGTCAAAATCCGGCCTTTGCCTGGATTTTGTATGTCTAAGTGATTATTTGGTTTACCACGGGTGAGCTCCAAATATTCACGACGAGAACTAAACTGACTGTTGTAATTTGTTTTTAATTCTGGTTTACTACATCAATAAATTGGGTTTTTATACATGATAATTGCTTATGCATAAATTTTAGAACAACCAAAACACCCAATACAATATAAAAAAAAAGTAAAATTGTTGAATTTGCTGTCATGTACAAGTCATGTACAAGTGCTGTCATGTACATATATATATATATATATATATATATATATATATATATATATATGTTCATGTCATGTACAAGTGCTGTCATGTACATATATATATATATATATATATATATATATATATATATATATATATATATATATATATATATATATATATATATATATATATATATATATATATATATATATATATATATATATATAATATATATATATATATATATATATATATATATATATATATATATATATATATATATATATATATATATATATATATATATATATATATATATATATATATATATATATATATATATATATATATATATATATATATATATATATATATATATATATATACCCAAGTAACAATTTGGAGTTGTCGAAACGTTGTACCATCTAAAATTTACAGCAATTTAGTTATAATAACTTCTTAAAATAATAACAAAAAACATGAATTTGTTGGTTTGTCAACGTAATGCCAGCAAAAATGGTAATCGTCATTTGCCTGCCGATATGTTATACCAACGTCAAACAGTAAACTCGTTATAAATGCTAAATTACTTTCAAGACATCATTTTGATTAATTTAATGACTTAGGTTCCCAAATAGCAAAAAGGTTATATTAGAAATTTTCCTGTACTTAACGCAAAATAGTTACATAAGAAAAAGTAATGCCGGAGCAGCAAACATGTTTTATATGCCATTTCTCTGGTTAGAAAGCAACATAGTTAGTTAAAGGAATTAGTTTCAAATTAGCAAAAAAAGTCAGAAATAACTAATGAGCTATTATTTTGAACATTATTGTTATAATAATAATTTGTGTAAAAATTATAGCAAAAATCATTTTTTTATAATTGTCATTTATTTATCTTTTCTATATTCATACTTCAATAATAAATGTCACTAAAATTTTATGAAATATTGACAACGATAATATGATTATTCTTACGATTTCCTATCGTAAAAATATGTGGGAAACAAGTTTCATCGACCAGTTTGTAAAAGTAGTTCAGTAAAGTAAAACGCGATCTAAAAATATTTGATATTAAAAATAAAATTAAAATCCAAAATTATTTAGAAAAATTTATTTTTGCTGAAAAAAAGTCAAAATCTTTTAAAAAACATCTGGTAACTAACCAAAAGCATGAAATTGGTGTTTTTTCCAATATTTTCATGTGATAAAATGGGTTTTGTGAAATTTTTTCAACTAGATAAATGATGCAGCCATTTTTATGCACAGAAATACAAAATTAAAAGATGGCTTACTATATGTAAGAACTAAATAACTTTTTAGATAACGATTTAAATTATTTATGGTAAATTTAATATTATTACAGCTAAAGTGTATTAAGGATTTACGAAAAAGTTGCCCAAATATAGTAAACATTTTAAATAACTAATCAGCTTTTAGATGAGGAAATCAGTAACCATAAAGCATTCGCTTTGTGCAAAGCAATTTATCGCTGCCGGACTTTGCTTAGAATAATTATTTACCTTAACCCTATATCAGCCATTTTTATGACTGTAAAGAGAAATTTCAAAGTGGGAAAATTGAAAATTAGGTCTAAAATTGTCATAGCAGTTACTAATACCGAATACGGAAATGTGACAAATTATGTGATTTAATAATTAGGATTATGATTTAACAATTAATAATAACAATAATAAAAAATTATTATAACATTTTCAGTTAATTTTTAAACTTACATTAAATTTGGAATTCACAATTTTAATTAAACAACTGGCACACAGCATTTTGCAGTTAAGTTTAAATTTTATTGGTCTTTACAATTTAAACAAAAATGCATAATGAAGAACTTTTCATTCAGAGTTATTTGATACAATATAAGAAGTGAAACAGAGTGCGATCTGATCCTTCGAAAAAAGATAACAATTTGTTTGTCGTTTTACATTAAAAAAATTGTAGTACAGTTCCATTAAAATAGTGAGAAATACAATACATAATATATATAAATAACCTTAAACATTCAAATTTCGTCTCTATTTTTGGCCATATTTATTTACATTTTATTTTTGCGCGTAGGCTGTCAAAATTTCATTAACATTTAGAAACAACTGTAGCTACTGGAGGGTTAACAACATTTACAGTTATAGAATTCGCTGTGTGTTAAACCAGTTTGCATTGAGTTAAGGAGTTTTCCTTTTTTAACCGTAGTTTTGCTGTATGGTAAGTAATTTTGCTTTATGCAAAACCATTTTGTTTTGAGTTAAGCAGTTTCCCTCTTACCACAGTTAGTTTACTCATATATATTTCGCTGTGTGCTAAGCAGTTTCGCTGTTTGGTAAGTAATTTTGCTTTGAGATAAGCAATTTCGCTTTTTTTCATCCATATTTTGTTTACTGATACAAATTTCACTGCGTGTTAAGCAGTTTCGCTGTTTGGTAAGTAATTTTGCTTTGATATAAGCAGTTTTTATTTTATAAATTTGACATACCACTGTGCAATACAACTGTATTTCTGAAAGTTTTTATTCGAAGGTATTTTCAGATTGACGAAATAATTACAAGCTCAGTACATTTTAATAAAATCTTTGATTACTGAGTTTGTACTTGATTTAATTAAATCTTTGATAATGGTAAGTATTTACTATGAAATCACATTTTATACATTATAGGAATACTATATAGTTTTGTTATGATTTTTAGGTTTTCTGTGTTCTCGAAACAATAGGCAAAAAGGAATTGTTTGTGTGTCCGGCATGCTGGTTTGAAGGAGAGCAAGATAATGGTATTATTCATTATCCATCGGACACCAAAGAATTCCTTAAATATCAAGGGTTGCAGGACAAAAAACCCAATAATTCATGGTGTTCAGAACCGGCACGCTTGCTCGCCAAATATTCCGAATATCAGCTGGCAGTACAGGGTATGCACCGGTTAGAAGAAGGAGCTACTTCCGAAGAGGGCCGCTGGGACGAAAAGAAATTTCGGAAAAAAAATGCAGCTCGAAGTAAATTTTAATATTAAAGAAATTTATAATTTTTTAATGAATTTTTTATTTAGATATATCAAGTATCCCAATGGTACAAGATATAATCGAAAGTCGCAAAAAAACAATGGATAGACCATCAAATCTCACTGTTCCGTTACAGCCAGTTGGTAACACTCATGTGCAAAATACCATCCCTCTACATACACTAGAACCCGATCATAACATTGAAGAAGAATTAAACGTACAATTGTCCGAAACTGAAGATCGAACTGAAAGCCAAAATAACATTGTCATTGAAATGCCGGAAATAACATGTACACATATAACAACATTGGTTTTTTATATCAATAGAATATTTTACTCCAACTTCCTTTTATTTCAGGCCGCCTTGATAAAATGGAGAACGACATTGGAGGAGTAATTTTATCAATTGCAAACATTGATAAAAAAATCAATAAACTTATCGAAGCCGTTGCAAATATGGGGGCAATAATGATACAGCAAACCAACCAGAGGACATCACAACTAATCGAACCAATCGGCGATACTTCCTGTTTTTCCTCGCTGTTGCCAATAAATAATCAATTTGCATTTGGTGAATTTGAAACGATGCTGCGGAATAAAGAAAACTACCATAAGTTTGTTACAGAGATGGCAACATACGGGGGAACCAGTGGTGATAGAAAAGGTGATAAAATTGCTTACGGGCTAGTGGACCAATTGTTTACTCGTCAGTTCATGACGGAATGTAGTTGGACTGGCTCGTCTAAAAATCAAGCATCTAAGAATTCCTTCTCGTCCGCTACGACGTTTTTAGATGCTTTTTACGATATAATTAAATTGGCTGATTCCCGTTACTCAAAGACCGACACGAAGGACTTTTTTAAAGATTTTGCGTAATGCAACATCGCGTTTGTTAAATTTGCAGCAAAAAGATGAACCTATAAAAAAGCGTCGCAGAACGGTTAAAGCACCTGTTCCAGTTACCGATGCTTTAGCTAATGCTACTCAGAACACTACCACTGAAACTTCAGACCATATAATTCTATAATAAAATTAAAAAATTGTCATTATTCTCACCTCTGAATTAAACCAAATATATATACATATACCTAAAAGTGAAACTCGAATGAAATGTTATACTCATAGTTTATAAGTTAAAACAATTATATATTTTTGAATTTTTTAATAAAATATTTTTTGAGATAATAATATTAGTATTTAAAATTATTATAGTGTATGAAGTAATGGAATAAAAACAAATTCCGTTTTGTAACACATACATACAAATTTTGCGGTGATCTGATCGACGGAGTATATGGCATCTTTATTAGTTTCACCATTTGATATATAAATGTCTAGACTTGAGGACAACATTGGCTGTTTAAAAAAATCACGTTTTGATTGTAATGAATTACCAATCACGTATTTTTTATTGCCAAAACATACCGCATATTTCATAGCAACAATTTGACCATCAGCTGATAAAAACCATTTATTTTTATCATTATTGCATAAAGAAATTGATTTGTTCACTTCAATCTTTTTATAGAATATTGTACCCGTTGGAATTAAATCAGATGATGAATGAGTCCTATAATAAACTAACGGATATTCCACAGTTTGATTTGGTTTATAACTCCCAAGGCTATTGTATTCCGCTAAACGTTTGGCAACTTGTACCAAAGGTTTTGTGCCAGTTCGCAGCATTCGTTTTATTTGGAATAACTTATTCTCAAACGGATACGTGCTGAAGCTGGGTAATGGTCCAAATCTCCTCACTTCTTCCGTTAAATGGCATAAGTTATGTACGTTTGTTCCAATTGTATGATATCCATATATATTAATATATACTTCAATAAAATTTTTTAATAAAACGTCAGCTGCATCAATGAAAGGTATATATTTGTGGCTAGAGCAAATGGTTACCGCACAGAAAAACGCAAGAAAATGTTGATATGCATCGTATGGTAGAAAATCACGCAGTACTACCGGACCAATGTAATGTAAGAAGGTCCGAAATTCTGTGGCTTTCCAAAATGCAAGGCAGTCAAGTGGTCTAACCGCTCGGTTTATATCGCTTGGCATGGTACACTTAACCAAATATTCTGATACCTGTTTAATGCGTCTGTGATCCCATCTTGAATAAAATCCCATTTTCTTTTCTTGGCCAGTAAAACAGAGCAACAATTTTTTCATAATCCCTACATGCAGCTGATGAAGCATATCGCATACGATGATGTCATCAACCATGTCAATCGGAAGGCTGAGAAGTGGAGAATCCATTTTATGATGATCCTTATCAAGTTGATGGCGAAAGGTGAAATCAGTTCTTCGAAGCATATCTGTTCGTGGAAAGCTCATGTTACGTTGTGTATTATCGTATTCTCCAATCACATGACATTTCAGACATCCATGGTAAGCATTAAAATTAACCGTACCTATAACAAATAAAAATTAAAATTATCGGTTGTATTCATTTTCGTTCATATAAAAGATGTCATGAGCTTATACCTTTAAGCATGCTTCGAGCCGGTGCATCGCAAATAAAGCAACGAATTTTAATATCGATCCTATTATTGTTAATAATAATTCCGTTTTCCAAAAGTGGTTGTAGTTCATCTACAAGAGGTTTCAAATAATTTTGAACTGAACCAGGCTTACTATATCCGCAGTAAAGGCCTACCACCATTGGAACAAAATTATCAATTTCATGTACTGCAATAAGAATTGGCCAAAATTGTATTTTTGAGCTTCTGTAAATTGGGATTCCATCAATATTTATATTTAAACTGATTGACAATGGGTGGTCTAAGGATTTAAAATATAATTCTAAGCAATGTTTCACTCCTGGATGCCAATAAGATCCGCCATCCAAAGATACGATATTATCAATTTTCTGTGGTGTGCTTAGCAAGGTGCGCGGATCAGTTGGCAGTTTTCGCAATTGTTTATTTTTCAAAGAGTAGTTATAAATAGATAAAAGCTCTTTCAATGCAGTTTGTGCTATATTAAATTGTATCGCCCATCTCTTTATTTTTTGCACAAAATCTTCTTCTTCGTCCTCATCGTCCTCGCTGTCATTTAAATAATATTCGGATTCAATTTCATTATTATTATAACATTCAGAATCTGACATAGTTTGTGATTGAGATAATGTGCATTGAGGTGCTTCAAAGAAAATGCGATGCACTGCAGCAGCAGTTAAATTGTCATCTGCTACTTGATCTGGAAATTTATTTATTATTTACAAGAGTACAGTAAAAATTTAAATTAATTACAAGGTTTCTTTCGATTAATAACTTACGCATATGTGGTGATGTTGTTGTTTTACGTTCACTTGAAGCCACATTAACAGGAACCGAATCATTTGATGTAAAAGCAGATACTTTAATATTACTATTAGCGGAAAAAATAGTATATTTCAGTGGTTTTGTATTGCACGCCTTTAATGATATAGTAGCTAAGAATAAAATGCAAGTTTAATGTTGCACTGGCAAAGAAATATTAACAAGATACAACATACCAGTTACTTTTTTCATTTGGTTGTTTGTGACTTTTGCTTTTCTATAAAATGTGGTGTTCGTTTTATATTTTTTTAATGTTCTAAAATAAGTATCCAAATCTTTGTTCGCCATTATATTCGCTAAGTATAATAAAAACACGACACCTTATTTGATTGTATATCCTAAATGTCAAATCTAGATAATTATAGATGTCGTACTTGTTTGGTTGACTAGCGCAGCAACAATGCTTTCCTCTCGACTTTTTTTCTTTGCGGCATAACAATAACCCTTCTACAATGCCTCTATACCTACATAGCAAAATTGCTTTTGTCCCGGGTTCTTTGCTTTATGCAATTTCGCTGCTACAATGCCTTATAAACCTGCTTAAGCTAATTAGCTATTTTTTTCACTGCAACAACGTTTTCAAAAGTTATTAAATATCTATCTACCATTTATAACTAATTTGTGTAATTTTTCAGATTTCACAACGTTGTTAGAGCCCTGGTTTTGCTGTCTAGGACAATTTGCCTATCCAATTGTTACTTGG
>CAVNVL010000027.1:0-20589 GCA_963691935.1 Nephrotoma guestfalica | reverse complement strand
GAAAATTAATTGAAATTTTTTTCTACCGAAATTAGACGGCATATAGTTGCAAATATTCATAAGGTCAACCTAATAAAGAAATTATGTGAAAATTATGTATCGGAGGTTCGATATTGCGATATTTCATATTATGTGTATGGAGAGTATCCAATTTCATCGGACGATTTTCTTACAACTTCAAACGTCGATTACAGGAAAACCAGACGTAGTTTTGACTCAATTTAAACGGATTTTTATTCAGAATTAAATAACCTATCATAATTGGTACAATAGTTCAATATTTGGAACAATGATTTTTTTTGTTTCGTATTTTTCGGACGGAAAAACAACGCAGGTCCCGACCTGCAAAATTTGTGAAAATTAATTGAAATTTTTTTCTACCGAAATTAGACGGCATATAGTTGCAAATATTCATAAGGTCAACCTAATAAAGAAATTATGTGAAAATTATGTATCGGAGGTTCGATATTGCGATATTTCATATTATGTGTATGGAGAGTATCCAATTTCATCGGACGATTTTCTTACAACTTCAAACGTCGATTACAGGAAAACCAGACGTAGTTTTGACTCAATTTAAACGGATTTTTATTCAGAATTAAATAACCTATCATAATTGGTACAATAGTCCAATATTTGGAACAATGATTTTTTTTGTTTCGTATTTTTCGGACGGAAAAACAACGCAGGTCCCGACCTGCAAAATTTGTGAAAATTAATTGAAATTTTTTTCTACCGAAATTAGACGGCATATAGTTGCAAATATTCATAAGGTCAACCTAATAAAGAAATTATGTGAAAATTATGTATCGGAGGTTCGATATTGCGATATTTCATATTATGTGTATGGAGAGTATCCAATTTCATCGGACGATTTTCTTACAACTTCAAACGTCGATTACAGGAAAACCACACGTTGTTTTGACTCAATTTAAACGGATTTTTATTCAGAATTAAATAACCTATCATAATTGGTACAATAGTCCAATATTTGGAACAATGATTTTTTTGTTTCGTATTTTTCGGACGGAAAAACAACGCAGGTCCCGACCTGCAAAATTTGTGAAAATTAATTGAAATTTTTTTCTACCGAAATTAGACGGCATATAGTTGCAAATATTCATAAGGTCAACCTAATAAAGAAATTATGTGAAAATTATGTATCGGAGGTTCGATATTGCGATATTTCATATTATGTGTATGGAGAGTATCCAATTTCATCGGACGATTTTCTTACAACTTCAAACGTCGATTACAGGAAAACCAGACGTAGTTTTGACTCAATTTAAACGGATTTTTATTCAGAATTAAATAACCTATCATAATTGGTACAATAGTCCAATATTTGGAACAATGATTTTTTTTGTTTCGTATTTTTCGGACGGAAAAACAACGCAGGTCCCGACCTGCAAAATTTGTGAAAATTAATTGAAATTTTTTTCTACCGAAATTAGACGGCATATAGTTGCAAATATTCATAAGGTCAACCTAATAAAGAAATTATGTGAAAATTATGTATCGGAGGTTCGATATTGCGATATTTCATATTATGTGTATGGAGAGTATCCAATTTCATCGGACGATTTTCTTACAACTTCAAACGTCGATTACAGGAAAACCACACGTTGTTTTGACTCAATTTAAACGGATTTTTATTCAGAATTAAATAACCTATCATAATTGGTACAATAGTCCAATATTTGGAACAATGATTTTTTTTGTTTCGTATTTTTCGGACGGAAAAACAACGCAGGTCCCGACCTGCAAAATTTGTGAAAATTAATTGAAATTTTTTTCTACCGAAATTAGACGGCATATAGTTGCAAATATTCATAAGGTCAACCTAATAAAGAAATTATGTGAAAATTATGTATCGGAGGTTCGATATTGCGATATTTCATATTATGTGTATGGAGAGTATCCAATTTCATCGGACGATTTTCTTACAACTTCAAACGTCGATTACAGGAAAACCAGACGTAGTTTTGACTCAATTTAAACGGATTTTTATTCAGAATTAAATAACCTATCATAATTGGTACAATAGTTCAATATTTGGAACAATGATTTTTTTTGTTTCGTATTTTTCGGACGGAAAAACAACGCAGGTCCCGACCTGCAAAATTTGTGAAAATTAATTGAAATTTTTTTCTACCGAAATTAGACGGCATATAGTTGCAAATATTCATAAGGTCAACCTAATAAAGAAATTATGTGAAAATTATGTATCGGAGGTTCGATATTGCGATATTTCATATTATGTGTATGGAGAGTATCCAATTTCATCGGACGATTTTCTTACAACTTCAAACGTCGATTACAGGAAAACCAGACGTAGTTTTGACTCAATTTAAACGGATTTTTATTCAGAATTAAATAACCTATCATAATTGGTACAATAGTCCAATATTTGGAACAATGATTTTTTTTGTTTCGTATTTTTCGGACGGAAAAACAACGCAGGTCCCGACCTGCAAAATTTGTGAAAATTAATTGAAATTTTTTTCTACCGAAATTAGACGGCATATAGTTGCAAATATTCATAAGGTCAACCTAATAAAGAAATTATGTGAAAATTATGTATCGGAGGTTCGATATTGCGATATTTCATATTATGTGTATGGAGAGTATCCAATTTCATCGGACGATTTTCTTACAACTTCAAACGTCGATTACAGGAAAACCACACGTTGTTTTGACTCAATTTAAACGGATTTTTATTCAGAATTAAATAACCTATCATAATTGGTACAATAGTTCAATATTTGGAACAATGATTTTTTTTGTTTCGTATTTTTCGGACGGAAAAACAACGCAGGTCCCGACCTGCAAAATTTGTGAAAATTAATTGAAATTTTTTTCTACCGAAATTAGACGGCATATAGTTGCAAATATTCATAAGGTCAACCTAATAAAGAAATTATGTGAAAATTATGTATCGGAGGTTCGATATTGCGATATTTCATATTATGTGTATGGAGAGTATCCAATTTCATCGGACGATTTTCTTACAACTTCAAACGTCGATTACAGGAAAACCACACGTTGTTTTGACTCAATTTAAACGGATTTTTATTCAGAATTAAATAACCTATCATAATTGGTACAATAGTCCAATATTTGGAACAATGATTTTTTTTGTTTCGTATTTTTCGGACGGAAAAACAACGCAGGTCCCGACCTGCAAAATTTGTGAAAATTAATTGAAATTTTTTTCTACCGAAATTAGACGGCATATAGTTGCAAATATTCATAAGGTCAACCTAATAAAGAAATTATGTGAAAATTATGTATCGGAGGTTCGATATTGCGATATTTCATATTATGTGTATGGAGAGTATCCAATTTCATCGGACGATTTTCTTACAACTTCAAACGTCGATTACAGGAAAACCAGACGTAGTTTTGACTCAATTTAAACGGATTTTTATTCAGAATTAAATAACCTATCATAATTGGTACAATAGTTCAATATTTGGAACAATGATTTTTTTTGTTTCGTATTTTTCGGACGGAAAAACAACGCAGGTCCCGACCTGCAAAATTTGTGAAAATTAATTGAAATTTTTTTCTACCGAAATTAGACGGCATATAGTTGCAAATATTCATAAGGTCAACCTAATAAAGAAATTATGTGAAAATTATGTATCGGAGGTTCGATATTGCGATATTTCATATTATGTGTATGGAGAGTATCCAATTTCATCGGACGATTTTCTTACAACTTCAAACGTCGATTACAGGAAAACCAGACGTAGTTTTGACTCAATTTAAACGGATTTTTATTCAGAATTAAATAACCTATCATAATTGGTACAATAGTTCAATATTTGGAACAATGATTTTTTTTGTTTCGTATTTTTCGGACGGAAAAACAACGCAGGTCCCGACCTGCAAAATTTGTGAAAATTAATTGAAATTTTTTTCTACCGAAATTAGACGGCATATAGTTGCAAATATTCATAAGGTCAACCTAATAAAGAAATTATGTGAAAATTATGTATCGGAGGTTCGATATTGCGATATTTCATATTATGTGTATGGAGAGTATCCAATTTCATCGGACGATTTTCTTACAACTTCAAACGTCGATTACAGGAAAACCACACGTTGTTTTGACTCAATTTAAACGGATTTTTATTCAGAATTAAATAACCTATCATAATTGGTACAATAGTCCAATATTTGGAACAATGATTTTTTTTGTTTCGTATTTTTCGGACGGAAAAACAACGCAGGTCCCGACCTGCAAAATTTGTGAAAATTAATTGAAATTTTTTTCTACCGAAATTAGACGGCATATAGTTGCAAATATTCATAAGGTCAACCTAATAAAGAAATTATGTGAAAATTATGTATCGGAGGTTCGATATTGCGATATTTCATATTATGTGTATGGAGAGTATCCAATTTCATCGGACGATTTTCTTACAACTTCAAACGTCGATTACAGGAAAACCACACGTTGTTTTGACTCAATTTAAACGGATTTTTATTCAGAATTAAATAACCTATCATAATTGGTACAATAGTTCAATATTTGGAACAATGATTTTTTTTGTTTCGTATTTTTCGGACGGAAAAACAACGCAGGTCCCGACCTGCAAAATTTGTCAAAATTAATTGAAATTTTTTTCTACCGAAATTAGACGGCATATAGTTGCAAATATTCATAAGGTCAACCTAATAAAGAAATTATGTGAAAATTATGTATCGGAGGTTCGATATTGCGATATTTCATATTATGTGTATGGAGAGTATCCAATTTCATCGGACGATTTTCTTACAACTTCAAACGTCGATTACAGGAAAACCACACGTTGTTTTGACTCAATTTAAACGGATTTTTATTCAGAATTAAATAACCTATCATAATTGGTACAATAGTCCAATATTTGGAACAATGATTTTTTTTGTTTCGTATTTTTCGGACGGAAAAACAACGCAGGTCCCGACCTGCAAAATTTGTGAAAATTAATTGAAATTTTTTTCTACCGAAATTAGACGGCATATAGTTGCAAATATTCATAAGGTCAACCTAATAAAGAAATTATGTGAAAATTATGTATCGGAGGTTCGATATTGCGATATTTCATATTATGTGTATGGAGAGTATCCAATTTCATCGGACGATTTTCTTACAACTTCAAACGTCGATTACAGGAAAACCAGACGTAGTTTTGACTCAATTTAAACGGATTTTTATTCAGAATTAAATAACCTATCATAATTGGTACAATAGTCCAATATTTGGAACAATGATTTTTTTTGTTTCGTATTTTTCGGACGGAAAAACAACGCAGGTCCCGACCTGCAAAATTTGTGAAAATTAATTGAAATTTTTTTCTACCGAAATTAGACGGCATATAGTTGCAAATATTCATAAGGTCAACCTAATAAAGAAATTATGTGAAAATTATGTATCGGAGGTTCGATATTGCGATATTTCATATTATGTGTATGGAGAGTATCCAATTTCATCGGACGATTTTCTTACAACTTCAAACGTCGATCGATTACAGGAAAACCACACGTTGTTTTGACTCAATTTAAACGGATTTTTATTCAGAATTAAATAACCTATCATAATTGGTACAATAGTCCAATATTTGGAACAATGATTTTTTTTGTTTCGTATTTTTCGGACGGAAAAACAACGCAGGTCCCGACCTGCAAAATTTGTGAAAATTAATTGAAATTTTTTTCTACCGAAATTAGACGGCATATAGTTGCAAATATTCATAAGGTCAACCTAATAAAGAAATTATGTGAAAATTATGTATCGGAGGTTCGATATTGCGATATTTCATATTATGTGTATGGAGAGTATCCAATTTCATCGGACGATTTTCTTACAACTTCAAACGTCGATTACAGGAAAACCACACGTTGTTTTGACTCAATTTAAACGGATTTTTATTCAGAATTAAATAACCTATCATAATTGGTACAATAGTCCAATATTTGGAACAATGATTTTTTTTGTTTCGTATTTTTCGGACGGAAAAACAACGCAGGTCCCGACCTGCAAAATTTGTGAAAATTAATTGAAATTTTTTTCTACCGAAATTAGACGGCATATAGTTGCAAATATTCATAAGGTCAACCTAATAAAGAAATTATGTGAAAATTATGTATCGGAGGTTCGATATTGCGATATTTCATATTATGTGTATGGAGAGTATCCAATTTCATCGGACGATATTCTTACAACTTCAAACGTCGATTACAGGAAAACCAGACGTAGTTTTGACTCAATTTAAACGGATTTTTATTCAGAATTAAATAACCTATCATAATTGGTACAATAGTCCAATATTTGGAACAATGATTTTTTTTGTTTCGTATTTTTCGGACGGAAAAACAACGCAGGTCCCGACCTGCAAAATTTGTGAAAATTAATTGAAATTTTTTTCTACCGAAATTAGACGGCATATAGTTGCAAATATTCATAAGGTCAACCTAATAAAGAAATTATGTGAAAATTATGTATCGGAGGTTCGATATTGCGATATTTCATATTATGTGTATGGAGAGTATCCAATTTCATCGGACGATTTTCTTACAACTTCAAACGTCGATTACAGGAAAACCAGACGTAGTTTTGACTCAATTTAAACGGATTTTTATTCAGAATTAAATAACCTATCATAATTGGTACAATAGTCCAATATTTGGAACAATGATTTTTTTTGTTTCGTATTTTTCGGACGGAAAAACAACGCAGGTCCCGACCTGCAAAATTTGTGAAAATTAATTGAAATTTTTTTCTACCGAAATTAGACGGCATATAGTTGCAAATATTCATAAGGTCAACCTAATAAAGAAATTATGTGAAAATTATGTATCGGAGGTTCGATATTGCGATATTTCATATTATGTGTATGGAGAGTATCCAATTTCATCGGACGATTTTCTTACAACTTCAAACGTCGATTACAGGAAAACCAGACGTAGTTTTGACTCAATTTAAACGGATTTTTATTCAGAATTAAATAACCTATCATAATTGGTACAATAGTTCAATATTTGGAACAATGATTTTTTTTGTTTCGTATTTTTCGGACGGAAAAACAACGCAGGTCCCGACCTGCAAAATTTGTGAAAATTAATTGAAATTTTTTTCTACCGAAATTAGACGGCATATAGTTGCAAATATTCATAAGGTCAACCTAATAAAGAAATTATGTGAAAATTATGTATCGGAGGTTCGATATTGCGATATTTCATATTATGTGTATGGAGAGTATCCAATTTCATCGGACGATTTTCTTACAACTTCAAACGTCGATTACAGGAAAACCAGACGTAGTTTTGACTCAATTTAAACGGATTTTTATTCAGAATTAAATAACCTATCATAATTGGTACAATAGTCCAATATTTGGAACAATGATTTTTTTTGTTTCGTATTTTTCGGACGGAAAAACAACGCAGGTCCCGACCTGCAAAATTTGTCAAAATTAATTGAAATTTTTTTCTACCGAAATTAGACGGCATATAGTTGCAAATATTCATAAGGTCAACCTAATAAAGAAATTATGTGAAAATTATGTATCGGAGGTTCGATATTGCGATATTTCATATTATGTGTATGGAGAGTATCCAATTTCATCGGACGATTTTCTTACAACTTCAAACGTCGATTACAGGAAAACCACACGTTGTTTTGACTCAATTTAAACGGATTTTTATTCAGAATTAAATAACCTATCATAATTGGTACAATAGTCCAATATTTGGAACAATGATTTTTTTTGTTTCGTATTTTTCGGACGGAAAAACAACGCAGGTCCCGACCTGCAAAATTTGTGAAAATTAATTGAAATTTTTTTCTACCGAAATTAGACGGCATATAGTTGCAAATATTCATAAGGTCAACCTAATAAAGAAATTATGTGAAAATTATGTATCGGAGGTTCGATATTGCGATATTTCATATTATGTGTATGGAGAGTATCCAATTTCATCGGACGATTTTCTTACAACTTCAAACGTCGATTACAGGAAAACCAGACGTAGTTTTGACTCAATTTAAACGGATTTTTATTCAGAATTAAATAACCTATCATAATTGGTACAATAGTTCAATATTTGGAACAATGATTTTTTTTGTTTCGTATTTTTCGGACGGAAAAACAACGCAGGTCCCGACCTGCAAAATTTGTGAAAATTAATTGAAATTTTTTTCTACCGAAATTAGACGGCATATAGTTGCAAATATTCATAAGGTCAACCTAATAAAGAAATTATGTGAAAATTATGTATCGGAGGTTCGATATTGCGATATTTCATATTATGTGTATGGAGAGTATCCAATTTCATCGGACGATTTTCTTACAACTTCAAACGTCGATTACAGGAAAACCAGACGTAGTTTTGACTCAATTTAAACGGATTTTTATTCAGAATTAAATAACCTATCATAATTGGTACAATAGTCCAATATTTGGAACAATGATTTTTTTTGTTTCGTATTTTTCGGACGGAAAAACAACGCAGGTCCCGACCTGCAAAATTTGTCAAAATTAATTGAAATTTTTTTCTACCGAAATTAGACGGCATATAGTTGCAAATATTCATAAGGTCAACCTAATAAAGAAATTATGTGAAAATTATGTATCGGAGGTTCGATATTGCGATATTTCATATTATGTGTATGGAGAGTATCCAATTTCATCGGACGATTTTCTTACAACTTCAAACGTCGATTACAGGAAAACCACACGTTGTTTTGACTCAATTTAAACGGATTTTTATTCAGAATTAAATAACCTATCATAATTGGTACAATAGTCCAATATTTGGAACAATGATTTTTTTTGTTTCGTATTTTTCGGACGGAAAAACAACGCAGGTCCCGACCTGCAAAATTTGTGAAAATTAATTGAAATTTTTTTCTACCGAAATTAGACGGCATATAGTTGCAAATATTCATAAGGTCAACCTAATAAAGAAATTATGTGAAAATTATGTATCGGAGGTTCGATATTGCGATATTTCATATTATGTGTATGGAGAGTATCCAATTTCATCGGACGATTTTCTTACAACTTCAAACGTCGATTACAGGAAAACCAGACGTAGTTTTGACTCAATTTAAACGGATTTTTATTCAGAATTAAATAACCTATCATAATTGGTACAATAGTCCAATATTTGGAACAATGATTTTTTTTGTTTCGTATTTTTCGGACGGAAAAACAACGCAGGTCCCGACCTGCAAAATTTGTGAAAATTAATTGAAATTTTTTTCTACCGAAATTAGACGGCATATAGTTGCAAATATTCATAAGGTCAACCTAATAAAGAAATTATGTGAAAATTATGTATCGGAGGTTCGATATTGCGATATTTCATATTATGTGTATGGAGAGTATCCAATTTCATCGGACGATTTTCTTACAACTTCAAACGTCGATTACAGGAAAACCACACGTTGTTTTGACTCAATTTAAACGGATTTTTATTCAGAATTAAATAACCTATCATAATTGGTACAATAGTCCAATATTTGGAACAATGATTTTTTTTGTTTCGTATTTTTCGGACGGAAAAACAACGCAGGTCCCGACCTGCAAAATTTGTGAAAATTAATTGAAATTTTTTTCTACCGAAATTAGACGGCATATAGTTGCAAATATTCATAAGGTCAACCTAATAAAGAAATTATGTGAAAATTATGTATCGGAGGTTCGATATTGCGATATTTCATATTATGTGTATGGAGAGTATCCAATTTCATCGGACGATTTTCTTACAACTTCAAACGTCGATTACAGGAAAACCACACGTTGTTTTGACTCAATTTAAACGGATTTTTATTCAGAATTAAATAACCTATCATAATTGGTACAATAGTCCAATATTTGGAACAATGATTTTTTTTGTTTCGTATTTTTCGGACGGAAAAACAACGCAGGTCCCGACCTGCAAAATTTGTGAAAATTAATTGAAATTTTTTTCTACCGAAATTAGACGGCATATAGTTGCAAATATTCATAAGGTCAACCTAATAAAGAAATTATGTGAAAATTATGTATCGGAGGTTCGATATTGCGATATTTCATATTATGTGTATGGAGAGTATCCAATTTCATCGGACGATTTTCTTACAACTTCAAACGTCGATTACAGGAAAACCACACGTTGTTTTGACTCAATTTAAACGGATTTTTATTCAGAATTAAATAACCTATCATAATTGGTACAATAGTCCAATATTTGGAACAATGATTTTTTTTGTTTCGTATTTTTCGGACGGAAAAACAACGCAGGTCCCGACCTGCAAAATTTGTGAAAATTAATTGAAATTTTTTTCTACCGAAATTAGACGGCATATAGTTGCAAATATTCATAAGGTCAACCTAATAAAGAAATTATGTGAAAATTATGTATCGGAGGTTCGATATTGCGATATTTCATATTATGTGTATGGAGAGTATCCAATTTCATCGGACGATTTTCTTACAACTTCAAACGTCGATTACAGGAAAACCAGACGTAGTTTTGACTCAATTTAAACGGATTTTTATTCAGAATTAAATAACCTATCATAATTGGTACAATAGTCCAATATTTGGAACAATGATTTTTTTTGTTTCGTATTTTTCGGACGGAAAAACAACGCAGGTCCCGACCTGCAAAATTTGTGAAAATTAATTGAAATTTTTTTCTACCGAAATTAGACGGCATATAGTTGCAAATATTCATAAGGTCAACCTAATAAAGAAATTATGTGAAAATTATGTATCGGAGGTTCGATATTGCGATATTTCATATTATGTGTATGGAGAGTATCCAATTTCATCGGACGATTTTCTTACAACTTCAAACGTCGATTACAGGAAAACCACACGTTGTTTTGACTCAATTTAAACGGATTTTTATTCAGAATTAAATAACCTATCATAATTGGTACAATAGTCCAATATTTGGAACAATGATTTTTTTTGTTTCGTATTTTTCGGACGGAAAAACAACGCAGGTCCCGACCTGCAAAATTTGTCAAAATTAATTGAAATTTTTTTCTACCGAAATTAGACGGCATATAGTTGCAAATATTCATAAGGTCAACCTAATAAAGAAATTATGTGAAAATTATGTATCGGAGGTTCGATATTGCGATATTTCATATTATGTGTATGGAGAGTATCCAATTTCATCGGACGATTTTCTTACAACTTCAAACGTCGATTACAGGAAAACCAGACGTAGTTTTGACTCAATTTAAACGGATTTTTATTCAGAATTAAATAACCTATCATAATTGGTACAATAGTTCAATATTTGGAACAATGATTTTTTTTGTTTCGTATTTTTCGGACGGAAAAACAACGCAGGTCCCGACCTGCAAAATTTGTGAAAATTAATTGAAATTTTTTTCTACCGAAATTAGACGGCATATAGTTGCAAATATTCATAAGGTCAACCTAATAAAGAAATTATGTGAAAATTATGTATCGGAGGTTCGATATTGCGATATTTCATATTATGTGTATGGAGAGTATCCAATTTCATCGGACGATTTTCTTACAACTTCAAACGTCGATTACAGGAAAACCAGACGTAGTTTTGACTCAATTTAAACGGATTTTTATTCAGAATTAAATAACCTATCATAATTGGTACAATAGTCCAATATTTGGAACAATGATTTTTTTTGTTTCGTATTTTTCGGACGGAAAAACAACGCAGGTCCCGACCTGCAAAATTTGTCAAAATTAATTGAAATTTTTTTCTACCGAAATTAGACGGCATATAGTTGCAAATATTCATAAGGTCAACCTAATAAAGAAATTATGTGAAAATTATGTATCGGAGGTTCGATATTGCGATATTTCATATTATGTGTATGGAGAGTATCCAATTTCATCGGACGATTTTCTTACAACTTCAAACGTCGATTACAGGAAAACCACACGTTGTTTTGACTCAATTTAAACGGATTTTTATTCAGAATTAAATAACCTATCATAATTGGTACAATAGTCCAATATTTGGAACAATGATTTTTTTTGTTTCGTATTTTTCGGACGGAAAAACAACGCAGGTCCCGACCTGCAAAATTTGTGAAAATTAATTGAAATTTTTTTCTACCGAAATTAGACGGCATATAGTTGCAAATATTCATAAGGTCAACCTAATAAAGAAATTATGTGAAAATTATGTATCGGAGGTTCGATATTGCGATATTTCATATTATGTGTATGGAGAGTATCCAATTTCATCGGACGATTTTCTTACAACTTCAAACGTCGATTACAGGAAAACCAGACGTAGTTTTGACTCAATTTAAACGGATTTTTATTCAGAATTAAATAACCTATCATAATTGGTACAATAGTTCAATATTTGGAACAATGATTTTTTTTGTTTCGTATTTTTCGGACGGAAAAACAACGCAGGTCCCGACCTGCAAAATTTGTGAAAATTAATTGAAATTTTTTTCTACCGAAATTAGACGGCATATAGTTGCAAATATTCATAAGGTCAACCTAATAAAGAAATTATGTGAAAATTATGTATCGGAGGTTCGATATTGCGATATTTCATATTATGTGTATGGAGAGTATCCAATTTCATCGGACGATTTTCTTACAACTTCAAACGTCGATTACAGGAAAACCAGACGTTGTTTTGACTCAATTTAAACGGATTTTTATTCAGAATTAAATAACCTATCATAATTGGTACAATAGTCCAATATTTGGAACAATGATTTTTTTTGTTTCGTATTTTTCGGACGGAAAAACAACGCAGGTCCCGACCTGCAAAATTTGTGAAAATTAATTGAAATTTTTTTCTACCGAAATTAGACGGCATATAGTTGCAAATATTCATAAGGTCAACCTAATAAAGAAATTATGTGAAAATTATGTATCGGAGGTTCGATATTGCGATATTTCATATTATGTGTATGGAGAGTATCCAATTTCATCGGACGATTTTCTTACAACTTCAAACGTCGATTACAGGAAAACCACACGTTGTTTTGACTCAATTTAAACGGATTTTTATTCAGAATTAAATAACCTATCATAATTGGTACAATAGTCCAATATTTGGAACAATGATTTTTTTTGTTTCGTATTTTTCGGACGGAAAAACAACGCAGGTCCCGACCTGCAAAATTTGTGAAAATTAATTGAAATTTTTTTCTACCGAAATTAGACGGCATATAGTTGCAAATATTCATAAGGTCAACCTAATAAAGAAATTATGTGAAAATTATGTATCGGAGGTTCGATATTGCGATATTTCATATTATGTGTATGGAGAGTATCCAATTTCATCGGACGATTTTCTTACAACTTCAAACGTCGATTACAGAAAAACCAGACGTAGTTTTGACTCAATTTAAACGGATTTTTATTCAGAATTAAATAACCTATCATAATTGGTACAATAGTCCAATATTTGGAACAATGATTTTTTTTGTTTCGTATTTTTCGGACGGAAAAACAACGCAGGTCCCGACCTGCAAAATTTGTGAAAATTAATTGAAATTTTTTTCTACCGAAATTAGACGGCATATAGTTGCAAATATTCATAAGGTCAACCTAATAAAGAAATTATGTGAAAATTATGTATCGGAGGTTCGATATTGCGATATTTCATATTATGTGTATGGAGAGTATCCAATTTCATCGGACGATTTTCTTACAACTTCAAACGTCGATTACAGGAAAACCACACGTTGTTTTGACTCAATTTAAACGGATTTTTATTCAGAATTAAATAACCTATCATAATTGGTACAATAGTCCAATATTTGGAACAATGATTTTTTTTGTTTCGTATTTTTCGGACGGAAAAACAACGCAGGTCCCGACCTGCAAAATTTGTTAAAATTAATTGAAATTTTTTTCTACCGAAATTAGACGGCATATAGTTGCAAATATTCATAAGGTCAACCTAATAAAGAAATTATGTGAAAATTATGTATCGGAGGTTCGATATTGCGATATTTCATATTATGTGTATGGAGAGTATCCAATTTCATCGGACGATATTCTTACAACTTCAAACGTCGATTACAGGAAAACCAGACGTAGTTTTGACTCAATTTAAACGGATTTTTATTCTGAATTAAATAACCTATCATAATTGGTACAATAGTTCAATATTTGGAACAATGATTTTTTTTGTTTCGTATTTTTCGGACGGAAAAACAACGCAGGTCCCGACCTGCAAAATTTGTGAAAATTAATTGAAATTTTTTTCTACCGAAATTAGACGGCATATAGTTGCAAATATTCATAAGGTCAACCTAATAAAGAAATTATGTGAAAATTATGTATCGGAGGTTCGATATTGCGATATTTCATATTATGTGTATGGAGAGTATCCAATTTCATCGGACGATTTTCTTACAACTTCAAACGTCGATTACAGGAAAACCACACGTTGTTTTGACTCAATTTAAACGGATTTTTATTCAGAATTAAATAACCTATCATAATTGGTACAATAGTCCAATATTTGGAACAATGATTTTTTTTGTTTCGTATTTTTCGGACGGAAAAACAACGCAGGTCCCGACCTGCAAAATTTGTGAAAATTAATTGAAATTTTTTTGTACCGAAATTAGACGGCATATAGTTGCAAATATTCATAAGGTCAACCTAATAAAGAAATTATGTGAAAATTATGTATCGGAGGTTCGATATTGCGATATTTCATATTATGTGTATGGAGAGTATCCAATTTCATCGGACGATTTTCTTACAACTTCAAACGTCGATTACAGGAAAACCAGACGTTGTTTTGACTCAATTTAAACGGATTTTTATTCAGAATTAAATAACCTATCATAATTGGTACAATAGTCCAATATTTGGAACAATGATTTTTTTTGTTTCGTATTTTTCGGACGGAAAAACAACGCAGGTCCCGACCTGCAAAATTTGTGAAAATTAATTGAAATTTTTTTCTACCGAAATTAGACGGCATATAGTTGCAAATATTCATAAGGTCAACCTAATAAAGAAATTATGTGAAAATTATGTATCGGAGGTTCGATATTGCGATATTTCATATTATGTGTATGGAGAGTATCCAATTTCATCGGACGATTTTCTTACAACTTCAAACGTCGATTACAGGAAAACCAGACGTAGTTTTGACTCAATTTAAACGGATTTTTATTCAGAATTAAATAACCTATCATAATTGGTACAATAGTTCAATATTTGGAACAATGATTTTTTTTGTTTCGTATTTTTCGGACGGAAAAACAACGCAGGTCCCGACCTGCAAAATTTGTGAAAATTAATTGAAATTTTTTTCTACCGAAATTAGACGGCATATAGTTGCAAATATTCATAAGGTCAACCTAATAAAGAAATTATGTGAAAATTATGTATCGGAGGTTCGATATTGCGATATTTCATATTATGTGTATGGAGAGTATCCAATTTCATCGGACGATTTTCTTACAACTTCAAACGTCGATTACAGGAAAACCAGACGTAGTTTTGACTCAATTTAAACGGATTTTTATTCAGAATTAAATAACCTATCATAATTGGTACAATAGTCCAATATTTGGAACAATGATTTTTTTTGTTTCGTATTTTTCGGACGGAAAAACAACGCAGGTCCCGACCTGCAAAATTTGTCAAAATTAATTGAAATTTTTTTCTACCGAAATTAGACGGCATATAGTTGCAAATATTCATAAGGTCAACCTAATAAAGAAATTATGTGAAAATTATGTATCGGAGGTTCGATATTGCGATATTTCATATTATGTGTATGGAGAGTATCCAATTTCATCGGACGATTTTCTTACAACTTCAAACGTCGATTACAGGAAAACCAGACGTAGTTTTGACTCAATTTAAACGGATTTTTATTCAGAATTAAATAACCTATCATAATTGGTACAATAGTCCAATATTTGGAACAATGATTTTTTTTGTTTCGTATTTTTCGGACGGAAAAACAACGCAGGTCCCGACCTGCAAAATTTGTGAAAATTAATTGAAATTTTTTTCTACCGAAATTAGACGGCATATAGTTGCAAATATTCATAAGGTCAACCTAATAAAGAAATTATGTGAAAATTATGTATCGGAGGTTCGATATTGCGATATTTCATATTATGTGTATGGAGAGTATCCAATTTCATCGGACGATTTTCTTACAACTTCAAACGTCGATTACAGGAAAACCACACGTTGTTTTGACTCAATTTAAACGGATTTTTATTCAGAATTAAATAACCTATCATAATTGGTACAATAGTCCAATATTTGGAACAATGATTTTTTTTGTTTCGTATTTTTCGGACGGAAAAACAACGCAGGTCCCGACCTGCAAAATTTGTGAAAATTAATTGAAATTTTTTTCTACCGAAATTAGACGGCATATAGTTGCAAATATTCATAAGGTCAACCTAATAAAGAAATTATGTGAAAATTATGTATCGGAGGTTCGATATTGCGATATTTCATATTATGTGTATGGAGAGTATCCAATTTCATCGGACGATTTTCTTACAACTTCAAACGTCGATTACAGGAAAACCAGACGTAGTTTTGACTCAATTTAAACGGATTTTTATTCAGAATTAAATAACCTATCATAATTGGTACAATAGTCCAATATTTGGAACAATGATTTTTTTTGTTTCGTATTTTTCGGACGGAAAAACAACGCAGGTCCCGACCTGCAAAATTTGTCAAAATTAATTGAAATTTTTTTCTACCGAAATTAGACGGCATATAGTTGCAAATATTCATAAGGTCAACCTAATAAAGAAATTATGTGAAAATTATGTATCGGAGGTTCGATATTGCGATATTTCATATTATGTGTATGGAGAGTATCCAATTTCATCGGACGATTTTCTTACAACTTCAAACGTCGATTACAAGAAAACCAGACGTAGTTTTGACTCAATTTAAACGGATTTTTATTCAGAATTAAATAACCTATCATAATTGGTACAATAGTCCAATATTTGGAACAATGATTTTTTTTGTTTCGTATTTTTTGGACGGAAAAACAACGCAGGTCCCGACCTGCAAAATTTGTCAAAATTAATTGAAATTTTTTTCTACCGAAATTAGACGGCATATAGTT
Organism: Nephrotoma guestfalica; assembly: GCA_963691935.1. Taxonomy (NCBI): domain Eukaryota; kingdom Metazoa; phylum Arthropoda; class Insecta; order Diptera; family Tipulidae; genus Nephrotoma; species Nephrotoma guestfalica. The sequence goes on along the minus strand of CAVNVL010000027.1, from coordinate 3,498 downwards.
GCAAATATTCATAAGGTCAACCTAATAAAGAAATTATGTGAAAATTATGTATCGGAGGTTCGATATTGCGATATTTCATATTATGTGTATGGAGAGTATCCAATTTCATCGGACGATTTTCTTACAACTTCAAACGTCGATTACAGGAAAACCAGACGTAGTTTTGACTCAATTTAAACGGATTTTTATTCAGAATTAAATAACCTATCATAATTGGTACAATAGTCCAATATTTGGAACAATGATTTTTTTTGTTTCGTATTTTTCGGACGGAAAAACAACGCAGGTCCCGACCTGCAAAATTTGTGAAAATTAATTGAAATTTTTTTCTACCGAAATTAGACGGCATATAGTTGCAAATATTCATAAGGTCAACCTAATAAAGAAATTATGTGAAAATTATGTATCGGAGGTTCGATATTGCGATATTTCATATTATGTGTATGGAGAGTATCCAATTTCATCGGACGATTTTCTTACAACTTCAAACGTCAATTACAGGAAAACCAGACGTAGTTTTGACTCAATTTAAACGGATTTTTATTCAGAATTAAATAACCTATCATAATTGGTACAATAGTCCAATATTTGGAACAATGATTTTTTTTGTTTCGTATTTTTCGGACGGAAAAACAACGCAGGTCCCGACCTGCAAAATTTGTCAAAATTAATTGAAATTTTTTTCTACCGAAATTAGACGGCATATAGTTGCAAATATTCATAAGGTCAACCTAATAAAGAAATTATGTGAAAATTATGTACCGGAGGTTCGATATTGCGATATTTCATATTCTGTGTATGGAGAGTATCCAATTTCATCGGACGATATTCTTACAACTTCAAACGTCGATTACAGGAAAACCAGACGTAGTTTTGACTCAATTTAAACGGATTTTTATTCATAATTAAATAACCTATCATAATTGGTACAATAGTCCAATATTTGGAACAATGATTTTTTTTGTTTCGTATTTTTCGGAAGGAAAAACAGCGCAGGTCCCGACCTGCAAAATTTGTGAAAATTAATTGAAATTTTTTTCTACCGAAATTAGACGGCATATAGTTGCAAATATTCATAAGGTCAACCTAATAAAGAAATTATGTGAAAATTATGTATCGGAGGTTCGATATTGCGATATTTCATATTATGTGTATGGAGAGTATCCAATTTCATCGGACGATTTTCTTACAACTTCAAACGTCGATTACAGGAAAACCAGACGTAGTTTTGACTCAATTTAAACGGATTTTTATTCAGAATTAAATAACCTATCATAATTGGTACAATAGTCCAATATTTGGAACAATGATTTTTTTTGTTTCGTATTTTTCGGACGGAAAAACAACGCAGGTCCCGACCTGCAAAATTTGTGAAAATTAATTGAAATTTTTTCTTCCGAAAGTAGACGGCATATAGTTGCAAATATTCATAAGGTCAACCTAATAAAGAAATTATGTGAAAATTATGTATCGGAGGTTCGATATTGCGATATTTCATATTATGTGTATGGAGAGTATCCAATTTCATCGGACGATTTTCTTACAACTTCAAACGTTGATTACAGGAAAACCAGACGTAGTTTTGACTCAATTTAAACGGATTTTTATTCAGAATTAAATAACCTATCATAATTGGTACAATAGTTCAATATTTGGAACAATGATTTTTTTTGTTTCGTATTTTTCGGACGGAAAAACAACGCAGGTCCCGACCTGCAAAATTTGTCAAAATTAATTGAAATTTTTTTCTACCGAAATTAGACGGCATATAGTTGCAAATATTCATAAGGTCAACCTAATAAAGAAATTATGTGAAAATTATGTATCGGAGGTTCGATATTGCGATATTTCATATTATGTGTATGGAGAGTATCCAATTTCATCGGACGATTTTCTTACAACTTCAAACGTCGATTACAGGAAAACCAGACGTAGTTTTGACTCAATTTAAACGGATTTTTATTCAGAATTAAATAACCTATCATAATTGGTACAATAGTCCAATATTTGGAACAATGATTTTTTTTGTTTCGTATTTTTCGGACGGAAAAACAACGCAGGTCCCGACCTGCAAAATTTGTGAAAATTAATTGAAATTTTTTCCTACCGAAATTAGACGGCATATAGTTGCAAATATTCATAAGGTCAACCTAATAAAGAAATTATGTGAAAATTATGTATCGGAGGTTCGATATTGCGATATTTCATATTATGTGTATGGAGAGTATCCAATTTCATCGGACGATTTTCTTACAACTTCAAACGTCGATTACAGGAAAACCAGACGTAGTTTTGACTCAATTTAAACGGATTTTTATTCAGAATTAAATAACCTATCATAATTGGTACAATAGTCCAATATTTGGAACAATGATTTTTTTTGTTTCGTATTTTTCGGACGGAAAAACAACGCAGGTCCCGACCTGCAAAATTTGTGAAAATTAATTGAAATTTTTTTCTACCGAAATTAGACGGCATATAGTTGCAAATATTCATAAGGTCAACCTAATAAAGAAATTATGTGAAAATTATGTATCGGAGGTTCGATATTGCGATATTTCATATTATGTGTATGGAGAGTATCCAATTTCATCGGACGATTTTCTTACAACTTCAAACGTCGATTACAGGAAAACCAGACGTAGTTTTGACTCAATTTAAACGGATTTTTATTCAGAATTAAATAACCTATCATAATTGGTACAATAGTCCAATATTTGGAACAATGATTTTTTTTGTTTCGTATTTTTCGGACGGAAAAACAACGCAGGTCCCGACCTGCAAAATTTGTCAAAATTAATTGAAATTTTTTTCTACCGAAATTAGACGGCATATAGTTGCAAATATTCATAAGGTCAACCTAATAAAGAAATTATGTGAAAATTATGTATCGGAGGTTCGATATTGCGATATTTCATATTATGTGTATGGAGAGTATCCAATTTCATCGGACGATTTTCTTACAACTTCAAACGTCGATTACAGGAAAACCAGACGTAGTTTTGACTCAATTTAAACGGATTTTTATTCAGAATTAAATAACCTATCATAATTGGTACAATAGTCCAATATTTGGAACAATGATTTTTTTTGTTTCGTATTTTTCGGACGGAAAAACAACGCAGGTCCCGACCTGCAAAATTTGTGAAAATTAATTAAAATTTTTTTCTACCGAAATTAGACGGCATATAGTTGCAAATATTCATAAGGTCAACCTAATAAAGAAATTATGTGAAAATTATGTATCGGAGGTTCGATATTGCGATATTTCATATTATGTGTATGGAGAGTATCCAATTTCATCGGACGATTTTCTTACAACTTCAAACGTCGATTACAGGAAAACCACACGTTGTTTTGACTCAATTTAAACGGATTTTTATTCAGAATTAAATAACCTATCATAATTGGTACAATAGTCCAATATTTGGAACAATGATTTTTTTTGTTTCGTATTTTTCGGACGGAAAAACAACGCAGGTCCCGACCTGCAAAATT
>CAVNVL010000026.1:5000-12500 GCA_963691935.1 Nephrotoma guestfalica | reverse complement strand
TCACATATTATTAAAATATTTGTGCTTCGGATTTACTCATTATATTATCGAATAAAGTTTATTTATGCTTGTTCTCAACAACTCTGAACAACTCTGGATATTATGTTGTACTCTACATAATATCCAGAGTCAGTTCATCAAAAAACTTAATAATTGCTGAACTGACGAAACAGAAAAAATTTTTTAGTACACACTTTTTGATTGTTCCTTACTTCATTTAAAAACTGGAAATTTTGAAAAAATGAAAATGAAATGACTGAATTGTATTTTTAATAGGAAAAAATGGATATCTTAATGTTTGCTGGTGAAATTAATTAATTTATTTTAATATTGGATAGTATTGTGTTTAATTATAAACCAAAAATTAAATGTCAAAATGATTGACTTGGTTAGTTAAAGTTGTTGTTCTAAATTTTTTTGTGTAAATTTGCCTGTATTTTCTTTATATTTTATCGCGGTCTCGAACACCATATTTCAAAAAAACGCAGCATATATTATTATATTACACGGTATTCTCTGAAATCGGAATTGGACATTCACTTACGCGCGGTGAATATTACATGACGGTTTAATTTTACTAGAAACAGAGAGGCGACCATAAGTCTAATTAATGTTTTTCTTATTTTATTTTAAATAAATAATCTATTTTACAATTCGAACTTAAATTTAACACTTAGCACATTATGCTGGTGAGAATTTATAAAATCAAACGCGCTGTGGTCCCAGAGACGAAAAGATATAGAATTGTTATTTAACGAGAATACCGGAATGACATTTTTAGTGTGCCGGTGCCCGAGAACGACAGTAAGTCACATTTTTCTAAACGTATATTATAAATATATAAAATAATTGTATTCTCGAGCTTGAATATCATTATATACATATGTGTAAATGTAAACAGATAAATAATTAACATAAGTTTCCAATTTATACAAAAAAAAAACAATAATAAATCATCATAATGCTATTATTTAAATTCCAAACAATAATTTACGCAAGTAATTAAATTACTTTGAATTTGAAAAAATTAATGCATATAAATATTATTGACTATAATTATATTTGGATATTATATAATGTATATGAATTTATAGTCGCGCATATATATATATATATATATATATATATATATATATATATATATATATATATATATATATATATATATTTATATATATATTTATTTATATATATATTTATATATATATATATATATATATATATATATATATATATATATATATATATATATATATATATATATATATATATATATATATATATATATATATATATATATATATATATATACACGAAATACCTACATATATATATAATATACATAAAAAATTAAATTTGATTTTATATAAATATATCATAATATATAAATCTTATTTAATATTTCCTATATTAGTTTTTTGAATCTTTATTATCTGATTCATCTATGTTATCATCAGAGCTAACTTGTTCGTTTAGCGACGTAAAGAATGAAACTAAACTAGACTGCGCCACACCTGTAAACAAACAAATAAATCATGAGCTATAAAAATAATATTATAAGATATAAGATAAGGACCTTAAAATTTAAGCAACGCACAAATAAACTATTAAATAACTACTTTAAAGTAACAAACATGCACAATATGTGTTAATAAACACGAATAAAAACATAAACAAGAAAATTAAATTAATATAAATCATGAGCCAAACAAATTTCACTAGAATTTTCATTCATAAATTACTTTACATTAAATATATCCCAGCGGGTTTGGGTGTTAATAAACCCGATATTAAGTTAGTACATTTACTTTAATAATATGATTTCAAATAATCATGTTTTATGAACAAACATTATAAAATGAGTTTAATTAATCGGATTTATTAAGCCACAGATCGTTGAGAGTTTTTATAATATAATGCTATTCATAATTTTATTTATAATTAGTTCATTTAGGAATTCACACAAAAAATCAATGCACTATTTTGTATGAGAATTCTTTAAACACCATCCACTCCATTTTTAGTTCTTATAAAATAAATTAAATTTACCTTGAAGCTTAATAATTAAAATTAAAAATTATTAATGTGCATTACACTTATCTCTTTTGTTTTTAATAGCACATTTTTGCATTAAAACAGTAAAAGATTATTTAAAATAAAATATACTTTTACATTTTTTTCTTGTATACTAGTTATAATTATAATTTAGTTACAGAGGCCCGATACACCTGGGAGATCCCTTTTAAATAAGCCAGGTTTGTATTGATTATTTTTCCATTAGCGAATATATATCCAAGAATGTAGTTAACGTGTACGAGCAACAAAATTCTTATATTTTCCAGAGCGATCCATCCTTATTGTTTTGTTTCTAATTAGCAGGTCTACACATGACCACAACACTAATATTTTATTTTTATGTTATGTAATAATCGTATTAATTCATATAACCTGATCTCCATTCAAAAATGTCTTCTAATATCTTAAGTTAAACCTTATCACCCATAGTATTTTATGTTATAATCTTATAAATAATTCAGCCATAACTAATTTAATAGCTAAAATTTAATTTTAAATTAACTATAAGTAGAATATCGTTGTTTTGTTTATATGATAATTTTTTATTTATTGTTTTATTCTATTCTAATTTATGGTTCACAAAGTTTCCTTTGTAATTATGGTGTCCCTAAAGTTGCTGACACGAATGGTGCCGTTGCATTCCTTGATCAAAACTAAGATGAGGTTACTTCTATCACTTCGTACGTTAAAGCCCCCCGACCAAGTTATAGACGGTTAAAGTGGAGCCTTCTAACACAATACCTTGTATAAAAGAAACTTCAATATCTTGAGAAATAACCATTTTTATTTTCAAGTATTGATGTCATTAAAAACCTGATAACATTATCTTTTAAATAAGCTATAATAATTAGGACTATTTAGTTAAAAAATATTTTAAATTTTAAACGATTACTCTACGTCAGTAAATATTTTTTGATGGAAACATAGTTCAGACTCTTCCTTTCAGAAAAGCTAACTATTTGTCATATTTGCTATATTATAAAATTAAAGTTCACAATACAAAGTTTGTATTTTTTTTAGTAGGCACAGATATGTTGGTACAAATATGAACTTGATACCCTACCAACGTACTTGTCTAAAAAAGAAAATACAAAATTTTTTTGTGAACTTTAATTTTTAGCAAATATGACCAATAGTTAGCTTTTCTGAAAGCTAAGAGCCTGTGAACTGTTTCCATCAAAAAATATTTACTGATGTTGAGTAATTGTTAAGGGTTAAATGGAACAAACAAAAAAAATTCTTAAAAAAAAAAATCTTCGGTTTTTTAAATTTGAAATACTTTCTAACTAAATAGCCATAATTAGTATACCTTATTTAAAAGAGAATGTTATCAGCTTTTTAATGAAATTAGTACTTGAAAATAAAAATGGTTATTTCTCAAGATATTGATATTTCATTAATACAAGGTGCTGTGTTAGAACGGTCCTCTTTGAACGTCTATAACTTGACCGAAGGGCTTTAACGTGCGAAGTGATAGAAGTATCTCATCTTAGTTTTGGATCAAGGAATTTAACGGTATCATTCGTGTCAGCTACTTTAGGAAGACCCTATACAAGAAACAAAAAAATAAGAGTAAATAGCTGACGAAGAGAAAACTGTCGAAACTAGTGCAAAAAAAATATAAAAAAAAATTTTAAAAAAATAAAAAAAAGTATAAAAAAAAATATAAAAAAAAATTTTAAAAAAATAAAAAAAAATAAAAATAAAAAAAATAAATAAAATAAAAATAATAAAAAAAATAAAAAAAAAGATAAAAAAAATAAAAAAAAAATAAATTTTAAAAATTTTAAAAAAATTTAAAAAAAAATTAAAAAAAAATTAAAAAAAATTAAAAAAAAAATAAAAAAAAATAAAATTAAAAAATAAATAAAAAAAAAATTAAAAAAAAATAAAAAAAAATAAAAAAAAATAAAAAAAAATAAACAAAAAATTATAAAAAGTAAATAAATAATTATCACGTAAATAAATAATTATCACATAAAGAAAAAATTATAATTCTCACTTTATAGTTCAATTTAAAATTAAATCTCGTAATTAAAGTGCACAACAGAATAATGGAAAATAAAAATAAAGCTAACATTTAAATTATAATTAAAATTAATTTTTGAAATTAATACTTATTGAACCATTTTTCATCAAATTGTTAGCTCATTCTAAATTAATTATGCACCACATATAAATAAGTTAATGTGAATTCCCAATTTTTAATATAGTTTACATAAACATTAAATAACACCTTGGCTTAACTTGAAGTCAAAAAAACGAGATTAATTTATTTTACAATTGAAGTATTAATAAAGTATTAATTCATATATTAATCCAGAATACGTTAAAACATGTAAGAGAAATAAAATATAATTGTTGACGAAAATCTTCAAGATTCTGTTATAAAACCATAAATTAAAAGAAAAACAAGAAATTTAACAAAATAAATAATATAGATAACAATTAGCTATCAGGTACGAAATTCAAATAAAAATAATGATGAAACTAATAATAATGGAGATTAAGCATACTAAAAATTAAAAAAATTTTGTGTATCACAAAATCAAACGAGTTAATTAATTTTTGTATAATAAAGCTAATATTCTGTGTTTATTACTTTTACTGTGCCTTTATATACTTGCGGAAATTAGTGCGGCACTAATATATCGCACTCGCTCCGCAGATATGAATATATACCTGCGGGAGCGAGTGCGATATATTAGTGTAATACTAATTTCCGCAAGTATAAACGCACAGTAAAACCACACAGTGTTAAACTAAAAATTCAAATATTATCCAAATATATAAATAGTTCGTGAAACTATAATTCGTGCTAGATTTTAAATTGTTAAAACGAAAGCTAAAATCAAGCAACAATTTTTAATGCTAATTATAAAGCATTACGAGTCTACTGAGAATCAATTAAGTAAAACAAAAAACAATTAGCAGACTAAAGTTAATAAAATAAAAAGATTAAAGTAGTTAGTTAATAAAAAAATATATATGCATCATGCATATTTAAATTATTTTCGTTTTTTCTTTCGTGTTAATGTTGGAGTCGGCTGTTTTTTAGCAACAGTTTTCTCCCGCGGAATTTTTTTTAATTTTTTAACTGATCTCTTAGAAATTTCCAGTCTCATACCTTTTCCCTCTTGTTCATTAGGGTCAGTAGAATGTTTCCAATTTGTGAAGCCTTCTATACTAATTATGTCTTCCTCATACAATTTGTCGACTATATTTCTAAGAACTCCTATATTCAAAGAAAATAAATAATTAACAAAAATTAAAACTAATGAAGAAACGCATAATTTTACCTGCTGGATGTTCATAAGCGTTTATTAGGCTTTGAATTGCATAGAGGCATTGCAATTCATTATTTTCGTTATTTTCTATATAACGCCTCAACAATTGTATTTGTCCTTCGAAAGTTGACACATTTAATTTGTAAGACGTCCCTCCCGTGGCTGTTGTTTCCTCCAAAGAAAACTTTAATACTGCCGTTGTTAAAGTTCTGATAAATGCATTATTAAAAGTTTCCACGTTCACCTGAAACATAATATAAAGATGGTATACGCCCAGATAGTCAACAAAAAAATAAAACAAACTTACGGATATCCATTCAATTATCTCGTCGTAAGGTGTTTGAATATTTAGCAGAGAAAGTAATTTATCCTGAAATTCAGATATATCAAGTTTTCGCTTCGGACTTGGTGGCGTGATAGTCGGCTCTGTTATATAATGTAACTTCTACAAATAAATAAAAACATAAATAGGATTAGCTATTTAAATGAAATTTTTTATCTTAATATCATTATACTCACATTAATATTAACAAATTCAGTCACGTCTGATTTTATAAAATCGCTCCATTGTACTTCTGATTTCTTCCATAAATTTCTAATAAATTTTGGACCGTATTCTCCTAATAGCTCCTCAAATAAACTTATCACCATAGGCCCGCCTAAATCTGCAGCAATTGGCGCATTCGCTACCATTTCTAAGTCTTTTAAATTGATAATTCTATGCCGTAAAAGAGGTCCTAATATTTCGGCTAAATATTCCCATATTTTTGGATAATCGATACGATAATCTTCCATTAAATCTAAATATTTTCGGAGTCCGAAAATAAAGTGATTCAAATTAATTGATTGCGACTTCTTAATTGCATGCACGAATATTTCAGAAATTTTGATTCTATGCTTTCGTTTGCATTCTATTACATGGCAGTAAGTTTCTCTTACTATTGACCATCTGTATAGTTTCGGTATTCTATCTATTTCTTTTCCACAATCGTCTATTTTCGTTAAATTGTTGCAATATTCATCGAATATTTCAAATGAATCTGTCATTAGCTTCATTATTTCCTCCGTGGGTTCCGGTAAATTATTTGGATCGTGATCACCACCGATTTGACTGCGACTCGACGATGATGTAAATCCAGTTGCACCACTTTCTAATGGACTAGGAGCACGTACTGAAGCTGATTCATTTGATTGTGGTGATGAAACTCCAGTTGTCATATTAGACGACGATAATTTATTTGATGGTGGAGCACGCATTATTGGGCTGTCGTTATATGTATCGCGCGACTGGGAATTACGAGTATATGTCATTGATTCAATGCGAGACGATTGTGGACGATCGTATCGCTCCATTGAATCACGGGAATGATACGAATCTTTATTTCGACTACTACTAGAACTACCTCCACTACTAGTAAAAGGCCGCTTCGATTTTTGTGAATCTAGTAGCGGACTGAATTTGTTGGTGGTAGGTGTTTCGATAGGGTTTTGTTGCTGCCGTGTATTCCATTTATAATATGATGCACTCCCCAGTGCCATATTGTTTGTTATATTCTAAAAAAAAAAAAAAAAATACTTACAAATATTTATATATTCTAAAATGAATATTCAGCAAACTTACTAATTTTGAAGTCTGTAATTTTTTAGGATCGATGTTCGATATTGACGATCTGTTATTTTTTGAAGTTTGCGTCGACCATCCGTCTTCCGAAACTGAACGTCCGGCCACATTATAACCACCACCTCCCATCGAACTAGATGCACCAATAGCTGGACCACCAACGCCGAGACCACCGGGCCTTCGCACATCATCTTTTCGCCCACCCGTCGGATAGTTCATTAGTTGAATATTAAGCTGCTCATTTTCAGCTTCTTTTAATATTTCACCCATTTTTTTAGGATTTTGATCCTGCCGCCTTGGAATCCAATTTGATCTTTTCAGATCAATCACATCTTGTAACATAAACCGAACTCTGCTACTTATTTTAAAGTGCTTATTTACAGTAAGCAATTCCATTTCGTCGAATATTTTTTGTAGTTGTTGCTTCTCGGATATCTTTTCAATAACAGTTGTTAAATTTTTGCCAATGGTTGTCAAGAGTTTACATAAACATTCAAGCGATTCTTCGTTCTTTTT
>CAVNVL010000025.1:0-44592 GCA_963691935.1 Nephrotoma guestfalica | reverse complement strand
AGTTGGTCTAGGCCTGTGTGAACGGAAAATCATTCAAACTTTCCAAAAAATAGGGCTTCTGGTAGTTAGGATTAAGGATATTTGAACACATAACCGGGATTATGAAATAAATTCGGTTTTTCCGAGTTTTCCGATATTAATAAACGGCGGAACCACTAACGGAAAATTAATTTGAGTTGGTCTAGGCCTGTGTGAACGGAAAATCATTCACATTTTCCAAAAAGTAGGGCTTCTGGTAGTTAGGATTAAGGATATTTGAACACATAACCGGGATTATGAAATAAATTCGGTTTTTCCGAGTTTTCCGATATTACTAAACGGCGGAACCACTAGCGGAAAATAAATTTGAGTTGGTCTAGGCCTGTGTGAACGGAAAATCATTCACATTTTCCAAAAAGTAGGGCTTCTGGTAGTTAGGATTAAGGATATTTGAACACATAACCGGGGTTATGAAATAAATTCGGTTTTTCCGAGTTTTCCGATATTACTAAACGGCGGAACCACTAGCGGAAAATAAATTTGAGTTGGTCTAGGCCTGTGTGAACGGAAAATCATTCACATTTTCCAAAAAGTAGGGCTTCTGGTAGTTAGGATTAAGGATATTTGAACACATACCCGGGATTATGAAATAAATTCGGTTTTTCCGAGTTTTCCGATATTACTAAACGGCGGAACCACTAGCGGAAAATAAATTTGAGTTGGTCTAGGCCTGTGTGAACGGAAAATCATTCACATTTTCCAAAAAGTAGGGCTTCTGGTAGTTAGGATTAAGGATATTTGAACACATAACCGGGGTTATGAAATAAATTCGGGTTTTCCGAGTTTTCCGATATTACTAAACGGCGGAACCACTAGCGGAAAATTAATTTGAGTTGGTCTAGGCCTGTGTGAATGGAAAATCATTCACATTTTCCAAAAAGTAGGGCTTCTGGTAGTTAGGATTAAGGATATTTGAACACATAACCGGGGTTATGAAATAAATTCGGGTTTTCCGAGTTTTCCGATATTACTAAACGGCTGAACCACTAGCGGAAAATAAATTTGAGTTGGTCTAGGCCTGTGTGAACGGAAAATCATTCACATTTTCCAAAAAATAGGGCCTCTGGTAGTTAGGATTAAGGATATTTGAACACATAACCGGGATTATGAAATAAATTCGGGTTTTCCGAGTTTTCCGATATTACTAAACGGCTGAACCACTAGCGGAAAATTAATTTGAGTTGGTCTAGGCCTGTGTGAACGGAAAATCATTCACATTTTCCAAAAAGTAGGGCTTCTGGTAGTTAGGATTAAGGATATTTGAACACATAACCGGGGTTATGAAATAAATTCGGTTTTTCCGAGTTTTCCGATATTAATAAACGGCGGAACCACTAGCGGAAAATTAATCTGAGTTGGTCTAGACCTGTGTGAACGGAAAATCATTCACCTTTTCCAAAAAGTAGGGCTTCTGGTAGTTAGGATTAAGGATATTTGAACACATACCCGGGACTATGAAATAAATTCGGTTTTTCCGAGTTTTCCGATATTACTAAACGGCGGAACCACTAGCGGAAAATTAATTTGAGTTAGTCTAGGCCTGTGTGAATGGAAAATCATTCACATTTTCCAAAAAGTAGGGCTTCTGGTAGTTAGGATTAAGGATATTTGAACACATACCCGGGACTATGAAATAAATTCGGTTTTTCCGAGTTTTCCGATATTACTAAACGGCGGAACCACTAGCGGAAAATTAATTTGAGTTGGTCTAGGCCTGTGTGAACGGAAAATCATTCACATTTTTCAAAAAGTAGGGCTTCTGGTAGTTAATATTAAGGATATTTGAACACATACCCGGGACTATGAAATAAATTCGGTTTTTCCGAGTTTTCCGATATTACTAAACGGCGGAACCACTAGCGGAAAATTAATTTGAGTTGGTCTAGGCCTGTGTGAACGGAAAATCATTCACATTTTCCAAAAAGTAGGGCCTCTGGAAGTTAGGATTAAGGATATTTGAACACATAACCGGGATTATGAAATAAATTCGGTTTTTCCGAGTTTTCCGATATTACTAAACGGCGGAACCACTAGCGGAAAATTAATTTGAGTTGGTCTAGGCCTGTGTGAACGGAAAATCATTCACATTTTCCAAAAAGTAGGGCCTCTGGTAGTTAGGATTAAGGATATTTGAACACATAACCGGGGTTATGAAATAAATTCGGGTTTTCCGAGTTTTCCGATATTACTAAACGGCGGAACCACTAGCGGAAAATTAATTTGAGTTGGTCTAGGCCTGTGTGAACGGAAAATCATTCACATTTTCCAAAAAGTAGGACTTATGGTAGTTAGGATTAAGGATATTTGAACACATAACCGGGATTATGAAATAAATTCGGGTTTTCCGAGTTTTCCGATATTACTAAACGGCGGAACCACTAGCGGAAAATTAATTTTAGTTGGTCTAGGCCTGTGTGAACGGAAAATCATTCACATTTTCCAAAAAGTAGGGCTTCTGGTAGTTAGGATTAAGGATATTTGAACACATAACCGGGGTTATGAAATAAATTCGGTTTTTCCGAGTTTTCCGATATTAATAAACGGCGGAACCACTAGCGGAAAATTAATCTGAGTTGGTCTAGACCTGTGTGAACGGAAAATCATTCACATTTTCCAAAAAGTAGGGCTTCTGGTAGTTAGGATTAAGGATATTTGAACACATACCCGGGACTATGAAATAAATTCGGTTTTTCCGAGTTTTCCGATATTACTAAACGGCGGAACCACTAGCGGAAAATTAATTTTAGTTGGTTTAGGCCTGTGTGAACGGAAAATCATTCACATTTTCCAAAAAGTAGGGCCTCTGGTAGTTAGGATTAAGGATATTTGAACACATAACCGGGATTATGAAATAAATTCGGTTTTTCCGAGTTTTCCGATATTACTAAATGGCGGAACCACTAGCGGAAAATTAATTTGAGTTGGTCTAGGCCTTTGTGAACGGAAAATCATTCACATTTTCCAAAAAGTAGGGCTTCTGGTAGTTAGGATTAAGGATATTTGAACACATAACCGGGGTTATGAAATAAATTCGGTTTTTCCGAGTTTTCCGATATTACTAAACGGCGGAACCACTAGCGGAAAATTAATTTTAGTTGGTCTAGGCCTGTGTGAACGGAAAATCATTCACATTTTCCAAAAAGTAGGGCCTCTGGTAGTTAGGATTAAGGATATTTGAACACATAACCGGGATTATGAAATAAATTCGGTTTTTCCGAGTTTTCCGATATTACTAAACGGCGGAACCACTAGCGGAAAATTAATTTGAGTTGGTCTAGGCCTGTGTGAACGGAAAATCATTCACATTTTCCAAAAAGTAGGGCCTCTGGTAGTTAGGATTAAGGATATTTGAACACATAACCGGGATTATGAAATAAATTCGGTTTTTCCGAGTTTTCCGATATTACTAAACGGCTGAACCACTAGCGGAAAATAAATTTGAGTTGGCCTAGGCCTGTGTGAACGGAAAATCATTCACATTTTCCAAAAAGTAGGGCTTCTGGTAGTTAGGATTAAGGATATTTGAACACATAACCGGGGTTATGAAATAAATTCGGGTTTTCCGAGTATTCCGATATTACTAAACGGCGGAACCACTAGCGGAAAATTAATTTGAGTTGGTCTAGGCCTGTGTGAACGGAAAATCATTCACATTTTCCAAAAAGAAGAGCCTCTGGTAGTTAGGATTAAGGATATTTGAACACATAACCGGGATTATGAAATAAATTCGGGTTTTCCGAGTTTTCCGATATTACTAAACGGCGGAACCACTAGCGGAAAATTAATTTTAGTTGGTCTAGGCCTGTGTGAATGGAAAATCATTCACATTTTCCAAAAAGTAGGGCTTCTGGTAGTTAGGATTAAGGATATTTGAACACATAACCGGGGTTATGAAATAAATTCGGTTTTTCCGAGTTTTCCGATATTACTAAACGGGGGAACCACTAGCGGAAAATTAATTTTAGTTGGTCTAGGCCTGTGTGAACGGAAAATCATTCACATTTTCCAAAAAGTAGGGCCTCTGGTAGTTAGGATTAAGGATATTTGAACACATAACCGGGATTATGAAATAAATTCGATTTTTCCGAGTTTTCCGATATTACTAAACGGCTGAACCACTAGCGGAAAATAAATTTGAGTTGGTCTAGGCCTGTGTGAACGGAAAATCATTCACATTTTCCAAAAAGTAGGGCTTCTGGTAGTTAGGATTAAGGATATTTGAACACATAACCGGGGTTATGAAATAAATTCGGTTTTTCCGAGTTTTCCGATATTACTAAACGGCGGAACCACTAGCGGAAAATTAATTTTAGTTGGTCTAGGCCTGTGTGAACGGAAAATCATTCACATTTTCCAAAAAGTAGGGCCTCTGGTAGTTAGGATTAAGGATATTTGAACACATAACCGGGATTATGAAATAAAGTCGGTTTTTCCGAGTTTTCCGATATTACTAAACGGCGGAACCACTAGCGGAAAATTAATTTGAGTTGGTCTAGGCCTGTGTGAACGGAAAATCATTCACATTTTCCAAAAAGTAGGGCCTCTGGTAGTTAGGATTAAGGATATTTGAACACATAACCGGGGTTATGAAATAAATTCGGGTTTTCCGAGTTTTCCGATATTACTAAACGGCGGAACCACTAGCGGAAAATTAATTTGAGTTGGTCTAGGCCTGTGTGAACGGAAAATCATTCACATTTTTCAAAAAGTAGGGCCTCTGGTAGTTAGGATTAAGGATATTTGAAGACATAACCGGGGTTATGAAATAAATTCGGGTTTTCCGAGTTTTCCGATACTACTAAACGGCGGAACCACTAGCGGAAAATTAATTTGAGTTGGTCTAGGCCTGTGTGAACGGAAAATCATTCACATTTTCCAAAAAAATAGGGCCTCTGGTAGTTAGGATTAAGGATATTTGAACACATAACCGGGGTTATGAAATAAATTCGGTTTTTCCGAGTTTTCCGATATTAATAAACGGCGGAACCACTAGCGGAAAATAAATTTGAGTTGGTCTAGGCCTGTGTGAATGGAAAATCATTCACATTTTCCAAAAAGTAGGGCTTCTGGTAGTTAGGATTAAGGATATTTGAACACATACCCGGGACTATGAAATAAATTCGGCTTTTCCGAGTTTTCCGATATTACTAAACGGCGGAACCACTAGCGGAAAATTAATTTGAGTTGGTCTAGGCCTGTGTGAACGGAAAATCATTCACATTTTCCAAAAAAATAGGGCCTCTGGTAGTTAGGATTAAGGATATTTGAACACATAACCGGGGTTATGAAATAAATTCGGTTTTTCCGAGTTTTCCGATATTAATAAACGGCGGAACCACTAGCGGAAAATAAATTTGAGTTGGTCTAGGCCTGTGTGAACGGAAAATCATTCACATTTTCCAAAAAGTAGGGCTTCTGGTAGTTAGGATTAAGGATATTTGAACACATAACCGGGATTATGAAATAAATTCGGTTTTTCCGAGTTTTCCGATATTAATAAACGGCGGAACCACTAGCGGAAAATTAATCTGAGTTGGTCTAGATCTGTGTGAATGGAAAATCATTCACATTTTCCAAAAAGTAGGGCTTCTGGTAGTTAGGATTAAGGATATTTGAACACATAACCGGGGTTATGAAATAAATTCGGTTTTTCCGAGTTTTCCGATATTACTAAACGGCGGAACCACTAGCGGAAAATTAATTTGAGTTGGTCTAGACCTGTGTGAATGGAAAATCATTCACATTTTCCAAAAAGTAGGGCTTCTGGTAGTTAGGATTAAGGATATTTGAACACATAACCGGGGTTATGAAATAAATTCGGGTTTTCCGAGTTTTCCGATATTACTAAACGGCTGAATTACTAGCGGAAAATAAATTTGAGTTGGTCTAGGCCTGTGTGAACGGAAAATCATTCACATTTTCCAAAAAGTAGGGCTTCTGGTAGTTAGGATTAAGGATATTTGAACACATAACCGGGATTATGAAATAAATTCGGTTTTTCCGAGTTTTCCGATATTACTAAACGGCGGAACCACTAGCGGAAAATTAATTTGAGTTGGTCTAGGCCTGTGTGAATGGAAAATCATTCACATTTTCCAAAAAGTAGGGCTTCTGGTAGTTAGGATTAAGGATATTTGAACACATACCCGGGACTATGAAATAAATTCGGCTTTTCCGAGTTTTCCGATATTACTAAACGGCGGAACCACTAGCGGAAAATTAATTTGAGTTGGTCTAGGCCTGTGTGAACGGAAAATCATTCACATTTTCCAAAAAGTAGGGCCTCTGGTAGTTAGGATTAAGGATATTTGAACACATAACCGGGGTTATGAAATAAATTCGGGTTTTCCGAGTTTTCCGATATTACTAAACGGCGGAACCACTAGCGGAAAATTAATTTTAGTTGGTCTAAGCCTGTGTGAACGGAAAATCATTCACATTTTCCAAAAAGTAGGGCCTCTGGTAGTTAGGATTAAGGATATTTGAACACATAACCGGGATTATGAAATAAATTCGGTTTTTCCGAGTTTTCCGATATTACTAAACGGCGGAACCACTAGCGGAAAATAAATTTTAGTTGGTCTAGGCCTGTGTGAACGGAAAATCATTCACATTTTCCAAAAAATAGGGCTTCTGGTAGTTAGGATTAAGGATATTTGAACACATAACCGGGGTTATGAAATAAATTCGGTTTTTCCGAGTTTTCCGATATTACTAAACGGCGGAACCACTAGCGGAAAATTAATTTGAGTTGGTCAAGGCCTGTGTGAACGGAAAATCATTCACATTTTCCAAAAAGTAGGGCCTCTGGTAGTTAGGATTAAGGATATTTGAACACATAACCGGGATTATGAAATAAATTCGGTTTTTCCGAGTTTTCCGATATTACTAAACGGCGGAACCACTAGCGGAAAATAAATTTGAGTTGGTCTAGGCCTGTGTGAACGGAAAATCATTCACATTTTCCAAAAAGTAGGGCTTCTGGTAGTTAGGATTAAGGATATTTGAACACATAACCGGGGTTATGAAATAAATTCGGTTTTTCCGAGTTTTCCGATATTACTAAACGGCGGAACCACTAGCGGAAAATTAATTTGAGTTGGTCTAGGCCTGTGTGAACGGAAAATCATTCACATTTTCCAAAAAGTAGGGCCTCTGGTAGTTAGGATTAAGGATATTTGAACACATAACCGGGATTATGAAATAAATTCGGTTTTTCCGAGTTTTCCGATATTACTAAATGGCGGAACCACTAGCGGAAAACTAATTTGAGTTGGTCTAGGCCTGTGTGAACGGAAAATCATTCAAATTTTCCAAAAAATAGGGCTTCTGGTAGTTAGGATTAAGGATATTTGAACACATAACCGGGATTATGAAATAAATTCGGGTTTTCCGAGTTTTCCGATATTACTAAACGGCGGAACCACTAGCGGAAAATTAATTTGAGTTGGTCTAGGCCTGTGTGAACGGAAAATCATTCACATTTTCCAAAAAGTAGGGCTTCTGGTAGTTAGGATTAAGGATATTTGAACACATAACCGGGGTTATGAAATAAATTCGGTTTTTCCGAGTTTTCCGATATTACTAAACGGCGGAACCACTAGCGGAAAATTAATTTGAGTTGGTCTAGGCCTGTGTGAACGGAAAATCATTCACATTTTCCAAAAAGTAGGGCCTCTGGTAGTTAGGATTAAGGATATTTGAACACATAACCGGGATTATGAAATAAATTCGGTTTTTCCGAGTTTTCCGATATTACTAAACGGCGGAACCACTAGCGGAAAACTAATTTGAGTTGGTCTAGGCCTGTGTGAACGGAAAATCATTCAAATTTTCCAAAAAATAGGGCTTCTGGTAGTTAGAATTAAGGATATTTGAACACATAACCGGGATTATGAAATAAATTCGGTTTTTCCGAGTTTTCCGATATTACTAAACGGCGGAACCACTAGCGGAAAATTAATTTGAGTTGGTCTATCCCTGTGTGAACGGAAAATCATTCACATTTTCCAAAAAGTAGGGCTTCTGGTAGTTAGGATTAA
Organism: Nephrotoma guestfalica; assembly: GCA_963691935.1. NCBI lineage: Eukaryota > Metazoa > Arthropoda > Insecta > Diptera > Tipulidae > Nephrotoma > Nephrotoma guestfalica. The sequence continues at coordinate 36,511 of CAVNVL010000025.1, read as the reverse complement.
GGATATTTGAACACATAACCGGGATTATGAACTAAATTCGGTTTTTCCGAGTTTTCCGATATTACTAAACGGCGGAACCACTAGCGGAAAATAAATTTGAGTTGGTTTAGGCCTGTGTGAACGGAAAATCATTCACATTTTCCAAAAAGTAGGGCTTCTGGTAGTTAGGATTAAGGATATTTGAACACATAACCGGGGTTATGAAATAAATTCGGGTTTTCCGAGTTTTCCGATATTAATAAACGGCGGAACCACTAGCGGAAAATTAATTTGAGTTGGTCTAGGCCTGTGTGAACGGAAAATCATTCACATTTTCCAAAAAGTAGGACTTATGGTAGTTAGGATTAAGGATATTTGAACACATAACCGGGATTATGAAATAAATTCGGGTTTTCCGAGTTTTCCGATATTACTAAACGGCGGAACCACTAGCGGAAAATTAATTTTAGTTGGTCTAAGCCTGTGTGAACGGAAAATAATTCACATTTTCCAAAAAGTAGGGCTTCTGGTAGTTAGGATTAAGGATATTTGAACACATAACCGGGGTTATGAAATAAATTCGGTTTTTCCGAGTTTTCCGATATTACTAAACGGCGGAACCACTAGCGGGAAATTAATCTGAGTTGGTCTAGACCTGTGTGAACGGAAAATCATTCACATTTTCCAAAAAGTAGGGCTTCTGGTAGTTAGGATTAAGGATATTTGAACACATAACCGGGACTATGAAATAAATTCGGTTTTTCCGAGTTTTCCGATATTACTAAACGGCGGAACCACTAGCGGAAAATTAATTTTAGTTGGTCTAGGCCTGTGTGAACGGAAAATCATTCACATTTTCCAAAAAATAGGGCCTCTGGTAGTTAGGATTAAGGATATTTGAACACATAACCGGGATTATGAAATAAATTCGGGTTTTCCGAGTTTTCCGATATTACTAAACGGCGGAACCACTAGCGGAAAACTAATTTGAGTTGGTCTAGGCCTGTGTGAATGGAAAATCATTCACATTTTCCAAAAAGTAGGGCTTCTGGTAGTTAGGATTAAGGATATTTGAACACATAACCGGGGTTATGAAATAAATTCGGGTTTTCCGAGTTTTCCGATATTACTAAACGGCGGAACCACTAGCGGAAAATTAATTTTAGTTGGTCTAAGCCTGTGTGAACGGAAAATCATTCACATTTTCCAAAAAGTAGGGCCTCTGGTAGTTAGGATTAAGGATATTTGAACACATAACCGGGGTTATGAAATAAATTCGGTTTTTCCGAGTTTTCCGATATTACTAAACGGCGGAACCACTAGCGGAAAATTAATTTTAGTTGGTCTAGACCTGTGTGAACGGAAAATCATTCACATTTTCCAAAAAGTAGGGCTTCTGGTAGTTAGGATTAAGGATATTTGAACACATAACCGGGGTTATGAAATAAATTCGGGTTTTCCGAGTTTTCCGATATTACTAAACGGCTGAACCACTAGCGGAAAATAAATTCGAGTTGGTCTAGGCCTATGTGAACGGAAAATCATTCACATTTTCCAAAAAATAGGGCCTCTGGTAGTTAGGATTAAGGATATTTGAACACATAACCGGGATTATGAAATAAATTCGGTTTTTCCGAGTTTTCCGATATTACTAAACGGCGGAACCACTAGCGGAAAATTAATTTGAGTTGGTCTAGGCCTGTGTGAACGCAAAATCATTCACATTTTCCAAAAAGTAGGGCTTCTGGTAGTTAGGATTAAGGATATTTGAACACATAACCGGGGTTATGAAATAAATTCGGGTTTTCCGAGTTTTCCGATATTACTAAACGGCGGAACCACTAGCGGAAAATTAATTTGAGTTGGTCTAGGCCTGTGTGAATGGAAAATCATTCACATTTTCCAAAAAGTAGGGCTTCTGGTAGTTAGGATTAAGGATATTTGAACACATAACCGGGGTTATGAAATAAATTCGGTTTTTCCGAGTTTTCCGATATTACTAAACGGCGGAACCACTAGCGGAAAATTAATTTGAGTTGGTCTAGGCCTGTGTGAACGGAAAATCATTCACATTTTCCAAAAAGTAGGGCTTCTGGTAGTTAGGATTAAGGATATTTGAACACATAACCGGGATTATGAAATAAATTCGGGTTTTCCGAGTTTTCCGATATTACTAAACGGCGGAACCACTAGCGGAAAATTAATTTTAGTTGGTCTAGGCCTGTGTGAACGGAAAATCATTCACATTTTCCAAAAAGTAGGGCTTCTGGTAGTTAGGATTAAGGATATTTGAACACATAACCGGGGTTATGAAATAAATTCGGGTTTTCCGAGTTTTCCGATATTACTAAACGGCTGAACCACTAGCGGAAAATAAATTTGAGTTGGTCTAGGCCTGTGTGAACGGAAAATCATTCACATTTTCCAAAAAATAGGGCCTCTGGTAGTTAGGATTAAGGATATTTGAACACATAACCGGGATTATGAAATAAATTCGGTTTTTCCGAGTTTTCCGATATTACTAAACGGCGGAACCACTAGCGGAAAATTAATTTGAGTTGGTCTAGGCCTGTATGAACGGAAAATCATTCACATTTTCCAAAAAGTAGGGCTTCTGGTAGTTAGGATTAAGGATATTTGAACACATAACCGGGGTTATGAAATAAATTCGGTTTTTCCGAGTTTTCCGATATTAATAAACGGCGGAACCACTAGCGGAAAATAAATTTGAGTTGGTCTAGGCCTGTGTGAACGGAAAATCATTCACATTTTCCAAAAAGTAGGGCTTCTGGTAGTTAGGATTAAGGATATTTGAACACATACCCGGGACTATGAAATAAATTCGGTTTTTCCGAGTTTTCCGATATTACTAAACGGCGGAACCACTAGCGGAAAATTAATTTTAGTTGGTCTAGGCCTGTGTGAATGGAAAATCATTCACATTTTCCAAAAAGTAGGGCCTCTGGTAGTTAGGATTAAGGATATTTGAACACATACCCGGGACTATGAAATAAATTCGGTTTTTCCGAGTTTTCCGATATTACTAAACGGCGGAAGCACTAGCGGAAAATTAATTTGAGTTGGTCTAGGCCTGTGTGAACGGAAAATCATTCACATTTTCCAAAAAGTAGGGCTTCTGGTAGTTAGGATTAAGGATATTTGAACACATACCCGGGACTATGAAATAAATTCGGTTTTTCCGAGTTTTCCGATATTACTAAACGGCAGAACCACTAGCGGAAAATTAATTTGAGTTGGTCTAGGCCTGTGTGAACGGAAAATCATTCACATTTTCCAAAAAGTAGGGCCTCTGGTAGTTAGGATTAAGGATATTTGAACACATACCCGGGACTATGAAATAAATTCGGTTTTTCCGAGTTTTCCGATATTACTAAACGGCGGAACCACTAGCGGAAAATTAATTTGAGTTGGTCTAGGCCTGTGTGAACGGAAAATCATTCACATTTTTCAAAAAGTAGGGCTTCTGGTAGTTAGGATTAAGGATATTTGAACACATACCCGGGACTATGAAATAAATTCGGTTTTTCCGAGTTTTCCGATATTACTAAACGGCGGAACCACTAGCGGAAAATTAATTTGAGTTGGTCTAGGCCTGTGTGAACGCAAAATCATTCACATTTTCCAAAAAGTAGCGCTTCTGGTAGTTAGGATTAAGGATATTTGAACACATAACCGGGGTTATGAAATAAATTCGGGTTTTCCGAGTTTTCCGATATTACTAAACGGCGGAACCACTAGCGGAAAATTAATTTGAGTTGGTCTAGGCCTGTGTGAATGGAAAATCATTCACATTTTCCAAAAAGTAGGGCTTCTGGTAGTTAGGATTAAGGATATTTGAACACATAACCGGGGTTATGAAATAAATTCGGTTTTTCCGAGTTTTCCGATATTACTAAACGGCGGAACCACTAGCGGAAAATTAATTTTAGTTGGTCTAGGCCTGTGTGAACGGAAAATCATTCACATTTTCCAAAAAGTAGGGCTTCTGGTAGTTAGGATTAAGGATATTTGAACACATAACCGGGATTATGAAATAAATTCGGTTTTTCCGAGTTTTCCGATATTACTAAACGGCGGAACCACTAGCGGAAAATTAATTTTAGTTGGTCTAGGCCTGTGTGAACGGAAAATCATTCACATTTTCCAAAAAGTAGGGCCTCTGGTAGTTAGGATTAAGGATATTTGAACACATACCCGGGATTATGAAATAAATTCGGTTTTTCCGAGTTTTCCGATATTACTAAACGGCTGAACCACTAGCGGAAAATAAATTTGAGTTGGTCTAGGCCTGTGTGAACGGAAAATCATTCACATTTTCCAAAAAATAGGGCCTCTGGTAGTTAGGATTAAGGATATTTGAACACATAACCGGGATTATGAAATAAATTCGGTTTTTCCGAGTTTTCCGATATTACTAAACGGCGGAACCACAAGCGGAAAATTAATTTTAGTTGGTCTAGGCCTGTGTGAACGGAAAATCATTCACATTTTCCAAAAAGTAGGGCTTCTGGTAGTTAGGATTAAGGATATTTGAACACATAACCGGGATTATGAAATAAATTCGGTTTTTCCGAGTTTTCCGATATTACTAAACGGCGGAACCACTAGCGGAAAATTAATTTTAGTTGGTCTAGGCCTGTGTGAACGGAAAATCATTCACATTTTCCAAAAAGTAGGGCTTCTGGTAGTTAGGATTAAGGATATTTGAACACATACCCGGGACTATGAAATAAATTCGGTTTTTCCGAGTTTTCCGATATTACTAAACGGCGGAACCACTAGCGGAAAATTAATCTGAGTTGGTCTAGACCTGTGTGAACGGAAAATCATTCACATTTTCCAAAAAGTAGGGCTTCTGGTAGTTAGGATTAAGGATATTTGAACACATACCCGGGACTATGAAATAAATTCGGTTTTTCCGAGTTTTCCGATATTACTAAACGGCGGAACCACTAGCGGAAAATTAATTTGAGTTGGTCTAGGCCTGTGTGAACGGAAAATCATTCACATTTTTCAAAAAGTAGGGCTTCTGGTAGTTAGGATTAAGGATATTTGAACACATAACCGGGATTATGAAATAAATTCGGTTTTTCCGAGTTTTCCGATATTACTAAACGGCGGAACCACTAGCGGTAAATAAATTTGAGTTGGTCTAGGCCTGTGTGAACGGAAAATCATTCACATTTTCCAAAAAGTAGGGCCTCTGGTAGTTAGGATTAAGGATATTTGAACACATACCCGGGACTATGAAATAAATTCGGTTTTTCCGAGTTTTCCGATATTACTAAACGGCGGAACCACTAGCGGAAAATTAATTTTAGTTGGTCTAGGCCTGTGTGAACGGAAAATCATTCACATTTTCCAAAAAGTAGGGCCTCTGGTAGTTAGGATTAAGGATATTTGAACACATAACTGGGATTATGAAATAAATTCGGTTTTTCCGAGTTTTCCGATATTACTAAACGGCGGAACCACTAGCGGAAAATTAATTTGAGTTGGTCTAGGCCTGTGTGAACGGAAAATCATTCACATTTTCCAAAAAGTAGGGCCTCTGGTAGTTAGGATTAAGGATATTTGAACACATAACCGGGATTATGAAATAAATTCGGGTTTTCCGAGTTTTCCGATATTACTAAACGGCGGAACCACTAGCGGAAAATTAATTTGAGTTGGTCTAGGCCTGTGTGAACGGTAAATCATTCACATTTTCCAAAAAGTAGGACTTATGGTAGTTAGGATTAAGGATATTTGAACACATAACCGGGATTATGAAATAAATTCGGGTTTTCCGAGTTTTCCGATATTACTAAACGGCGGAACCACTAGCGGAAAATTAATTTTAGTTGGTCTAGGCCTGTGTGAACGGAAAATCATTCACATTTTCCAAAAAGTAGGACTTATGGTAGTTAGGATTAAGGATATTTGAACACATAACCGGGATTATGAAATAAATTCGGTTTTTCCGAGTTTTCCGATATTACTAAACGGCGGAACCACTAGCGGAAAATTAATTTGAGTTGGTCTAGGCCTGTGTGAATGGAAAATCATTCACATTTTCCAAAAAGTAGGGCTTCTGGTAGTTAGGATTAAGGATATTTGAACACATAACCGGGGTTATGAAATAAATTCGGTTTTTCCGAGTTTTCCGATATTACTAAACGGCGGAACCACTAGCGGAAAATTAATTTGAGTTGGTCTAGGCCTGTGTGAACGGAAAATCATTCACATTTTCCAAAAAGTAGGGCCTCTGGTAGTTAGGATTAAGGATATTTGAACACATAACAGGGGTTATGAAATAAATTCGGGTTTTCCGAGTTTTCCGATATTACTAAACGGCGGAACCACTAGCGGAAAATTAATTTGAGTTGGTCTAGGCCTGTGTGAACGGAAAATCATTCACATTTTCCAAAAAGTAGGACTTATGGTAGTTAGGATTAAGGATATTTGAACACATAACCGGGATTATGAAATAAATTCGGGTTTTCCGAGTTTTCCGATATTACTAAACGGCGGAACCACTAGCGGAAAATTAATTTTAGTTGGTCTAGGCCTGTGTGAACGGAAAATCATTCACATTTTCCAAAAAGTAGGACTTATGGTAGTTAGGATTAAGGATATTTGAACACATAACCGGGATTATGAAATAAATTCGGGTTTTCCGAGTTTTCCGATATTACTAAACGGCGGAACCACTAGCGGAAAATTAATTTGAGTTGATCTAGGCCTGTGTGAATGGAAAATCATTCACATTTTCCAAAAAGTAGGGCTTCTGGTAGTTAGGATTAAGGATATTTGAACACATAACCGGGATTATGAAATAAATTCGGTTTTTCCGAGTTTTCCGATATTACTAAACGGCGGAACCACTAGCGGAAAATTAATTTGAGTTGGTCTAGGCCTGTGTGAACGGAAAATCATTCACATTTTCCAAAAAGTAGGGCTTCTGGTAGTTAGGATTAAGGATATTTGAACACATAACCGGGGTTATGAAATAAATTCGGTTTTTCCGAGTTTTCCGATATTACTAAACGGCGGAACCACTAGCGGAAAATTAATTTGAGTTGGTCTAGGCCTGTGTGAATGGAAAATCATTCACATTTTCCAAAAAGTAAAGCTTCTGGTAGTTAGGATTAAGGATATTTGAACACATAACCGGGGTTATGAAATAAATTCGGTTTTTCCGAGTTTTCCGATATTACTAAATGGCGGAACCACTAGCGGAAAATTAATTTTAGTTGGTCTAGGCCTGTGTGAACGGAAAATCATTCACATTTTCCAAAAAGTAGGGCCTCTGGTAGTTAGGATTAAGGATATTTGAACACATAACCGGGATTATGAAATAAATTCGGTTTTTCCGAGTTTTCCGATATTACTAAACGGCTGAACCACTAGCGGAAAATAAATTTGAGTTGGTCTAGGCCTGTGTGAACGGAAAATCATTCACATTTCCCAAAAAGTAGGGCTTCTGGTAGTTAGGATTAAGGATATTTGAACACATAACCGGGGTTATGAAATAAATTCGGTTTTTCCGAGTTTTCCGATATTACTAAACGGCGGAACCACTAGCGGAAAATAAATTTGAGTTGGTCTAAGCCTGTGTGAACGGAAAATCATTCACATTTTCCAAAAAGTAGGGCCTCTGGTAGTTAGGATTAAGGATATTTGAACACATAACCGGGATTATGAAATAAATTCGGTTTTTCCGAGTTTTCCGATATTACTAAACGGCTGAACCACTAGCGGAAAATAAATTTGAGTTGGTCTAGGCCTGTGTGAACGGAAAATCATTCACATTTTCCAAAAAGTAGGGCTTCTGGTAGTTAGGATTAAGGATATTTGAACACATAACCGGGGTTATGAAATAAATTCGGTTTTTCCGAGTTTTCCGATATTACTAAACGGCGGAACCACTAGCGGAAAATTAATTTGAGTTGGTCTAGGCCTGTGTGAACGGAAAATCATTCACATTTTCCAAAAAGTAGGGCCTCTGGTAGTTAGGATTAAGGATATTTGAACACATAACCGGGGTTATGAAATAAATTCGGGTTTTCCGAGTTTTCCGATATTACTAAACGGCGGAACCACTAGCGGAAAATTAATTTTAGTTGGTCTAGGCCTGTGTGAACGGAAAATCATTCACATTTTCCAAAAAGTAGGGCCTCTGGTAGTTAGGATTAAGGATATTTGAACACATAACCGGGATTATGAAATAAATTCGGTTTTTCCGAGTTTTCCGATATTACTAAACGGCGGAACCACTAGCGGAAAATTAATTTGAGTTGGTCTAAGCCTGTGTGAACGGAAAATCATTCACATTTTCCAAAAAGTAGGGCCTCTGGTAGTTAGGATTAAGGATATTTGAACACATAACCGGGGTTATGAAATAAATTCGGGTTTTCCGAGTTTTCCGATATTACTAAACGGCGGAACCACTAGCGGAAAATTAATTTGAGTTGGTCTAGGCCTGTGTGAACGGAAAATCATTCACATTTTCCAAAAAAATAGGGCCTCTGGTAGTTAGGATTAAGGATATTTGAACACATAACCGGGGTTATGAAATAAATTCGGTTTTTCCGAGTTTTCCGATATTACTAAACGGCGGAACCACTAGCGGAAAATTAATTTGAGTTGGTCTAGGCCTGTGTGAATGGAAAATCATTCACATTTTCCAAAAAGTAGGGCTTCTGGTAGTTAGGATTAAGGATATTTGAACACATAACCGGGATTATGAAATAAATTCGGGTTTTCCGAGTTTTCCGATATTAATAAACGGCGGAACCACTAGCGGAAAATTAATCTGAGTTGGTCTAGACCTGTGTGAATGGAAAATCATTCACATTTTCCAAAAAGTAGGGCTTCTGGTAGTTAGGATTAAGGATATTTGAACACATAACCGGGGTTATGAAATAAATTCGGGTTTTCCGAGTTTTCCGATATTACTAAACGGCTGAACCACTAGCGGAAAATAAATTTGAGTTGGTCTAGGCCTGTGTGAACGGAAAATCATTCACATTTTCCAAAAAGTAGGGCTTCTGGTAGTTAGGATTAAGGATATTTGAACACATAACCGGGATTATGAAATAAATTCGGTTTTTCCGAGTTTTCCGATATTACTAAACGGCGGAACCACTAACGGAAAATTAATTTGAGTTGGTCTAGGACTGTGTGAATGGAAAATCATTCACATTTTCCAAAAAGTAGGGCTTCTGGTAGTTAGGATTAAGGATATTTGAACACATACCCGGGACTATGAAATAAATTCGGTTTTTCCGAGTTTTCCGATATTACTAAACGGCGGAACCACTAGCGGAAAATTAATTTGAGTTGGTCTAGGCCTGTGTGAACGGAAAATCATTCACATTTTCCAAAAAGTAGGGCCTCTGGTAGTTAGGATTAAGGATATTTGAACACATAACCGGGGTTATGAAATAAATTCGGGTTTTCCGAGTTTTCCGATATTACTAAACGGCGGAACCACTAGCGGAAAATTAATTTTAGTTGGTCTAGGCCTGTGTGAACGGAAAATCATTCACATTTTCCAAAAAGTAGGGCCTCTGGTAGTTAGGATTAAGGATATTTGAACACATAACCGGGATTATGAAATAAATTCGGTTTTTCCGAGTTTTCCGATATTACTAAACGGCGGAACCACTAGCGGAAAATTAATTTTAGTTGGTCTAGGCCTGTTTGAACGGAAAATCATTCACATTTTCCAAAAAATAGGGCTTCTGGTAGTTAGGATTAAGGATATTTGAACACATAACCGGGGTTATGAAATAAATTCGGTTTTTCCGAGTTTTCCGATATTACTAAACGGCGGAACCACTAGCGGAAAATAAATTTGAGTTGGTCTAGGCCTGTGTGAACGGAAAATCATTCACATTTTCCAAAAAGTAGGGCTTCTGGTAGTTAGGATTAAGGATATTTGAACACATAACCGGGATTATGAAATAAATTCGGTTTTTCCGAGTTTTCCGATATTACTAAACGGCGGAACCACTAGCGGAAAATTAATTTGAGTTGGTCTAGGCCTGTGTGAACGGAAAATCATTCACATTTTCCAAAAAGTAGGGCTTCTGGTAGTTAGGATTAAGGATATTTGAACACATAACCGGGGTTATGAAATAAATTCGGTTTTTCCGAGTTTTCCGATATTACTAAACGGCGGAACCACTAGCGGAAAATTAATTTGAGTTGGTCTAGGCCTGTGTGAACGGAAAATCATTCACATTTTCCAAAAAGTAGGGCCTCTGGTAGTTAGGATTAAGGATATTTGAACACATAACCGGGATTATGAAATAAATTCGATTTTTCCGAGTTTTCCGATATTACTAAACGGCGGAACCACTAGCGGAAAACTAATTTGAGTTGGTCTAGGCCTGTGTGAACGGAAAATCATTCAAATTTTCCAAAAAATAGGGCTTCTGGTAGTTAGGATTAAGGATATTTGAACACATAACCGGGATTATGAAATAAATTCGGTTTTTCCGAGTTTTCCGATATTACTAAACGGCGGAACCACTAGCGGAAAATTAATTTGAGTTGGTCTAGGCCTGTGTGAACGGAAAATCATTCACATTTTCCAAAAAGTAGGGCTTCTGGTAGTTAGGATTAAGGATATTTGAACACATAACCGGGGTTATGAAATAAATTCGGTTTTTCCGAGTTTTCCGATATTACTAAACGGCGGAACCACTAGCGGAAAATTAATTTGAGTTGGTCTAGGCCTGTGTGAACGGAAAATCATTCACATTTTCCAAAAAGTAGGGCCTCTGGTAGTTAGGATTAAGGATATTTGAACACATAACCGGGATTATGAAATAAATTCGGTTTTTCCGAGTTTTCCGATATTACTAAACGGCGGAACCACTAGCGGAAAACTAATTTGAGTTGGTCTAGGCCTGTGTGAACGGAAAATCATTCAAATTTTCCAAAAAATAGGGCTTCTGGTAGTTAGGATTAAGGATATTTGAACACATAACCGGGATTATGAAATAAATTCGGTTTTTCCGAGTTTTCCGATATTACTAAACGGCGGAACCACTAGCGGAAAATTAATTTGAGTTGGTCTAGGCCTGTGTGAACGGAAAATCATTCACATTTTCCAAAAAGTAGGGCTTCTGGTAGTTAGGATTAAGGATATTTGAACACATAACCGGGATTATGAAATAAATTCGGTTTTTCCGAGTTTTCCGATATTACTAAACGGCGGAACCACTAGCGGAAAATAAATTTGAGTTGGTCTAGGCCTGTGTGAACGGAAAATCATTCACATTTTCCAAAAAGTAGGGCTTCTGGTAGTTAGGATTAAGGATATTTGAACACATAACCGGGGTTATGAAATAACTTCGGGTTTTCCGAGTTTTCCGATATTAATAAACGGCGGAACCACTAGCGGAAAATTAATTTGAGTTGGTCTAGGCCTGTGTGAACGGAAAATCATTCACATTTTCCAAAAAGTAGGACTTATGGTAGTTAGGATTAAGGATATTTGAACACATAACCGGGATTATGAAATAAATTCGGGTTTTCCGAGTTTTCCGATATTACTAAACGGCGGAACCACTAGCGGAAAATTAATTTTAGTTGGTCTAGGCCTGTGTGAACGGAAAATCATTCACATTTTCCAAAAAGTTAGGCTTCTGGTAGTTAGGATTAAGGATATTTGAACACATAACCGGGGTTATGAAATAAATTCGGTTTTTCCGAGTTTTCCGATATTAATAAACGGCGGAACCACTAGCGGGAAATTAATCTGAGTTGGTCTAGACCTGTGTGAACGGAAAATCATTCACATTTTCCAAAAAGTAGGGCTTCTGGTAGTTAGGATTAAGGATATTTGAACACATAACCCGGACTACGAAATAAATTCGGTTTTTCCGAGTTTTCCGATATTACTAAACGGCGGAACCACTAGCGGAAAATTAATTTTAGTTGGTCTAGGCCTGTGTGAACGGAAAACCATTCACATTTTCCAAAAAATAGGGCCTCTGGTAGTTAGGATTAAGGATATTTGAACACATAACCGGGATTATGAAATAAATTCGGGTTTTCCGAGTTTTCCGATATTACTAAACGGCGGAACCACTAGCGGAAAATTAATTTGAGTTGGTCTAGGCCTGTGTGAATGGAAAATCATTCACATTTTCCAAAAAGTAGGGCTTCTGGTAGTTAGGATTAAGGATATTTGAACACATAACCGGGGTTATGAAATAAATTCGGTTTTTCCGAGTTTTCCGATATTACTAAACGGCGGAACCACTAGCGGAAAATTAATTTTAGTTGGTCTAAGCCTGTGTGAACGGAAAATCATTCACATTTTCCAAAAAGTAGGGCCTCTGGTAGTTAGGATTAAGGATATTTGAACACATAACCGGGGTTATGAAATAAATTCGGTTTTTCCGAGTTTTCCGATATTACTAAACGGCGGAACCACTAGCGGAAAATTAATTTTAGTTGGTCTAGACCTGTGTGAACGGAAAATCATTCACATTTTCCAAAAAGTAGGGCTTCTGGTAGTTAGGATTAAGGATATTTGAACACATAACCGGGGTTATGAAATAAATTCGGGTTTTCCGAGTTTTCCTATATTACTAAACGGCTGAACCACTAGCGGAAAATAAATTTGAGTTGGTCTAGGCCTGTGTGAACGGAAAATCATTCACATTTTCCAAAAAATAGGGCCTCTGGTAGTTAGGATTAAGGATATTTGAACACATAACCGGGATTATGAAATAAATTCGGTTTTTCCGAGTTTTCCGATATTACTAAACGGCGGAACCACTAGCGGAAAATTAATTTGAGTTGGTCTAGGCCTGTGTGAACGCAAAATCATTCACATTTTCCAAAAAGTAGGGCTTCTGGTAGTTAGGATTAAGGATATTTGAACACATAACCGGGGTTATGAAATAAATTCGGGTTTTCCGAGTTTTCCGATATTACTAAACGGCGGAACCACTAGCGGAAAATTAATTTGAGTTGGTCTAGGCATGTGTGAATGGAAAATCATTCACATTTTCCAAAAAGTAGGGCTTCTGGTAGTTAGGATTAAGGATATTTGAACACATAACCGGGGTTATGAAATAAATTTGGGTTTTTCCGAGTTTTCCGATATTACTAAACGGCGGAACCACTAGCGGAAAATTAATTTGAGTTGGTCTAGACCTGTGTGAACGGAAAATCATTCACATTTTCCAAAAAGTAGGGCTTCTGGTAGTTAGGATTAAGGATATTTGAACACATAACCGGGATTATGAAATAAATTCGGTTTTTCCGAGTTTTCCGATATTACTAAACGGCGGAACCACTAGCGGAAAATTAATTTTAGTTGGTCTAGGCCTGTGTGAACGGAAAATCATTCACATTTTCCAAAAAGTAGGGCTTCTGGTAGTTAGGATTAAGGATATTTGAACACATAACCGGGGTTATGAAATAAATTCGGGTTTTCCGAGTTTACCGATATTACTAAACGGCTGAACCACTAGCGGAAAATAAATTTGAGTTGGTCTAGGCCTGTGTGAACGGAAAATCATTCACATTTTCCAAAAAATAGGGCCTCTGGTAGTTAGGATTAAGGATTTTTGAACACATAACCGGGATTATGAAATAAATTCGGTTTTTCCGAGTTTTCCGATATTACTAAACGGCGGAACCACTAGCGGAAAATTAATTTGAGTTGGTCTAGGCCTGTGTGAACGGAAAATCATTCACATTTTCCAAAAAGTAGGGCTTCTGGTAGTTAGGATTAAGGATATTTGAACACATAACCGGGGTTATGAAATAAATTCGGTTTTTCCGAGTTTTCCGATATTACTAAACGGCGGAACCACTAGCGGAAAATAAATTTGAGTTGGTCTAGGCCTGTGTGAACGGAAAATCATTCACATTTTCCAAAAAGTAGGGCTTCTGGTAGTTAGGATTAAGGATATTTGAACACATACCCGGGACTATGAAATAAATTCGGTTTTTCCGAGTTTTCCGATATTACTAAACGGCGGAACCACTAGCGGAAAATTAATTTTAGTTGGTCTAGGCCTGTGTGAACGGAAAATCATTCACATTTTCCAAAAAGTAGGGCCTCTGGTAGTTAGGATTAAGGATATTTGAACACATACCCGGGACTATGAAATAAATTCGGTTTTTCCGAGTTTTCCGATATTACTAAACGGCGGAACCACTAGCGGGAAATTAGTTTGAGTTGGTCTAGGCCTGTGTGAACGGAAAATCATTCACATTTTCCAAAAAGTAGGGCTTCTGGTAGTTAGGATTAAGGATATTTGAACACATACCCAGGACTATGAAATAAATTCGGTTTTTCCGAGTTTTCCGATATTACTAAACGGCGGAACCACTAGCGGAAAATTAATTTGAGTTGGTCTAGGCCTGTGTGAACGGAAAATCATTCACATTTTCCAAAAAGTAGGGCCTCTGGTAGTTAGGATTAAGGATATTTGAACACATACCCGGGACTATGAAATAAATTCGGTTTTTCCGAGTTTTCCGATATTACTAAACGGCGGAACCACTAGCGGAAAATTAATTTGAGTTGGTCTAGGCCTGTGTGAACGGAAAATCATTCACATTTTCCAAAAAGTAGGGCTTCTGGTAGTTAGGATTAAGGATATTTGAACACATACCCGGGACTATGAAATAAATTCGGTTTTTCCGAGTTTTCCGATATTACTAAACGGCGGAACCACTAGCGGAAAATTAATTTGAGTTGGTCTAGGCCTGTGTGAACGCAAAATCATTCACATTTTCCAAAAAGTAGGGCTTCTGGTAGTTAGGATTAAGGATATTTGAACACATAACCGGGGTTATGAAATAAATTCGGGTTTTCCGAGTTTTCCGATATTACTAAACGGCGGAACCACTAGCGGAAAATTAATTTGAGTTGGTCTAGGCCTGTGTGAATGGAAAATCATTCACATTTTCCAAAAAGTAGGGCTTCTGGTAGTTAGGATTAAGGATATTTGAACACATAACCGGGGTTATGAAATAAATTCGGTTTTTCCGAGTTTTCCGATATTACTAAACGGCGGAACCACTAGCGGAAAATTAATTTTAGTTGGTCTAGGCCTGTGTGAACGGAAAATCATTCACATTTTCCAAAAAGTAGGGCTTCTGGTAGTTAGGATTAAGGATATTTGAACACATAACCGGGACTATGAAATAAATTCGGTTTTTCCGAGTTTTCCGATATTACTAAACGGCGGAACCACTAGCGGAAAATTAATTTTAGTTGGTCTAGGCCTGTGTGAACGGAAAATCATTCACATTTTCCAAAAAGTAGGGCTTCTGGTAGTTAGGATTAAGGATATTTGAACACATAACCGGGGTTATGAAATAAATTCGGGTTTTCCGAGTTTTCCGATATTACTAAACGGCGGAACCTCTAGCGGAAAATAAATTTGAGTTGGTCTAGGCCTGTGTGAACGGAAAATCATTCACATTTTCCAAAAAATAGGGCCTCTGGTAGTTAGGATTAAGGATATTTGAACACATAACCGGGATTATGAAATAAATTCGGTTTTTCCGAGTTTTCCGATATTACTAAACGGCGGAACCACTAGCGGAAAATTAATTTTAGTTGGTCTAGGCCTGTGTGAACGGAAAATCATTCACATTTTCCAAAAAGTAGGGCCTCTGGTAGTTAGGATTAAGGATATTTGAACACATAACCGGGATTATGAAATAAATTCGGTTTTTCCGAGTTTTCCGATATTACTAAACGGCGGAACCACTAGCGGAAAATTAATTTGAGTTGGTCTAGGCCTGTGTGAACGGAAAATCATTCACATTTTCCAAAAAGTAGGGCTTCTGGTAGTTAGGATTAAGGATATTTGAACACATAACCGGGGTTATGAAATAAATTCGGTTTTTCCGAGTTTTCCGATATTACTAAACGGCGGAACCACTAGCGGAAAATAAATTTGAGTTGGTCTAGGCCTGTGTGAACGGAAAATCATTCACATTTTCCAAAAAGTAGGGCTTCTGGTAGTTAGGATTAAGGATATTTGAACACATACCCGGGACTATGAAATAAATTCGGTTTTTCCGAGTTTTCCGATATTACTAAACGGCGGAACCACTAGCGGAAAATTAATTTTAGTTGGTCTAGGCCTGTGTGAACGGAAAATCATTCACATTTTCCAAAAAGTAGGGCCTCTGGTAGTTAGGATTAAGGATATTTGAACACATACCCGGGATTATGAAATAAATTCGGTTTTTCCGAGTTTTCCGATATTACTAAACGGCGGAACCACTAGCGGAAAATTAATTTGAGTTGGTCTAGGCCTGTGTGAACGGAAAATCATTCACATTTTCCAAAAAGTAGGGCTTCTGGTAGTTAGGATTAAGGATATTTGAACACATAACCAGGACTATGAAATAAATTCGGTTTTTCCGAGTTTTCCGATATTACTAAACGGCGGAACCACTAGCGGAAAATTAATTTGAGTTGGTCTAGGCCTGTGTGAACGGAAAATCATTCACATTTTCCAAAAAGTAGGGCCTCTGGTAGTTAGGATTAAGGATATTTGAACACATACCCGGGACTATGAAATAAATTCGGTTTTTCCGAGTTTTCCGATATTACTAAACGGCGGAACCACTAGCGGAAAATTAATTTTAGTTGGTCTAGGCCTGTGTGAACGGAAAATCATTCACATTTTTCAAAAAGTAGGGCTTCTGGTAGTTAGGATTAAGGATATTTGAACACATACCCGGGACTATGAAATAAATTCGGTTTTCCGAGTTTTCCGATATTACTAAACGGCGGAACCACTAGCGGAAAATTAATTTGAGTTGGTCTAGGCCTGTGTGAACGCAAAATCATTCACATTTTCCAAAAAGTAGGGCTTCTGGTAGTTAGGATTAAGGATATTTGAACACATAACCGGGGTTATGAAATAAATTCGGGTTTTCCGAGTTTTCCGATATTACTAAACGGCGGAACCACTAGCGGAAAATTAATTTGAGTTGGTCTAGGCCTGTGTGAATGGAAAATCATTCACATTTTCCAAAAAGTAGGGCTTCTGGTAGTTAGGATTAAGGATATTTGAACACATAACCGGGGTTATGAAATAAATTCGGTTTTTCCGAGTTTTCCGATATTACTAAACGGCGGAACCACTAGCGGAAAATTAATTTTAGTTGGTCTAGGCCTGTGTGAACGGAAAATCATTCACATTTTCCAAAAAGTAGGGCTTCTGGTAGTTAGGATTAAGGATATTTGAACACATAACCGGGACTATGAAATAAATTCGGTTTTTCCGAGTTTTCCGATATTACTAAACGGCGGAACCACTAGCGGAAAATTAATTTTAGTTGGTCTAGGCCTGTGTGAACGGAAAATCATTCACATTTTCCAAAAAGTAGGGCTTCTGGTAGTTAGGATTAAGGATATTTGAACACATAACCGGGGTTATGAAATAAATTCGGGTTTTCCGAGTTTTCCGATATTACTAAACGGCGGAACCTCTAGCGGAAAATAAATTTGAGTTGGTCTAGGCCTGTGTGAACGGAAAATCATTCACATTTTCCAAAAAATAGGGCCTCTGGTAGTTAGGATTAAGGATATTTGAACACATAACCGGGATTATGAAATAAATTCGGTTTTTCCGAGTTTTCCGATATTACTAAACGGCGGAACCACTAGCGGAAAATAAATTTGAGTTGGTCTAGGCCTGTGTGAACGGAAAATCATTCACATTTTCCAAAAAGTAGGGCTTCTGGTAGTTAGGATTAAGGATATTTGAACACATAACCGGGGTTATGAAATAAATTCGGTTTTTCCGAGTTTTCCGATATTACTAAACGGCGGAACCACTAGCGGAAAATTAATTTTAGTTGGTCTAGACCTGTGTGAACGGAAAATCATTCACATTTTCCAAAAAGTAGGGCTTCTGGTAGTTAGGATTAAGGATATTTGAACACATAACCGGGGTTATGAAATAAATTCGGGTTTTCCGAGTTTTCCTATATTACTAAACGGCTGAACCACTAGCGGAAAATAAATTTGAGTTGGTCTAGGCCTGTGTGAACGGAAAATCATTCACATTTTCCAAAAAATAGGGCCTCTGGTAGTTAGGATTAAGGATATTTGAACACATAACCGGGATTATGAAATAAATTCGGTTTTTCCGAGTTTTCCGATATTACTAAACGGCGGAACCACTAGCGGAAAATTAATTTGAGTTGGTCTAGGCCTGTGTGAACGCAAAATCATTCACATTTTCCAAAAAGTAGGGCTTCTGGTAGTTAGGATTAAGGATATTTGAACACATAACCGGGGTTATGAAATAAATTCGGGTTTTCCGAGTTTTCCGATATTACTAAACGGCGGAACCACTAGCGGAAAATTAATTTGAGTTGGTCTAGGCATGTGTGAATGGAAAATCATTCACATTTTCCAAAAAGTAGGGCTTCTGGTAGTTAGGATTAAGGATATTTGAACACATAACCGGGGTTATGAAATAAATTTGGGTTTTTCCGAGTTTTCCGATATTACTAAACGGCGGAACCACTAGCGGAAAATTAATTTGAGTTGGTCTAGACCTGTGTGAACGGAAAATCATTCACATTTTCCAAAAAGTAGGGCTTCTGGTAGTTAGGATTAAGGATATTTGAACACATAACCGGGATTATGAAATAAATTCGGTTTTTCCGAGTTTTCCGATATTACTAAACGGCGGAACCACTAGCGGAAAATTAATTTTAGTTGGTCTAGGCCTGTGTGAACGGAAAATCATTCACATTTTCCAAAAAGTAGGGCCTCTGGTAGTTAGGATTAAGGATATTTGAACACATAACCGGGATTATGAAATAAATTCGGTTTTTCCGAGTTTTCCGATATTACTAAACGGCGGAACCACTAGCGGAAAATTAATTTGAGTTGGTCTAGGCCTGTGTGAACGGAAAATCATTCACATTTTCCAAAAAGTAGGGCTTCTGGTAGTTAGGATTAAGGATATTTGAACACATAACCGGGGTTATGAAATAAATTCGGTTTTTCCGAGTTTTCCGATATTACTAAACGGCGGAACCACTAGCGGAAAATAAATTTGAGTTGGTCTAGGCCTGTGTGAACGGAAAATCATTCACATTTTCCAAAAAGTAGGGCTTCTGGTAGTTAGGATTAAGGATATTTGAACACATACCCGGGACTATGAAATAAATTCGGTTTTTCCGAGTTTTCCGATATTACTAAACGGCGGAACCACTAGCGGAAAATTAATTTTAGTTGGTCTAGGCCTGTGTGAACGGAAAATCATTCACATTTTCCAAAAAGTAGGGCCTCTGGTAGTTAGGATTAAGGATATTTGAACACATACCCGGGACTATGAAATAAATTCGGTTTTTCCGAGTTTTCCGATATTACTAAACGGCGGAACCACTAGCGGAAAATTAATTTGAGTTGGTCTAGGCCTGTGTGAACGGAAAATCATTCACATTTTCCAAAAAGTAGGGCTTCTGGTAGTTAGGATTAAGGATATTTGAACACATAACCAGGACTATGAAATAAATTCGGTTTTTCCGAGTTTTCCGATATTACTAAACGGCGGAACCACTAGCGGAAAATTAATTTGAGTTGGTCTAGGCCTGTGTGAACGGAAAATCATTCACATTTTCCAAAAAGTAGGGCCTCTGGTAGTTAGGATTAAGGATATTTGAACACATACCCGGGACTATGAAATAAATTCGGTTTTTCCGAGTTTTCCGATATTACTAAACGGCGGAACCACTAGCGGAAAATTAATTTTAGTTGGTCTAGGCCTGTGTGAACGGAAAATCATTCACATTTTTCAAAAAGTAGGGCTTCTGGTAGTTAGGATTAAGGATATTTGAACACATACCCGGGACTATGAAATAAATTCGGTTTTTCCGAGTTTTCCGATATTACTAAACGGCGGAACCACTAGCGGAAAATTAATTTGAGTTGGTCTAGGCCTGTGTGAACGCAAAATCATTCACATTTTCCAAAAAGTAGGGCTTCTGGTAGTTAGGATTAAGGATATTTGAACACATAACCGGGGTTATGAAATAAATTCGGGTTTTCCGAGTTTTCCGATATTACTAAACGGCGGAACCACTAGCGGAAAATTAATTTGAGTTGGTCTAGGCCTGTGTGAATGGAAAATCATTCACATTTTCCAAAAAGTAGGGCTTCTGGTAGTTAGGATTAAGGATATTTGAACACATAACCGGGGTTATGAAATAAATTCGGTTTTTCCGAGTTTTCCGATATTACTAAACGGCGGAACCACTAGCGGAAAATTAATTTTAGTTGGTCTAGGCCTGTGTGAACGGAAAATCATTCACATTTTCCAAAAAGTAGGGCTTCTGGTAGTTAGGATTAAGGATATTTGAACACATAACCGGGACTATGAAATAAATTCGGTTTTTCCGAGTTTTCCGATATTACTAAACGGCGGAACCACTAGCGGAAAATTAATTTTAGTTGGTCTAGGCCTGTGTGAACGGAAAATCATTCACATTTTCCAAAAAGTAGGGCTTCTGGTAGTTAGGATTAAGGATATTTGAACACATAACCGGGGTTATGAAATAAATTCGGGTTTTCCGAGTTTTCCGATATTACTAAACGGCGGAACCTCTAGCGGAAAATAAATTTGAGTTGGTCTAGGCCTGTGTGAACGGAAAATCATTCACATTTTCCAAAAAATAGGGCCTCTGGTAGTTAGGATTAAGGATATTTGAACACATAACCGGGATTATGAAATAAATTCGGTTTTTCCGAGTTTTCCGATATTACTAAACGGCGGAACCACTAGCGGAAAATAAATTTGAGTTGGTCTAGGCCTGTGTGAACGGAAAATCATTCACATTTTCCAAAAAGTAGGGCTTCTGGTAGTTAGGATTAAGGATATTTGAACACATAACCGGGATTATGAAATAAATTCGGTTTTTCCGAGTTTTCCGATATTACTAAACGGCGGAACCACTAGCGGAAAATTAATTTGAGTTGGTCTAGGCCTGTGTGAACGGAAAATCATTCACATTTTCCAAAAAGTAGGGCTTCTGGTAGTTAGGATTAAGGATATTTGAACACATACCCGGGACTATGAAATAAATTCGGTTTTTCCGAGTTTTCCGATATTACTAAACGGCGGAACCACTAGCGGAAAATTAATTTGAGTTGGTCTAGACCTGTGTGAACGGAAAATCATTCACATTTTCCAAAAAGTAGGGCTTCTGGTAGTTAGGATTAAGGATATTTGAACACATACCCGGGACTATGAAATAAATTCGGTTTTTCCGAGTTTTCCGATATTACTAAACGGCGGAACCACTAGCGGAAAATTAATTTGAGTTGGTCTAGGCCTGTGTGAACGGAAAATCATTCACATTTTTCAAAAAGTAGGGCTTCTGGTAGTTAGGATTAAGGATATTTGAACACATAACCGGGGTTATGAAATAAATTCGGTTTTTCCGAGTTTTCCGATATTACTAAACGGCGGAACCACTAGCGGAAAATAAATTTGAGTTGGTCTAGGCCTGTGTGAACGGAAAATCATTCACATTTTCCAAAAAGTAGGGCTTCTGGTAGTTAGGATTAAGGATATTTGAACACATACCCGGGACTATGAAATAAATTCGGTTTTTCCGAGTTTTCCGATATTACTAAACGGCGGAACCACTAGCGGAAAATTAATTTTAGTTGGTCTAGGCCTGTGTGAACGGAAAATCATTCACATTTTCCAAAA
This sequence comes from Nephrotoma guestfalica, assembly GCA_963691935.1. Taxonomy (NCBI): domain Eukaryota; kingdom Metazoa; phylum Arthropoda; class Insecta; order Diptera; family Tipulidae; genus Nephrotoma; species Nephrotoma guestfalica. Next base: position 14,786 of record CAVNVL010000025.1, on the reverse strand, counting down.
AGTAGGGCCTCTGGTAGTTACGGTTAAGGATATTTGAACACATAACCGGGGTTATGAAATAAATTCGGTTTTTCCGAGTTTTCCGATATTACTAAACGGCGGAACCACTAGCGGAAAATAAATTTGAGTTGGTCTAGGCCTGTGTGAACGGAAAATCATTCACATTTTCCAAAAAGTAGGGCCTCTGGTAGTTAGGATTAAGGATATTTGAACACATAACCGGGGTTATGAAATAAATTCGGGTTTTCCGAGTTTTCCGATATTACTAAACGGCGGAACCACTAGCGGAAAATTAATTTGAGTTGGTCTAGGCCTGTGTGAACGGAAAATCATTCACATTTTCCAAAAAGTAGGACTTATGGTAGTTAGGATTAAGGATATTTGAACACATAACCGGGATTTTGAAATAAATTCGGGTTTTCCGAGTTTTCCGATATTACTAAACGGCGGAACCACTAGCGGAAAATTAATTTTAGTTGGTCTAGGCCTGTGTGAACGGAAAATCATTCACATTTTCCAAAAAGTAGGACTTATGGTAGTTAGGATTAAGGATATTTGAACACATAACCGGGATTATGAAATAAATTCGGTTTTTCCGAGTTTTCCGATATTACTAAACGGCGGAACCACTAGCGAAAAATTAATTTTAGTTGGACTAGGCATGTGTGAATGGAAAATCATTCACATTTTCCAAAAAGTAGGGCTTCTGGTAGTTAGGATTAAGGATATTTGAACACATAACCGGGGTTATGAAATAAATTCGGTTTTTCCGAGTTTTCCGATATTACTAAACGGCGGAACCACTAGCGGAAAATTAATTTGAGTTGGTCTAGGCCTGTGTGAACGGAAAATCATTCACATTTTCCAAAAAGTAGGGCCTCTGGTAGTTAGGATTAAGGATATTTGAACACATAACCGGGGTTATGAAATAAATTCGGGTTTTCCGAGTTTTCCGATATTACTAAACGGCGGAACCACTAGCGGAAAATTAATTTGAGTTGGTCTAGGCCTGTGTGAACGGAAAATCATTCACATTTTCCAAAAAGTAGGACTTATGGTAGTTAGGATTAAGGATATTTGAACACATAACCGGGATTATGAAATAAATTCGGGTTTTCCGAGTTTTCCGATATTACTAAACGGCGGAACCACTAGCGGAAAATTAATTTGAGTTGGTCTAGGCCTGTGTGAACGGAAAATCATTCACATTTTCCAAAAAGTAGGACTTATGGTAGTTAGGATTAAGGATATTTGAACACATAACCGGGATTATGAAATAAATTCGGGTTTTCCGAGTTTTCCGATATTACTAAACGGCGGAACCACTAGCGGAAAATAAATTTGAGTTGGTCTAGGCCTGTGTGAATGGAAAATCATTCACATTTTCCAAAAAGTAGGGCTTCTGGTAGTTAGGATTAAGGATATTTGAACACATAACCGGGATTATGAAATAAATTCGGTTTTTCCGAGTTTTCCGATATTACTAAACGGCGGAACCACTAGCGGAAAATTAATTTGAGTTGGTCTAGGCCTGTGTGAACGGAAAATCATTCACATTTTCCAAAAAGTAGGGCCTCTGGTAGTTAGGATTAAGGATATTTGAACACATAACCGGGATTATGAAATAAATTCGGTTTTTCCGAGTTTTCCGATATTACTAAACGGCGGAACCACTAGCGGAAAATTAATTTTAGTTGGTCTAGGCCTGTGTGAACGGAAAATCATTCACATTTTCCAAAAAGTAGGGCTTCTGGTAGTTAGGATTAAGGATATTTGAACACATAACCGGGGTTATGAAATAAATTCGGTTTTTCCGAGTTTTCCGATATTAATAAACGGCGGAACCACTAGCGGAAAATTAATCTGAGTTGGTCTAGACCTGTGTGAACGGAAAATCATTCACATTTTCCAAAAAGTAGGGCTTCTGGTAGTTAGGATTAAGGATATTTGAACACATAACCGGGGTTATGAAATAAATTCGGGTTTTCCGAGTTTTCCGATATTACTAAACGGCGGAACCACTAGCGGAAAATTAATTTGAGTTGGTCTAGGCCTGTGTGAATGGAAAATCATTCACATTTTCCAAAAAGTAGGGCTTCTGGTAGTTAGGATTAAGGATATTTGAACACATAACATGGGTTATGAAATAAATTCGGATTTTCCGAGTTTTCCGATATTACTAAACGGCGGAACCACTAGCGGAAAATTAATTTTAGTTGGTCTAGGCCTGTGTGAACGGAAAATCATTCACATTTTCCAAAAAGTAGGGCTTCTGGTAGTTAGGATTAAGGATATTTGTACACATAACCGGGGTTATGAAATAAATTCGGTTTTTCCGAGTTTTCCGATATTACTAAACGGCGGAACCACTAGCGGAAAATTAATTTGAGTTGGTCTAGGCCTGTGTGAACGGAAAATCATTCACATTTTCCAAAAAGTAGGGCCTCTGGTAGTTAGGATTAAGGATATTTGAACACATAACCGGGATTATGAAATAAATTCGGTTTTTCCGAGTTTTCCGATATTACTAAACGGCGGAACCACTAGCGGAAAATTAATTTGAGTTGGTCTAGGCCTGTGTGAATGGAAAATCATTCACATTTTCCAAAAAGTAGGGCTTCTGGTAGTTAGGATTAAGGATATTTGAACACATAACCGGGGTTATGAAATAAATTCGGTTTTTCCGAGTTTTCCGATATTACTAAACGGCGGAACCACTAGCGGAAAATTAATTTTAGTTGGTCTAGGCCTGTGTGAACGGAAAATCATTCACATTTTCCAAAAAGTAGGGCTTCTGGTAGTTAGGATTAAGGATATTTGAACACATAACCGGGGTTATGAAATAAATTCGGGTTTTCCGAGTTTTCCGATATTACTAAACGGCGGAACCACTAGCGGAAAATTAATTTGAGTTGGTCTAGGCCTGTGTGAACGGAAAATCATTCACATTTTCCAAAAAGTAGGGCCTCTGGTAGTTAGGATTAAGGATATTTGAACACATAACCGGGATTATGAAATAAATTCGGTTTTTCCGAGTTTTCCGATATTACTAAACGGCGGAACCACTAGCGGAAAATTAATTTTAGTTGGTCTAGGCCTGTGTGAACGGAAAATCATTCACATTTTCCAAAAAGTAGGGCTTCTGGTAGTTAGGATTAAGGATATTTGAACACATAACCGGGGTTATGAAATAAATTCGGTTTTTCCGAGTTTTCCGATATTAATAAACGGCGGAACCACTAGCGGAAAATTAATCTGAGTTGGTCTAGACCTGTGTGAACGGAAAATCATTCACATTTTCCAAAAAGTAGGGCTTCTGGTAGTTAGGATTAAGGATATTTGAACACATAACCGGGGTTATGAAATAAATTCGGGTTTTCCGAGTTTTCCGATATTACTAAACGGCGGAACCACTAGCGGAAAATTAATTTGAGTTGGTCTAGGCCTGTGTGAATGGAAAATCATTCACATTTTCCAAAAAGTAGGGCTTCTGGTAGTTAGGATTAAGGATATTTGAACACATAACATGGGTTATGAAATAAATTCGGATTTTCCGAGTTTTCCGATATTACTAAACGGCGGAACCACTAGCGGAAAATTAATTTTAGTTGGTCTAGGCCTGTGTGAACGGAAAATCATTCACATTTTCCAAAAAGTAGGGCTTCTGGTAGTTAGGATTAAGGATATTTGTACACATAACCGGGGTTATGAAATAAATTCGGTTTTTCCGAGTTTTCCGATATTACTAAACGGCGGAACCACTAGCGGAAAATTAATTTGAGTTGGTCTAGGCCTGTGTGAACGGAAAATCATTCACATTTTCCAAAAAGTAGGGCCTCTGGTAGTTAGGATTAAGGATATTTGAACACATAACCGGGATTATGAAATAAATTCGGTTTTTCCGAGTTTTCCGATATTACTAAACGGCGGAACCACTAGCGGAAAATTAATTTGAGTTGGTCTAGGCCTGTGTGAATGGAAAATCATTCACATTTTCCAAAAAGTAGGGCTTCTGGTAGTTAGGATTAAGGATATTTGAACACATAACCGGGATTACGAAATAAATTCGGTTTTTCCGAGTTTTCCGATATTACTAAACGGCGGAACCACTAGCGGAAAATTAATTTGAGTTGGTCTAGGCCTGTGTGAATGGAAAATCATTCACATTTTCCAAAAAGTAGGGCTTCTGGTAGTTAGGATTAAGGATATTTGAACACATAACCGGGGTTATGAAATAAATTCGGTTTTTCCGAGTTTTCCGATATTACTAAACGGCGGAACCACTAGCGGAAAATTAATTTGAGTTGGTCTAGGCCTGTGTGAACGGAAAATCATTCACATTTTCCAAAAAGTAGGGCTTCTGGTAGTTAGGATTAAGGATATTTGAACACATAACCGGGATTATGAAATAAATTCGGTTTTTCCGAGTTTTCCGATATTACTAAACGGCAGAACCACTAGCGGAAAATTAATTTGAGTTGGTCTAGGCCTGTGTGAACGGAAAATCATTCACATTTTCCAAAAAGTAGGGCCTCTGGTAGTTAGGATTAAGGATATTTGAACACATAACCGGGGTTATGAAATAAATTCGGTTTTTCCGAGTTTTCCGATATTACTAAACGGCGGAACCACTAGCGGAAAATAAATTTGAGTTGGTCTAGGCCTGTGTGAACGGAAAATCATTCACATTTTCCAAAAAGTAGGGCTTCTGGTAGTTAGGATTAAGGATATTTGAACACATAACCGGGATTATGAAATAAATTCGGTTTTTCCGAGTTTTCCGATATTACTAAACGGCGGAACCACTAGCGGAAAATTAATTTGAGTTGGTCTAGGCCTGTGTGAACGGAAAATCATTCACATTTTCCAAAAAGTAGGGCCTCTGGTAGTTAGGATTAAGGATATTTGAACACATAACCGGGGTTATGAAATAAATTCGGGTTTTCCGAGTTTTCCGATATTACTAAACGGCTGAACCACTAGCGGAAAATAAATTTGAGTTGGTCTAGGCCTGTGTGAACGGAAAATCATTCACATTTTCCAAAAAGTAGGGCTTCTGGTAGTTAGGATTAAGGATATTTGAACACATACCCGGGACTATGAAATAAATTCGGTTTTTCCGAGTTTTCCGATATTACTAAACGGCGGAACCACTAGCGGAAAATTAATTTGAGTGGGTCTAGACCTGTGTGAACGGAAAATCATTCACATTTTCCAAAAAGTAGGGCTTCTGGTAGTTAGGATTAAGGATATTTGAACACATACCCGGGACTATGAAATAAATTCGGTTTTTCCGAGTTTTCCGATATTACTAAACGGCGGAACCACTAGCGGAAAATTAATTTGAGTTGGTCTAGGCCTGTGTGAACGGAAAATCATTCACATTTTTCAAAAAGTAGGGCTTCTGGTAGTTAGGATTAAGGATATTTGAACACATAACCGGGATTATGAAATAAATTCGGTTTTTCCGAGTTTTCCGATATTACTAAACGGCGGAACCACTAGCGGAAAATAAATTTGAGTTGGTCTAGGCCTGTGTGAACGGAAAATCATTCACATTTTCCAAAAAGTAGGGCTTCTGGTAGTTAGGATTAAGGATATTTGAACACATACCCGGGACTATGAAATAAATTCGGTTTTTCCGAGTTTTCCGATATTACTAAACGGCGGAACCACTAGCGGAAAATTAATTTTAGTTGGTCTAGGCCTGTGTGAACGGAAAATCATTCACATTTTCCAAAAAGTAGGACTTATGGTAGTTAGGATTAAGGATATTTGAACACATAACCGGGATTATGAAATAAATTCGGTTTTTCCGAGTTTTCCGATATTACTAAACGGCGGAACCACTAGCGGAAAATTAATTTGAGTTGGTCTAGGCCTGTGTGAATGGAAAATCATTCACATTTTCCAAAAAGTAGGGCTTCTGGTAGTTAGGATTAAGGATATTTGAACACATAACCGGGGTTATGAAATAAATTCGGTTTTTCCGAGTTTTCCGATATTACTAAACGGCGGAACCACTAGCGGAAAATTAATTTGAGTTGATCTAGGCCTGTGTGAACGGAAAATCATTCACATTTTCCAAAAAGTAGGGCCTCTGGTAGTTAGTATTAAGGATATTTGAACACATAACCGGGGTTATGAAATAAATTCGGGTTTTCCGAGTTTTCCGATATTACTAAACGGCGGAACCACTAGCGGAAAATTAATTTGAGTTGGTCTAGGCCTGTGTGAACGGAAAATCATTCACATTTTCCAAAAAGTAGGACTTATGGTAGTTAGGATTAAGGATATTTGAACACATAACCGGGATTATGAAATAAATTCGGTTTTTCCGAGTTTTCCGATATTACTAAACGGCGGAACCACTAGCGGAAAATTAATTTGAGTTGGTCTAGGCCTGTGTGAATGGAAAATCATTCACATTTTCCAAAAAGTAGGGCTTCTGGTAGTTAGGATTAAGGATATTTGAACACATAACCGGGATTATGAAATAAATTCGGTTTTTCCGAGTTTTCCGATATTACTAAACGGCGGAACCACTAGCGGAAAATAAATTTGAGTTGGTCTAGGCCTGTGTGAACGGAAAATCATTCACATTTTCCAAAAAGTAGGGCCTCTGGTAGTTAGGATTAAGGATATTTGAACACATAACCGGGATTATGAAATAAATTCGGTTTTTCCGAGTTTTCCGATATTACTAAACGGCGGAACCACTAGCGGAAAATTAATTTGAGTTGGTCTAGGCCTGTGTGAACGGAAAATCATTCACATTTTCCAAAAAGTAGGGCTTCTGGTAGTTAGGATTAAGGATATTTGAACACATAACCGGGGTTATGAAATAAATTCGGTTTTTCCGAGTTTTCCGATATTACTAAACGGCGGAACCACTAGCGGAAAATTAATCTGAGTTGGTCTAGACCTGTGTGAACGGAAAATGATTCACATTTTCCAAAAAGTAGGGCTTCTGGTAGTTAGGATTAAGGATATTTGAACACATAACCGGGATTATGAAATAAATTCGGGTTTTCCGAGTTTTCCGATATTACTAAACGGCGGAACCACTAGCGGAAAATTAATTTGAGTTGGTCTAGGCCTGTGTGAATGGAAAATCATTCACATTTTCCAAAAAGTAGGGCCTCTGGTAGTTAGGATTAAGGATATTTGAACACATAACCGGGGTTATGAAATAAATTCGGGTTTTCCGAGTTTTCCGATATTACTAAACGGCGGAACCACTAGCGGAAAATAAATTTGAGTTGGTCTAAGCCTGTGTGAACGGAAAATCATTCACATTTTCCAAAAAGTAGGGCCTCTGGTAGTTAGGATTAAGGATATTTGAACACATAACCGGGATTATGAAATAAATTCGGTTTTTCCGAGTTTTCCGATATTACTAAGCGGCGGAACCACTAGCGGAAAATTAATTTGAGTTGGTCTAGGCCTGTGTGAACGGAAAATCATTCACATTTTCCAAAAAGTAGGGCTTCTGGTAGTTAGGATTAAGGATATTTGAACACATAACCGGGGTTATGAAATAAATTCGGGTTTTCCGAGTTTTCCGATATTACTAAACGGCGGAACCACTAGCGGAAAATAAATTTGAGTTGGTCTAAGCCTGTGTGAACGGAAAATCATTCACATTTTCCAAAAAGTAGGGCCTCTGGTAGTTAGGATTAAGGATATTTGAACACATAACCGGGATTATGAAATAAATTCGGTTTTTCCGAGTTTTCCGATATTACTAAGCGGCGGAACCACTAGCGGAAAATTAATTTGAGTTGGTCTAGGCCTGTGTGAATGGAAAATCATTCACATTTTCCAAAAAGTAGGGCTTCTGGTAGTTAGGATTAAGGATATTTGAACACATAACCGGGGTTATGAAATAAATTCGGTTTTTCCGAGTTTTCCGATATTACTAAACGGCGGAACCACTAGCGGAAAATTAATTTGAGTTGGTCTAGGCCTGTGTGAACGGAAAATCATTCACATTTTCCAAAAAGTAGGGCTTCTGGTAGTTAGGATTAAGGATATTTGAACACATAACCGGGGTTATGAAATAAATTCGGGTTTTCCGAGTTTTCCGATATTACTAAACGGCGGAACCACTAGCGGAAAATAAATTTGAGTTGGTCTAGGCCTGTGTGAACGGAAAATCATTTACATTTTCCAAAAAATAGGGCCTCTGGTAGTTAGGATTAAGGATATTTGAACACATAACCGGGATTATGAAATAAATTCGGTTTTTCCGAGTTTTCCGATATTACTAAACGGCGGAACCACTAGCGGAAAATTAATTTTAGTTGGTCTAGGCCTGTGTGAACGGAAAATCATTCACATTTTCCAAAAAGTAGGGCTTCTGGTAGTTAGGATTAAGGATATTTGAACACATAACCGGGATTATGAAATAAATTCGGTTTTTCCGAGTTTTCCGATATTAATAAACGGCGGAACCACTAGCGGAAAATTAATCTGAGTTGGTCTAGACCTGTGTGAACGGAAAATCATTCACATTTTCCAAAAAGTAGGGCTTCTGGTAGTTAGGATTAAGGATATTTGAACACATAACCGGGGTTATGAAATAAATTCGGTTTTTCCGAGTTTTCCGATATTACTAAACGGCGGAACCACTAGCGGAAAATTAATTTGAGTTGGTCTAGGCCTGTGTGAATGGAAAATCATTCACATTTTCCAAAAAGTAGGGCTTCTGGTAGTTAGGATTAAGGATATTTGAACACATAACCGGGATTATCAAATAAATTCGGTTTTTCCGAGTTTTCCGATATTACTAAACGGCGGAACCACTAGCGGAAAATTAATTTGAGTTGGTCTAGGCCTGTGTGAACGGAAAATCATTCACATTTTCCAAAAAGTAGGGCTTCTGGTAGTTAGGATTAAGGATATTTGAACACATAACCGGGATTATGAAATAAATTCGGTTTTTCCGAGTTTTCCGATATTACTAAACGGCGGAACCACTAGCGGAAAATTAATTGGAGTTGGTCTAGGCCTGTGTGAACGGAAAATCATTCACATTTTCCAAAAAGTAGGGCCTCTGGTAGTTAGGATTAAGGATATTTGAACACATAACCGGGGTTATGAAATAAATTCGGTTTTTCCGAGTTTTCCGATATTACTAAACGGCGGAACCACTAGCGGAAAATAAATTTGAGTTGGTCTAGGCCTGTGTGAACGGAAAATCATTCACATTTTCCAAAAAGTAGGGCTTCTGGTAGTTAGGATTAAGGATATTTGAACACATAACCGGGATTATGAAATAAATTCGGTTTTTCCGAGTTTTCCGATATTACTAAACGGCGGAACCACTAGCGGAAAATTAATTTGAGTTGGTCTAGGCCTGTGTGAACGGAAAATTATTCACATTTTCCAAAAAGTAGGGCCTCTGGTAGTTAGGATTAAGGATATTTGAACACATAACCGGGGTTATGAAATAAATTCGGGTTTTCCGAGTTTTCCGATATTACTAAACGGCTGAACCACTAGCGGAAAATAAATTTGAGTTGGTCTAGGCCTGTGTGAACGGAAAATCATTCACATTTTCCAAAAAGTAGGGCCTCTGGTAGTTAGGATTAAGGATATTTGAACACATAACCGGGATTATGAAATAAATTCGGTTTTTCCGAGTTTTCCGATATTACTAAACGGCTGAACCACTAGCGGAAAATAAATTTGAGTTGGTCTAGGCCTGTGTGAATGGAAAATCATTCACATTTTCCAAAAAGTAGGGCTTCTGGTAGTTAGGATTAAGGATATTTGAACACATAACCGGGATTATGAAATAAATTCGGTTTTTCCGAGTTTTCCGATATTACTAAACGGCGGAACCACTAGCGGAAAATTAATTTTAGTTGGTCTAGGCCTGTGTGAACGGAAAATCATTCACATTTTCCAAAAAGTAGGGCCTCTGGTAGTTAGGATTAAGAATATTTGAACACATAACCGGGATTATGAAATAAATTCGGTTTTTCCGAGTTTTCCGATATTACTAAACGACGGAACCACTAGCAGAAAATTAATTTGAGTTGGTCTAGGCCTGTGTGAACGGAAAATCATTCACATTTTCCAAAAAGTAGGGCCTCTGGTAGTTAGGATTAAGGATATTTGAACACATAACCGGGATTATGAAATAAATTCGGTTTTTCCGAGTTTTCCGATATTACTAAACGGCGGAACCACTAGCGGAAAATTAATTTGAGTTGGTCTAGGCCTGTGTGAACGGAAAATCATTCACATTTTCCAAAAAGTAGGGCCTCTGGTAGTTAGGATTAAGGATATTTGAACACATAACCGGGGTTATGAAATAAATTCGGTTTTTCCGAGTTTTCCGATATTACTAAACGGCGGAACCACTAGCGGAAAATTAATTTGAGTTGGTCTAGGCCTGTGTGAACGGAAAATCATTCACATTTTCCAAAAAGTAGGGCCTCTGGTAGTTAGGATTAAGGATATTTGAACACATAACCGGGATTATGAAATAAATTCGGTTTTTCCGAGTTTTCCGATATTACTAAACGGCTGAACCACTAGCGGAAAATTAATCTGAGTTGGTCTAGACCTGTGTGAACGGAAAATCATTCACATTTTCCAAAAAGTAGGGCTTCTGGTAGTTAGGATTAAGGATATTTGAACACATACCCGGGACTATGAAATAAATTCGGTTTTTCCGAGTTTTCCGATATTACTAAACGGCTGAACCACTAGCGGAATATAAATTTGAGTTGGTCTAGGCCTGTGTGAACGGAAAATCATTCACATTTTCCAAAAAGTAGGGCCTCTGGTAGTTAGGATTAAGGATATTTGAACACATAACCGGGATTATGAAATAAATTCGGTTTTTCCGAGTTTTCCGATATTACTAAACGGCTGAACCACTAGCGGAAAATAAATTTGAGTTGGTCTAGGCCTGTGTGAACGGAAAATCATTCACATTTTCCAAAAAGTAGGGCTTCTGGTAGTTAGGATTAAGGATATTTGAACACATAACCGGGGTTATGAAATAAATTCGGTTTTCCGAGTTTTCCGATATTACTAAACGGCGGAACCACTAGCGGAAAATAAATTTGAGTTGGTCTAGGCCTGTGTGAACGGAAAATCAATCACATTTTCCAAAAAGTAGGGCCTCTGGTAGTTAGGATTAAGGATATTTGAACACATAACCGGGGTTATGAAATAAATTCGGGTTTTCCGAGTTTTCCGATATTACTAAACGGCGGAACCACTAGCGGAAAATAAATTTGAGTTGGTCTAGGCCTGTGTGAACGGAAAATCATTCACATTTTCCAAAAAGTAGGGCTTCTGGTAGTTAGGATTAAGGATATTTGAACACATAACCGGGATTATGAAATAAATTCGGTTTTTCCGAGTTTTCCGATATTAATAAACGGCGGAACCACTAGCGGAAAATTAATCTGAGTTGGTCTAGACCTGTGTGAACGGAAAATCATTCACATTTTCCAAAAAGTAGGGCTTCTGGTAGTTAGGATTAAGGATATTTGAACACATAACCGGGGTTATGAAATAAATTCGGTTTTTCCGAGTTTTCCGATATTACTAAACGGCGGAACCACTAGCGAAAATTAGTTTGAGTTGGTCTAGGCCTGTGTGAACGGAAAATCATTCACATTTTCCAAAAAGTAGGGCTTCTGGTAGTTAGGATTAAGGATATTTGAACACATAACCGGGATTATGAAATAAATTCGGGTTTTCGAGTTTTCCGATATTACTAAACGGCGGAACCACTAGCGGAAAATTAATTTGAGTTGGTCTAGGCCTGTGTGAATGGAAAATCATTCACATTTTCCAAAAAGTAGGGCTTCTGGTAGTTAGGATTAAGGATATTTGAACACATAACCGGGGTTATGAAATAAATTCGGGTTTTCCGAGTTTTCCGATATTACTAAACGGCGGAACCACTAGCGGAAAATAAATTTGAGTTGGTCTAAGCCTGTGTGAACGGAAAATCATTCACATTTTCCAAAAAGTAGGGCCTCTGGTAGTTAGGATTAAGGATATTTCAACACATAACCGGGATTATGAAATAAATTCGGTTTTTCCGAGTTTTCCGATATTACTAAGCGGCGGAACCACTAGCGGAAAATTAATTTGAGTTGGTCTAGGCCTGTGTGAACGGAAAATCATTCACATTTTCCAAAAAGTAGGGCTTCTGGTAGTTAGGATTAAGGATATTTGAACACATAACCGGGGTTATGAAATAAATTCGGGTTTTCCGAGTTTTCCGATATTACTAAACGGCGGAACCACTAGCGGAAAATAAATTTGAGTTGGTCTAAGCCTGTGTGAACGGAAAATCATTCACATTTTCCAAAAAGTAGGGCCTCTGGTAGTTAGGATTAAGGATATTTGAACACATAACCAGGATTATGAAATAAATTCGGTTTTTCCGAGTTTTCCGATATTACTAAGCGGCGGAACCACTAGCGGAAAATTAATTTGAGTTGGTCTAGGCCTGTGTGAATGGAAAATCATTCACATTTTCCAAAAAGTAGGGCTTCTGGTAGTTAGGATTAAGGATATTTGAACACATAACCGGGGTTATGAAATAAATTCGGTTTTCCGAGTTTCCGATATTACTAAACGGCGGAACCACTAGCGGAAAATTAATTTTAGTTGGTCTAGGCCTGTGTGAACGGAAAATCATTCACATTTTCCAAAAAGTAGGGCTTCTGGTAGTTAGGATTAAGGATATTTGAACACATAACCGGGGTTATGAAATAAATTCGGGTTTTCCGAGTTTTCCGATATTACTAAACGGCGGAACCACTAGCGGAAAATAAATTTGAGTTGGTCTAGGGCCTGTGTGAACGGAAAATCATTTACATTTTCCAAAAAATAGGGCCTCTGGTAGTTAGGATTAAGGATATTTGAACACATAACCGGGATTATGAAATAAATTCGGTTTTTCCGAGTTTTCCGATATTACTAAACGGCGGAACCACTAGCGGAAAATTAATTTTAGTTGGTCTAGGCCTTTGTGAACGAAAATCATTCACATTTTCCAAAAAGTAGGGCTTCTGGTAGTTAGGATTAAGGATATTTGAACACATAACCGGGATTATGAAATAAATTCGGTTTTTCCGAGTTTTCCGATATTAATAAACGGCGGAACCACTAGCGGAAAATTAATCTGAGTTGGTCTAGACCTGTGTGAACGAAAATCATTCACATTTTCCAAAAAGTAGGGCTTCTGGTAGTTAGGATTAAGGATATTTGAACACATAACCGGGGTTATGAAATAAATTCGGTTTTTCCGAGTTTTCCGATATTACTAAACGGCGGAACCACTAGCGGAAAATAAATTTGAGTTGGTCTAGGCCTGTGTGAATGGAAAATCATTCACATTTTCCAAAAAGTAGGGCTTCTGGTAGTTAGGATTAAGGATATTTGAACACATAACCGGGGTTATGAAATAAATTCGGTTTTTTCCGAGTTTTCCGATATTACTAAACGGCGGAACCACTAGCGGAAAATTAATTTGAGTTGATCTAGGCCTGTGTGAACGGAAAATCATTCACATTTTCCAAAAAGTAGGGCTTCTGGTAGTTAGGATTAAGGATATTTGAACACATAACCGGGATTATGAAATAAATTCGGTTTTTCCGAGTTTTCCGATATTACTAAACGGCGGAACCACTAGCGGAAAATTAATTGGAGTTGGTCTAGGCCTGTGTGAACGGAAAATCATTCACATTTTCCAAAAAGTAGGGCCTCTGGTAGTTAGGATTAAGGATATTTGAACACATAACCGGGGTTATGAAATTAAATTCGGTTTTTCCGAGTTTTCCGATATTACTAAACGGCGGAACCACTAGCGGAAAATAAATTTGAGTTGGTCTAGGCCTGTGTGAACGGAAAATCATTCACATTTTTCAAAAAGTAGGGCTTCTGGTAGTTAGGATTAAGGATATTTGAACACATAACCGGGATTATGAAATAGGTTTTTCCGAGTTTTCCGATATTACTAAACGGCGGAACCACTAGCGGAAAATTAATTTGAGTTGGTCTAGGCCTGTGTGAACGGAAAATATTCACATTTTCCAAAAAGTAGGGCCTCTGGTAGTTAGGATTAAGGATATTTGAACACATAACCGGGGTTATGAAATAAATTCGGGTTTTCCGAGTTTTCCGATATTACTAAACGGCTGAACCACTAGCGGAAAATAAATTTGAGTTGGTCTAGGCCTGTGTGAATGGAAAATCATTCACATTTTCCAAAAAGTACGGGCTTCTGGTAGTTAGGATTAAGGATATTTGAACACATAACCGGGATTATGAAATAAATTCGGTTTTTCCGAGTTTTCCGATATTACTAAACGGCGGAACCACTAGCGGAAAATAATTTGAGTTGGTCTAGGCCTGTGTGAACTGGAAAATCATTCACATTTTCCAAAAAGATAGGCTTCTGGTAGTTAGGATTAAGGATATTTGAACACATAACCGGGATTATGAAATAATTCGGTTTTTCCGAGTTTTCCGATATTACTAAACGGCGGAACCACTAGCGGAAAATAAATTTGAGTTGGTCTAGGCCTGTGTGAATGGAAAATCATTCACATTTTCCAAAAGTACGCTTCTGGTAGTTAGGATTAAGGCTATTTGAACACATAACCTGGGTTATGAAATAAATTCGGTTTTTCCGAGTTTTCCGATATTACTAAACGGCGGAACCCACTAGCGGAAAAATTAATTTGAGTTGTCCTAGGCCTGCTAATGTGAACGGAAAATCATTCACATTTTCCAAAAAG